>SJYX01003702.1:493063-564959 GCA_006410675.1 Oreotragus oreotragus | reverse complement strand
AACCAGTCTGTTGTTCCATGTCCAGTTCTAAATGTTGCTTCCTCACCTGCATACAGATTTATCAAGAGGCAGGTCAAGTAGTCTGGTATTCCCATCTCTCTCAGAATTTTCCACAGTTTATTGTGATCCACACAGTCAAAGGCTTTGGCATAGTCAATAAAGCAGAAACAGATGTTTTTCTGGAACTCTCTTGCTTTTTCCATGATCCAGTGGATGTTGGCAATTTGATCTCTGGTTCCTCTGCCTTTTCTAAAACCAGCTTGAACATCAGGAAGTGCACGGTTCACGTATTGCTGAAGCCTGGCTTGGAGAATTTTAAACATCAAGTGCTATTAAATCTATAGCCATTCTGCTATTACATCAGTGATGACACTGCTTCCCTTAGTGTTCTGCTCAAATTGCTAAGACCTCCAAATACTGCAAGCAATATGACTCACTAATGGGTGATAAGATTCTGACTGACACCTGCCCTAATATCCAGAGATGAAATATAGAAGAGTAAAATTCTTCTAATTCTGCTACTTAATACCTCTGCTACTTAAAGCCTCTGGGCCTCAGCTGCTTCTATAAAATGATGGCATTGCACTAGAACTAAATTCTCTAAGATATGCTTTGGTTCTAACATTTTCATGGGGGAAGGCAATGGCACCCCACCCCAGTACTCTTGCCTGGAAAATCCAATGGACGGAGTAGCCTGGTGGGCTGCAGTCCATGGGGTCGCTAACAGTCGGACAGACTGAGCGACTTCACTTTCACTTTTCTCTTTCATGCATTGGAGAAGGAAATGGCGACCCACTCCAGTATTCTTGCCTGGAGAATCCCAGGGATGGGGGAGCCTGGTGGGCTGCCGTCTATGGGGTCACACAGAGTCGGACACGACTGAAGTGACTTAGCAGCAGCAGCAACATTTTTATGATGTTAAATTATAAACAAAAGTTTTCGTACTAAACAAATTCACTGAGCCAAATTCTACTTCACAATTATAACTAAAGATTTGTATTTTAACATTATTATCAGTGCTGCAATTTAAACAAAGGTAGGAAAGGTGACCATGAAGCAAATGTTCAATGAATAACAAAATGTGTGCTACGTGACACCAGTGATGCTGGCAAACATACACGGCCATGAATGCAGGAAGTTGATATCTAACTTTATAAATTGGTATTTTTTATATACACCAAGTAGTTCATATAACTTAGGTATACTTTCATGTGTTAGACAATAAAGCTAGGAAATGTTAAATGGTTCATACTTCTATTTCAAAGCATTACTGTTATCATTAGAAAAACTTTTATGTTAAAATCCAATGAAGAGAAAAAAAAAAATCCAATGAAGAATGCATATCATACAATAAGCAAATACATTACCAGTGAATCTCATTTAGAAAAATGAATTTAAGATGTTCTAAAATTTTAGAGGATTAGTACCACCTGCCACTTTTAACAATCCAAACGATCTTTCCCTAAGAAGTTAGTTAGGTTTAAATGTTTCATTGGTATATAAACAAAATATGATTATTTTTTTAAAAGTAAAAAGAGAATCTTACCTTGTCCATTCTCTTTTGCCAGCTGTCCTCACGCTTTACCATTAGCTCAATACAATGAGAAAGTGTAGCAAGGATTCCGGCAGTAGTCGCTTTAAAAGTTATCGCCTCACCTTTAAAGTCTATACCATTAATTCCTTTTGGTGTTACATGTGGAAATACTGAAAAAAAAATTATTCACTAAAAATCTTTATAACAAATCATTCCTCACTACAACTTAAAATTAGATATTTTTTAGAGCAGAACTTTCAAAATGGAGTTGCCTTTCTGTTGGCCAGCAGTGAAAAATTTTTCTACAGCAAAGAAGTTTGGGACAACATATGTACTCTCAAGTCCTTTTCTCTGAATTCTGTTTCCTGAAATCTATTTGCTATGCTGTACCCAGTGAGTAAGTGGTAAGAGAAGTAATAATTTAATAATAACAGATAGCCTAGAGTGAGACCTAATTATGGCAAGAACTATCTTATATTTTGAGAAACCCTGAATTTAAAAGAAAAATCTGAGGGGAAACTGCTGAAATGAATAAGATAACATAAAAAAATTTAAGTAAATGTCTGAATATAATTCTGGGACCAATGCATACATGAAAATGGTTATGTTCATATATTATAATTTTAATTTAAAGTTAGTCTTTGAATTAAATGAATACTCTTAAAAAAAACTCATAAGGTACAAATAAGACAGCACAGTATCTTTAAGCTTTATTCATTTACTTTTGGGCCACCACGTGCAGTATGTGCAATCTTAGTTCCCTGACTAGGATTCGAACCCACAACCCCCTGCATTGGAAGCATGGAGTCTTAATCACTGGACAGTCAGAGAAGTCTCAGAGCACTATAGTTATAAGAAACTATTTCAATAGAACTCTTACAAATGAAATAATACTTCCAAGTTTAAAAACTCATAATGTAGATATGACAGCAAAGCCACAATCCAAAAAATAAACTGACAAACTAAACTTCATCCAACTTTAAAATTTCTACTCTTGAAGGCACTGTTAAAAGAATGAGAGTTGCAGTTGTGGGATAAGTAAGTCTAGAGAGCTAATCTATAGTTAATAAAAAATAATGGTAACTGAGAAAATATGCTAATGAACTTGACTGCAGTAATCATTTCACCATAATCATATACACCAAATCACTATATTGAACACCTTAAATATGTTGCTATTGTTTAGTTCCTCAGTTGTGTCCGACTCACTTCGATCCCAAGGACTGCAGCCCACCAGGCTCCACTGTCCATGGCATTTCCCAAGCCAGAATACTGAAGTGGGTTGCCATTTCCTTTCCCAGGGGATCTTCCTGACCTAGGGACTGAACGCACACCTCTTGCTTGGCAGGTGGATTCTTTACCAATGAGCTACCTGGGAAGGCTCACCTCAAATATATATATTATCCATAAAAAAATTTTTTTAAAGAATAATGAAA
Organism: Oreotragus oreotragus; assembly: GCA_006410675.1. Taxonomy (NCBI): domain Eukaryota; kingdom Metazoa; phylum Chordata; class Mammalia; order Artiodactyla; family Bovidae; genus Oreotragus; species Oreotragus oreotragus. The sequence continues at coordinate 561,989 of SJYX01003702.1, read as the reverse complement.
CAAGCTACAGACTGGAAAAAAAATCTTTGCACAGAATACATACAATAAAGGACTTATCCTTTATTTATCTATCCATATATATACACATATATTAATATTAATATAGATATCTCAGTATATTAATATATCAATATAATACACAGTAATCTCAATAGGAAAATATAATCTAATTGAAAACTGAACAAGATCTGAATACACATTTCACCAAAGAAGAAATCCAAACAGCAAATAAGGAGATAAAAAGATGCTCAACACTTATAGTTACTAGGAAAAAAGCAAATTAAAACTACAGCAAGATACCACTATACACCTATTAGAAGACTAAAATTTTAAAAGACTGACCACATCAAGAGTCAGAGGGGATATGTAGGAACATGAGCTCTCAAATATGACTGGTGAAAAGTAGTCTGGAAGGTTTTTAAAAAGTTAAATATATACCTACCATATGATTCAACCATTCCATCTCTCCAAAGAAATAAAATATATATCCATAAAAAAACTGTTTGAACATTCACAGGAACATTATTTATAATAGCTCCAAACTGTAAACAACCCAAATTTCCACCAACAGACAAACGGACTGAAGAAGCCTGTCCTGTCATCTGTACAAGGGAACACTACTCAGCAGTGAAAAGACACTCAATAATGCTATGCATAAAAATGAGAAATTTCAAACTAAGAAAGAGACCAGGCAAGAAAAATTGAATTCACTAGACTCTAGAAAATGCAGACTAATCTACAGTGAAAGAAGGGCTGTGGTTGGTTGAGAAGTAGAGAAAAAGGGAAGACAGAAGGGATGGAGGCAGGGAACTTTTGAAGGGCGGTCTTGACAGTGATGATAGCATCATGATAGTATTAAAACTGACCAAACTGTACACTTTAAATACATATACAGTGTATGGTATGTTAATTATATCTCAATAAAGCTGTTTAAAAACCTACTTTCTTTTTCTTGTATTTATTCTTATAAAAGATCATATTTATTTTATATGAAATAAGGTTTACTTCTGGACTCTCAATTCTATTCCACTGTTCTATATATCTTTCTTTGAATTCCAGAAGAACATTTACTTTTGCTTCATTGACTACTCTAAAGCCTTTGACTGTGTGGATCACAACAAAGTATAGAAAATTCTTCAAGAGATGGAAATACCAGACCACCTTACCTGTCTCCTGAGAAATCTTTATGCAGGTCAAGAAGCAACACTTAGGACTGGACATGGAACAATGGACTGGTTTCAAATTGAGTAAAAAGTACATTAAGGCTGTATACTGTCACCCTGCTTATTTAACTTATATGCAGAGTACATCATGCAAAATGCCAGGCTGGATGAAGCACAAGCTGGAATCAAGATTGCCGGGAGGAATATCAATAACCTCAGATTGCAGATGACACCACCTTTATGGCAGAAAGCGAAGAGGAACTAAAGAGCCTTTTAATGAAAGTGAAGGAGGAGAGTGAAAAAGCTGGCTTAAAACTCAACATTCAGAAAACGAAGATCATGGCATCTGGTCCCATCACTTCATGGCAAATAGACGGGGAAACAATTGAAGACAGTGACAGACTTTATTTTCTTGGGCTCCAAAATCATTGCAGATGGTAACTGCAGCCACAAAATTAAAAGACACCTGCCTCTTGGAAAAAAATCAAAGACAAACCTAGACAGCATATTAAAAAGCAGAGACGTTATTTTACTGACAAAGGTCCATATAGTCAAAACTATGGTTTTTCCAATAGTCATTATATATAGATTTGCAAGTTAGACCATAAAGAAGGCTGAGCACAGAATTGATGTTTTTGAACTACGGTGCTAGAGAAGACTCCTGAGAGTCCTTTGGACTGAAAGGAGATCAAACTAGTCAATCCTAGAATATTCACTGGAAGGACTGATGCTGAAGCTGAAGCTCTAATACTTTGTCCACCTGATGCAAAGAGTTGACTCACTGGAAAAGAGCTGATGCTGGGAAAGACTGAAGGCAAAAGGAGACGAGGGAAAGAGGACAAAATGGTTAGATGGGATCCCTGACTCAATCGACGTGAATCTGAGCAAACTCCAGGAGATAATGAAGGACAGGGAAGCCTGACACGTTGCGATATACGGGGTCGCAAAGAGTCAGACAGGACTTAGCAACTGAAAAACAATTTGAAAATGTGCCATGGCCACAGATTTCACTTCATATTCTTTCATAACTGCAGCAAAAATAAGCATTAGATTAACTTACTTTTCTCACAAAGGCTTATTTGCAACTTAAAACAAGTTTTAAAACTCCATGTCAGCTTTTTCTTAGAATATATTAAAAGAAAGCAATGACTATGAGTCACAGGTTTCTGTTACAATCTAACTTCTCCCAACAGATACCACATGTATGTGATACCATGTGTTATTTGTCTTCAGTTTATTTCTTAGCATAATGCCCTCCATGTTCATCTGTGTTGTTAAAAACACAGATTTCTAATGAACAATTAGGAGTTCCATCCAGAAAGTAACTTGTTATTAACTGATATATGAAATAAACCACCTTGTTCCTGAGTTTATGAACAACTATGCTATGAAAGCAGCTATTTCAATAATTTTCCTTTAATAACACTGATTAAATACATTGCAACACCAGTTTATCAAGTGGAAAGAGAAAAGAACATAAGGACAGAAACAGACATTAAAGAAACATTCAAGTTCCATTACAATCTTTCCTAAGAAATACTTTTTCAGTACTAGAAACTGATTCTACCAAACACTACTGAAATAACTGGCCAATGTCTAAAATTTAGAATGAAGTATTTGTCAGATAAGCTGTCGCACTCTTTAACGTCAGACTGTATTTTACCTCCATGTCTTTTCCTAGAGGAAACTTTCATGTTCCAACTTAAAAAAGACTTTTTCCAATTACTTCATTAAATAATTATTCCTGTTAAATAGTTAGTTACTATGACACTTTAGAAAGTATATTTTTTCCAAATACCTTGAGGGGAAAAACTTTACTACTTACCTTTTTCTTTATTGCCATTGGTATTATGCAAGAAGTCTCCATCAGAACGTGTCGTAGGAAAGTCATCTTCATCATCTTCTACCACTAAATAAAATATATTTAAGAATATCAGGATGAAAGCACACAGGAATTAACCAGTTTACTCTTATGTTCAACTGATTAAATATCCTTGGGATACCATGACTACACGATCTTATTCATCTTTGTATTTTCAGTGCTCATCAATGGATGTCCAATAAGTATGCTGTGAAATGTCTTTAAATACATTATTATAAAAACCATATCCATTCTCATTTTTGTAAGGGATAGTACTGAGATATAAATTATTCTGTCCTTATTATTAAGTCTTCCTATCTCTTCCTCCTTACCTTGGGGAGATTTTCTAATTCTGCCAGAGACCTACAAAGACTGAGAGGATGGTAATGGTATCAATACGTAAAGAAGATACTTTATCTTGCCTCCAGGATATGCAGGGAAAATGTGACTTATAGTTCTGATACTGATTTTAATTCATCCCAGCATGTCTGTGCCTGGATATTCCTTTTAACTTACCCAATTCCAGGAAATACAGAATCCTCTGTGTTCTTCAACATACCTCTTTCTTCTATACAATACTCTTTTTACACTGCCTAACATACGAATCCTCTGCACCATGTATTCTGCTTCTTAACATCAATTTCTAAACCTCAGCCACCAACCTTACTCTATATTTTTGAATGACTTCTTCAATTTATTAGGTTGGAGCAAAAGTAACCACAGCTTTTGCATTACTGAAATTTTGCCGTTTGATACTGGAATACATTCTAAATAAATGTGGTTAGGTTATATATCATTTTAATGCACATTTCTTGCTTTTTTTTTTTTTTGCTAATGATTTATTACTTGTTTACTTTATATTTATTTTAAACTACGGAAATGATACTAGACAAAAAGCAAATTTGAGCTATTTTGTCATTTGAGTTCAAAATGGTTCGTAAAGCAGTGGAGACAACTCACAACATCAACAATGAATTTGGCCCAGGAACTGCTAACAAATATACAGCGTAATGGGGGTTCAAGAAGTTTTGCAAAGGAAACAAGAGCCTTGAGGATGCGTAGCCTAGTGGCCGGCCATCAAGGCTGACAATGACAAGTGACAGCCATCATCGAAAATGATCCTCTTATAACTACACGAGAAGCTGTTGAAGAATCAACATCAACCATTCTATGGTCATTCAGCATTTGAAGCAAATTAGAAAGGTGAAAAAGCTCGATAAGTGGTGCCTCATGAGCTGACTGGAAATTAAAAAAAATCATCATTTTAGTGTTGTCTTCTCTTAATCTAGGCAGCAGCGACAAACTATTTCTTGATCAGACTGTGACATGTGATGAACAGTGCATCGCAGAGGACAAGCAACGACGACCAGCTCAGTGCTGGACCAAGAAGCAGCTCCAAAGCACTTCCCAAAGCCAAACAGACACCAAAAAAAGGCCATGGTCACTGTTCGCTGGTCGTTGCTGGTCTCATCCACTAGAGCTTTCTGAATCCTGGCAAAACCACTGTATCTGAGAAGTATGCTCAACAAATTGATCAGATGCACTGAAAATGGCAATGCTGGCAGCTGGCACTGGTCAACAGAAAGGGCCCAATTCTTCTCCACGACAATGTCCGATTTTACTTTGCACAGCCCACACTTCCAAAGTTGAACAAATTGAGCTACAAAGCTGTGCCTCAACCACCATATTTACCTGAGCTCTCACCAACTGACTATCACTTCTTCAAACATCTAGACAACTTTTTGCAGGGAAAATACTTCCACAACTAACAAGACGCAGAAAAAGCTTTCCAAGAGTTCACTGAATCCTGAAGCATGGATTTTTATGCTGCAGGAATAAACAAATTTATTTCTCATTGGCAAAAATGTGTTAATTGTAATGATTCTTATTTTGATTAATAAAGATGTGTTTGAGTCTAGTCATGCTACAGTCCACGGGGCTGCACAGAGTTGGACACGACTTGGCAAATGAACAACAATAATGATTTAAAATTCATGGTCTGAAATCACAATTACGTTTGTATCAACCTAATATTATCTTTTGCTGAAATGCCTTTCTACAAGAGAAATCTTCACATTAATGTCTTACTTCCTGTCTATATCTCCTTACGTCAGGAGCAATCTGGGTCTACAAGGAACATTTCATCTATTTTAACTCTCTCTCTAATGGAATCAAAGCCTATTCCTATTTCTTATTCCCTCCCTAACTAAATGGAAAATAGCTTTATTCAGTATTACCATTTTCTAATCAGTGGGCTATTTCATTTTTTTATTACCTGAAAAATTTGTACTTATTTATAATAATTTTCAAACCACAAGCTGCCATTATCTATTAACACTAGCACCTACTATTTTATCAGCAGCTAACTGCTATCAGTATCCAACTGACATTTTTCTTTTCCACGCCCGTCATTATTCCTACAGACTTCAATATCCATATTGTAGCTTCTGTGAATACTTTAGTTTCAAGATTAAGAAAATTTCCAGATTCTGTGGATCTCTGCTTCTCCTCAATAATTTGCAAATAAGGTCAATTCTATGAAATGGGGTTCTCTGGTGGCTCAGAGGGTAAAGCATCTGCCTGCAATGCAGGAGACCCGGTTTCGATTCCTGGGTTGGGAAGATCCCCTGGAGAAGGAAATGGCAAGCCACTCCAGTACTCTTGCTTAGAAAATCCCATGGACAGAGAAGCCTGGTAGGCTACAGTCCGTGGCGTCGCAAAGAGTCGGACACGACTGAGAGACTTCACTTTGACTTTAAGAAATTACCACAAAGCTGCTTTGACTTTAAGTCATCCGTCGTCCACAGCCAAGATCCTGACCTTGGTTCAATATTACTATGATTAACTGGTCTTCAATACCAAAATTTTCATCTCTTCAGCATTTACCTTGGGTTACTAAAGATTTGCTTTCATCTCCCTAACCATTGAGTAGCCTAGTACTATCAAGCAAAAATTTTCAACCTTTTTTTTTAAGCAAACAATCAACATATAAAACTGATGAAAACAAAAGCTCCTCTGGGTAAAAAAGTGGCCTTCCCCCTTCCCTTCCCAACCAAGGACTCCTTGTCCATACTGAAGCACCTTTAAGGGATGTCTGACATGGTTTGAAATACTGTCCTAATACAAATCTCCCATCCCTATCAGACCAGTCTCTCCCTCACCAACACTCATTATCTATTATGCTAAATTCCATCTTTGGATCTTATACATTCCTGCTTTCATTATCCCTGCAATTATCCAAATCAACCATATAAATAACAGCAGGTATTACTGATTTTTTGCTACTAAGGACAGTGGTAACATACATATTCTAATTTAAATCTTACAATCATGTGCTTGTGTAACAACATCCATGTTACAGAGGAAAGAAATGTGCAGAAATTGGTAAGTAATTTATTTCAAGACATCAAAGTAATAATGAATAGAAAAATAAGATCAGAACCTTTATTTTCAGTATGAATATATGTCTTGTTTTTATGTGTGTGTTAAGTTGCTTCAGTCCTGTCTGACTCTGCAACCCTATGGACTGTAGCCCACCAAACTCCTCTTTTATGGGGTTCTCAAGTCAAGAATACTTCCTTGAAAGAAATACAACCTAGTAGGCTGCTATTTCCTTCTCCAATGCATGAAAGTGAAAAGTGAAAGTGAAGTCGCTCAGTCGTGTCCGACTCTTCGTGACAACATGGACTGCAGCCTACCAGGCTCCTCCGCCCATGGAATTTTCCAGGCAAGAGTATTGGAGTGGGTTGCCATGGCCTTCTCCAGCGCCATCTATCTGGACCTAAATGGTTAATTAAATCTTACTGAAGAGTGTGTGTGTGTGGCCGGGAAGGTAGTGTGGGGTGGAAGGTAAAGGGGGGGTGGCGGGCGGCAGGCATTCAGTCTTACTAGCAATTATAATATTATAATAAAATGTTTTAAATAAAAACACTGAACACTTAAAATGAGAGCTTGCTATTATCATTTCAGTGACACACAATGAAAGAAGTGTGTGATTCTAAAAATTACTTCAAGTTACAGATAATTTAGTCTTGGTAATTTAGTGTATTACTACACCTGCAGATATCCTTAGGTTGGCAATTCTGATGTGTAGTTGAGGCAAGAAACTATGATGCTTAGTATTCTTATTCCATGTTTTTATTTCAGCTTTACCCAGCATGTATTCTTAAAAATAAAATTTTGCAAAATAGCCATTTATAGGAAAATTAGTTGTTATGGCTGAATTGTGCCGCAACTAAATTCATATGTTGACGTCCTAACCTTCCTATACTCCAAACTATGACTGTATCTGGAGACACGGTCTTCACAGAGGTAATCAAGTTAAAATGAGGTCATGACGATGGGCCCAGTCAATATATCAAAGATGACCAGTGTCCTTGTAGGAAAAGGAAGTTTGGACATGGACACTTACGAAGGAAAATAATGTGAAGACGTGTGGAGCAGATGCTCATCCACAAGGCAAGGAAAAGAAGTCTAGAACAGATCCTTCCCTCATGACCTTCATGGTTTTATGCCAAAATGTGATCTCACATTTTTAGCTTCCAGACTGTGGAGAAATAAATTTCTGCTGTTTAAGCCACAGGTGATGGACTACTTTGGTGACAACAGCCTTAGCAAACTAATACATTAGTCTGTCACTGTTGCACTTTCCAGGTGGCGCTAAGTCATTTCAGTCGTGGCCAACTCTGTGTGACCCCCATAGACAGCAGCCCACCAGGCTCCTCCGTCCCTGGGATTCTCCAGGCAAGAATACTGGAGTGGGATGCCATTTCCTTCTCCAATGCATGCAGGTAAAAAGGGAAAGTGAAGTCGCTCAGTTGTGTCTGACTCTTAGTGACCCCATGGACTGCAGCCTACCAGGCTCCTCCGTCCATGGGATTCTCCAGGCAAGCATACTGGAGTGGGTTGCCATCTCCTTCTCCAAGGCATGCAAGTAAAAAGGGAAAGTGAAGTCGCTCAGCTGTCTGTGTCTGACTCTTAGTGACCCCATGCAGCCTACCAGGCTCTCCGTCCATGGGATTCTCCAGGCAAGAGTACTGGAGTAGGGTGCCACTGCCTTCGTGTGGCGCTAGTGGTACAGAATTCACTGGCAATGCAGGAGATGCAAGAGATGTGGGTTTGATCCCTGGGTCAGGAAGATCCCCTGGAGAAGGAAATGGCAACTCACTCTAACAGTCTTGCCTAGGAAATGCCATGGACAGAGGAGCCTGGCAGCAACATTCCACGGAATCACTAAGAGTCAGACATGGCAGAGCACACACACATCACTGTTGCTATACCGTCAAACACGAATAGTGTTTAAAGATATTTTTCAAATCTTCTACACAACTTGGTTGTGAATGCACACCAATTTCCGCTCCTTCCACCATCACTTTCATCTTTAAAATGCTATGTGTTATTGACATGGAGACGTGGACCATCTAAAAATTAAGAAGAATTCAAATCTGTATCTACCTTGTTTTAGTTTAAAGGACAGTTTGCTTGCTGTCTGCAAACAAATGAAAGCTGATATGTAAGATCTAATTTGAGAGAAAAATAAGTATACTTTTTTAAATTATGAGAAATAAAAGTTCAACCATCTTTATTTTTTAGAGAAATAAACATTAAATATTAAAGGCCAAAAACTTAAAGTGTATCAAATATGAAGAATTTCAAGTCTACTTTAGATAAAATTAAGTATTTTAAGAGGAATATGGTATTCTGCTTCAGACAAAGATGGAACAACAAGGAGAGAATTTCCCCTCTAGCAATGGCACCCCACCCCAGTACTCTTGCCTGGAAAATCCAATGGACGGAGTAGCCTGGTGGGCTGCAGTCCATGGGGTCGCTAACAGTCGGACAGACTGAGCGACTTCACTTTCACTTTTCTCTTTCATGCATTGGAGAAGGAAATGGCAACCCACTCCAGTATTCTNCCTCTAGCATGACATTAAAAAATTAGACAAAATATATGAAACAATGGTTTTGAAGACACTGGCTATCAGGCAACAAAGGACAGTGATCCCTAAGGGTTGGGGAACAAATGATGTGAGCCCTGTGACTGGTCCAGACTATTGCGGTGAGGGTTTCCAAGCTGTGGAGTAAGGAGGAACTCAGGAGGAGCCTGGTACTCTCTGAGGTGAGAAAATGGAGCTGAAAATCCAGACAGACAAAGGTCACTAGAGTTCAGAAGGCTGGGAACTTGGGAGAAGAGAGCTGTACTGTACAGAGACAGAACTCTGGAGAGGGGCGGAAGGTCCCACTGAGAGTCTTGTGTAGAGTACTGATAGCACATAGAAGTTGAGGAACTACAGAGGTCATAGAAAGAACCATCTGAAAGGATTCCAGGGAAAAGGACCCAAAGTCTTTGTGGAGCAGGGAAAGTGTCTGTCCCTACAACACAGACCTGGGACAATACATAGGGAACTGGCTAGAGAATGCTGAGCTGCTTTGCCTTAGCAGTGGGGAGAGATGGAAATACATTATTCTAGGTTTTTACACAATAAAAAAAGTGGTATATTGCTCAAAGGTAGACTGTAATAACTTAAATGTGTATACTACAAACCCTGAAGTAGCCACTGTAATAACAAATTTAACAAAAAGTCAACAAAGGAGATAAAAAACAGAATTATAAAAAAATATTCAATCCAAAAGAAGGTAGAGAAAGGGAAAAAAGAACAGAGAATAGGAAAAGAATATGTAAGAAGGGATGAGCTCATGTTCTTCTACTCGGCCATCTTGCAGGCAAGTTAACAGAAAGAATATAAACTCACATAACACATTTAATAATACCAAAAAACAAAACCATGTCAGGCAACCGAGTCATACTGGGAATGAACTTAGCACTATTTAGTAATACTGTTATGAGTAGTTCATTTTTTCCTATATAGCAGATTAAGAGAAAAATTGAACAGAAACTCCACCAGTAATATTCAGCAGTAACAAATGAAAAGTATCTTTAGAATTCATATTACAGGTTAACTAAATATCATCTCTCTCTCTCTTAACTCTTAAAGGAAAAAACCGCCCTAGAAACTATTTATATATGCACATGTCATTCCATGCTTATTCTATTCCATTACCCAGACTTCTTCCTCTATGAGAAAAAGGGCAGAGGAAAGGAAGGAAGACAAAGGAAGAGAAAGAGAGGAAAGAGGGAGATGAAGAAGAGGAAGAGGGAGGGAAAAGAGACTGACTGATTCCCGATATGGAGGATTTAACATAAACATATGCTTGTCTCCTATGACTTGTCATAGGGTACAACGTATTAGACATAATCATGTGACATGCTCCATATTATCAAGTTGATATTATATTTTTTAATAAAGAGTTCAAAATCATTTAAAAATCTTCAATGATATCTGGTATGGGTGATCAGATTAATTAAGGTGCTATTAAAGTACACAAGTTACGTGGACACTGAAATCTGTGACATTAGCGATGTGTAGCACAAGTGACTATAATTACCTTCATCACTTAAAGACATTACCCTTTAAGATCAAGAGGCTTTAAATCCATTCATTCTCCAAGTAAAAATAGTGGTAATAGCCTAATTAACCTTTATCCCTTTGAAATTCATCCTTGGAGACAGCATCAGCACAGGCATCAAAGAACTTCTGTAGAGTATCAACTTGTCTACACAGTATATCTCTAAAGGTTTCCATTTCAGCCAGTTTCTCACGTAAACTGTGGCCCTTCTGCAACAGAGAAAATGGGGGGATGGAATCCAAGTTAACAAAATTAAAATTAGTCCCATGGGATTTCATCATCTTTTAATTTAAGGTCTATATCTTCCTACTGAGGGCTTGGGGTAGGAAGAGTTGTCAAGTTCAATGTAGTTATTTCCAGGGAAAGACTTGAAACTAATAAATTGTTTGACAGTGATAAGCCTGAAGGAAATGAGAGAAATAAGGCTGACAACTTGCTAATATTTATAATATTTTCAAATTAACATTGTGATGAAAAATTATGAAAGATTTTTTTTCAAAAAACTATTAAATAAGTTCTGCTCAAAACATTTAGTACTAAACTCAATCTATGCTGCCTTAACTTAAAGCATTCATAATTACAAACCTTGAACGAGGAGGTGGATGTTGCAGAATAGCCACTTGCTCCGGATACCAATGACACCATTGAGCCATGTCGACGCAAGCTGGACTCAGATCCATATCCAGATTCAGTCTAAAAAGGAAAGTAAACTACATGAAAAAATTAAATAAAAAATACTTAATCATCACAATAAAAAATTTTTAACCATGTCAGGTGATGAACATTAAGTAAACTTATTGTAGTAACCATTTCATAATATATACAAATATCAAATCTTTATGCTGTAAACTTTAAACTAATACAATGCTACATGTTCAATTATAAAACTGGGAAAAATACTTGAGAAAATAAAAGTTTACATATAACTAATAAGGTTATTGTAAAAAATAAAAAATAAGGTTATTGGAACAATAATTAGAAATAAGAGTTCACTCAAGAAATATAGGCAACCCACTGGCATAAGCAATGTGTTTCAATTGCTAACTGCCATTAATTTAGAAATGTACTGAATACCAACTACATGCTGGGCTAGTGGGCTAACCGTTTATAATAGGAAAGCTACCTATAGTAGGTAAATTCATAGAGACAGAAAGTGGAGTCGTGGTTATCAGGGAGCTAGGAAGACAGGAGAACGAGGTGTTAGAATCCACTAGGTACAGAGCTGGATAAGATGAAGTTCTGGAGAGAGATGTGATGATGGATGAATAACAATGTAGTTTAATGTCACAGAATTGTACAGGTACAAAGCTAAAATGGTAGATGGTCATTCATATTTTAACAAGGTAAAGAATTTTAGTAGAACAAGGACCAAAAGAAAAAAAAAGAAACTTTGAGTACTGTTTCTTTATAGACGAATTACTTATCCTGACATAGCTCAAATATCTCTGTCTCAATGAAGCCTTTCCTATTATTTCAGGTAATTTGACTCTATATTCTCAACCATTCTTAACCTATCATGATTATGACATCTACTACTCAATTTTAATAGTTATATGTCATTACTACTCCTGGACTATTGGACTTCGACCTTCTGTAAGACAGTTGCAATTTTTTCCATTTTTGGAGTGACCTTAACAGTTCATGACACAAAGAAAATCCCCAATTTTCCCAACCTATTTTGTCATCACACGATAGAAGGCTTTACTTAGCCTCAGCACTGTGACCTAATTTTGAAGAACTACTACTCTTCAGGAGTCCCCAACGCATGGGGCCACAGACTGGTACCAGTATCATGGCCCGTTAGAACTAGGCTGCAGAGCAGGAGGTGAGTGGTGGGTAAGTGGGTGAAACCTCATCTGTATTTACAGCTGCACCCCACTACTACAGTTGAATCATCCTGAAAGCATCCCCTGATCCCATGGAAAAATTACCTTCAATCAAACAGGTCCCTGGTGCCAAAAAGTTTGGGGACCCCTGCTTAAGAGTATCAATTTTGTATCTCATTCTCCCTAGGAAAATGCAGTTACTTCCCTTGTGGCTCAAATGGTAAAGAATCTGCCTGCAATGCAGGAGACCTGGGTTCGACCCTTGGGTCAGGAAGATCCCCTGAAGAAGAAAATAGCAACACACTTCAGTACTCTTTTGCCTGGAGAATTCCCTGGACAGAGGAGCCTGGCGGGCTACATACATGGGATCGCAGAGAGTTGGACACGGCTGGGCTACTAATTTTCACTTTTCAAAAATATAGATAAAGGAATTGAACATTTGGAAAAAAATAAGTTTCAAGTACCTAAAACCTGTTCAAGTATTTAAGGTCTCTGATTACTTTCTACTGTAGATTTTAGAAGTACTGTGCATCATTTTAATCCTAGTCATACACTTAAGAAGTAAAATAATACCTAATCATTTTTAGCATCATATCTAGCATATGCTTCCCAAAGTCCAAGCTTCCAGGACATACTGGTTGTTAAAGATTCAAAATAAAGTTGTCATACTTTAATGATTGTTCATAAAACATTCTAGCTATAAAAGGTACTGCAATATGTTCTTAACTGTGAATTTACTAACAAATTACACATACACTTATGTTGTTCAGCTACTCAGTCGTGTCGAGCTCTTTGCGACCCCATGGACTGCAGCATACCAGGCTACCCTGTACTTCACTATCTCCCAGAGTTTGCTTAAATTCACGTCCATTGAGTTGATGATGCCATTCAATCATCTCATCCTGTCACCCTCTTCTCCTCCTGCACTCCATAAAGTTATGACTAGATGGAATCAAAGCTCTTCTCCAAGACTTGTATCACCCTACACCACTCCCTATCTCAAAGCAAAGCAATGTTTTAGTAATGAGATAGAAATTACAAAGTAAGCATTTTGGTGCCAGGAAAACTATTAATGAAAGGATTAAGTATATGCATTGTATATAAGCTACCTCAAGAAAACTGACTTTTTAAAAAAGATAAAGTTATAGTTCATGAGAAAAGCAGGCCAGGGTATAGTGGGGACACTAACTACAAAGACATATTTTGGTGGGAATACATTACAGCTGTCAAAACTCAAAGTGTCCAGTTACACTGATACATTTTATAAATTGTACCTCAATAAAATAGCTAAAGAAAGAAAGGTAAGCTTGTTTCAGCATAACAGAATCCCAATAAAAGAGAATTCTAACTACAGAAATCATATAATTCATTAAAAAAATAAGATTTTTTATCAAATAATGTCCTAGACTTCCCTGGTGGCTCAGACGGTGAGGCATCTGCCTACAATGCAGGTTCAGTCCCTGGGTCGGGAAGATCTCCTGGAGAAGGAAATTGCAACCCACTCCAGTATTCTTGCCTGGAAAATCCCTTGGACGGAGGAACCTGGGAGGCTGCAGACCATGGGGCCGCAAAGAGCCGGACACGACAGAGCGACTTCACTTTCACAATGTTCTAGAACAAAGGACTGACCTAGGTTTCTTGTGGCTCTAGTTTCTGTTTCCCATCTGACAGGAATACTAACTTTCTGAGCACAGTGTTTCCACCTTTTAACTGGTGTACTGTTTTGGTAAAGGTTTTCATAGATTTAAATATAGAAGACAAGAATTAAAAATAAGAAAAATCTATTGGACTAAATAGATTTAATGGACTATTAAATGTAATGGACTAAAAATATAAAGCACTTCAGAAATCACTTATCTCAGATACTTGTATGTCATTCATTTCTAACCAGTAATTAAACTGTCCATTTAAATATAAAACTCATCATTTTCAATCAAAAATTTACTTAAAACAATTTTAGATATTTATTTAAAAATATTTAGAACCAAACAATCTGAAATCCAAATCTAAATGAATCTACTCTCTCCATTTACATGCTTTGTATCAGTGAGTTCTAAACAGAGTAAGTAAAAACTTTAAGATCTTGAAACAAAATACAAACACTACAAAGCTTTACTGAACATTTTTTGACTCTAAAAGATACTTCTTATATTCTTGTCTGTTTCTTCAGGTTCCACTATTTCAAGACAATAATATCTCCTTACAACAAAGGCATGACAGAACAAAGACTCGACTATAGCAATAATGTTGCTGTACATTTTAAACAATGGACAGTAAATGAATGTTGAGTCTGAGCATTTAGAATAACCATGTTTCTGTTTCTAACAAAGTTTCACTTAAATAAACTGTATTATAAATTATATATATCATTCTAAGGGGAAAAATATAGTATACTCATGAATATCAATTTCATTTTATTCAGTTTAAATAATGGGGGTTCATTTGTCATTCTATGTCAGTAACTGCACTGGGACAACTTTAAAAATAAACTAAGTGCTTAACAAATATATACATGCACATACAAATGAATCACCCCTGTTTAAAAACTAATCATTCTGGAAACGCCTATCATTCTGGCAACAGTGCTGTCACTGCACCAAAGATTCCTAGGTACTATTATAATATTGAGAGTAATTTTATGATACAGCCACAAAATGGAGCTATCTCAAATAATTTTGGGGAGTTGCAGAATAAAAATTTTAAAACGGTCTTACTAAAGGAATAGGTACAAACTGTATAATTAAGCTTGGCTGCCTTTCCTATTCACATGACATGGATTGATTTGGTACTGGATTTCTCTCAAAAATCTATCAAAGATACCAATATTTTTCTTTTATTTTTAATAATTAAAAATTTTATTATTTACTTAGTTGACTACGCTGAGTTTCATTTGTGGCACGGAGGATCTTTTTCTTTTTCGGTTGCCGCATGCAAACTGTTCATTGCGTGTGAGGTCTAGCTCCCTGACCAGCGGTCCACTGGCACTGGGCCCCCTGCACTGGGAGCACAGTGTCACTGGATCACCAGGGAGGTCCCCCAGGGATATCAGTATTTTAAAAACATTTTGTCACAGGGGCTAACAATTATTCTAAAAGATATAAAACTATTCTGAAAAGTTGCAATGTTGTTGACATCTATTTGGGCTTTCTAAGATGTTCACCTTAAAGGCAACAATACTCATCCTGAATTTATCATCTGTGTTTTGAAGGTGGGGTGAGGAAAGTGGGAAGAAATTTCTTTATGGTCACAATGGATATACACTGTTAAATGTTCTTAAAAATCATAGCATGCTTTCAAAATTTCATTGGTACAATTTTAGGGATAATACATTAAAGGTACATAGCTTTTTTTCTTAATCCCGCTTCTCCACAGGAAAAAAAGTGGAACTTATTTACAACCTCAAATCACCAAAATAGTATTTTTTAACACATCAATTTCCATCTAAAATTAATAATGCAGAATTTAAATGCAGTCACTATAGAAATATTTCCCCCTTTTAACATATATGCTTTAAGATTCCCTCATACAAACTGCTGTACCGAAAAAACCATGATGGGATATCTGTTTTGTAAGCAGTATTCATCAATGTGTTTTATTTAAACATAAAATGCCATTTTGGTTCAATGACATACTTACTGAACATGTCCTATATAGTACAAGGTGGGGTTCTTTTAAATATTAGAGTAATGAGACCACACCTTTATTATAATACTCCTCTTTATTTTAGGGTGAGGAAAAAGCATAATCTTTTGGCCACCAGAGGGGGTCAGTAGCACTTTCCAAGCAGTATACTTGGAAAGTTGATACAAAGGTTACTATTGGTCAAAGTACGACAGTAACCTTCATACTAAATCCCTTACTTGTACCTTTACCTTCTGTATCTTGATATTTTGAGAACACTGATGATCACAATAAATTAAATCATATAGTTCAAAGTTACAAGTTTTAAAAAAGGACCAGAAATGCCTAAGAACTAATTTGAAAAGAGAACTCTAGGGACTTCCCTGGTGGTCCACTGGTTAAGATATGCAGGGAGCACAGGTTCGATCCCTTGTTGAGGAACTAAGATATCCCACATGCCACACGACATGCCACATGTCACATCAGTTTGGCTCATTCACACAGTAGATAAACATCTATTCTCACTTTGCACAGTCTGTTCATCAGCCCATCTACACTCTAAAAACAGTGGTATAAAATACAAGAAAAAAGCTGGCTTATTTTTTCATAGCACTTGCCTTCTGAAAAGCTTATTCCTTTTCCTAATAACACTCTCCAGGAAGAAGCATGACAAAGAAACTGAGAAAATGAACTTCCTCATGGCGTCAAGAATTATCTGTTTAGCGGCATAGGTCTACCCCTGACATTATCCCTTTCCATTTTAATTACGGGAAAAAAAGTACGACAGTAACCTTCATACTAAATCCCTTACTTGTACCTTTACCTTCTGTATCTTGATATTTTGAGAACACTGATGATCACAATAAATTAAATCATATAGTTCAAAGTTACAAGTTTTAAAAAAGGACCAGAAATGCCTAAGAACTAATTTGAAAAGAGAACTCTAGGGACTTCCCTGGTGGTCCACTGGTTAAGATATGCAGGGAGCACAGGTTCGATCCCTTGTTGAGGAACTAAGATATCCCACATGCCACACGACATGCCACATGTCACATCAGTTTGGCTCATTCACACAGTAGATAAACATCTATTCTCACTTTGCACAGTCTGTTCATCAGCCCATCTACACTCTAAAAACAGTGGTATAAAATACAAGAAAAAAGCTGGCTTATTTTTTCATAGCACTTGCCTTCTGAAAAGCTTATTCCTTTTCCTAATAACACTCTCCAGGAAGAAGCATGACAAAGAAACTGAGAAAATGAACTTCCTCATGGCGTCAAGAATTATCTGTTTAGCGGCATAGGTCTACCCCTGACATTATCCCTTTCCATTTTAATTACGGGAAAAGAGAAAAGAGAAGTAAGACTAAATGTTAACATAAGGACAATGGAGCATTTTCCAGAAACTGAAACTCTACTTAATAAAACCAAATACGCCTGCCGTGTTGCAAGTATCCACACATCTACTTTCAATATCATTTTAAAGCAAACCACATGAGAAGCAAGACACCATAGCCAAGAGAACAATGTAATCAACAGGATTATGGCTTACAGTATCATAATAAGTTGCAATGGCAATAATTTTGTTTATGATTCTAGGTAAACAAATTAATATTTGCTATAATAAAATCTGGTACAATTTCACACTTACATTAAAAATCTGTCCAGCCTTTCAAATATGCATGGATCCCTCTTCAGAAGCACTAGCCTCTGAAGTGCAAAGAACACGGAAACAGGGAGGACACAGGCTTGACTGTCACTGTCACCACTAGACAGCAAGATCAGTCAGTCATTACTTTCTTGAGTTTATTTTTCTTATCTTTAAAATGATATGGCTAGTCTAGAACTACAATTCGCTATATCAAGCCGAAAACACCAAAACTTAGGTTAAAAATGTATATATCCAGTGGAGGCCCAAATGTTCAACAAAGGGGTTGAACCAGCTGGAAAGATAAAACATAACACAATTTATTCAGAAAACTGACACTAACAATGTATCAGATGAGGAAGGGTTGAACCTACAATGATTTCCAGAAAATTACATTACCTCATATATCAAAGAAAATTTAAAATATATTTTAAAAAATTGTATTAAAGAAGATTTCATCCATTTCTGACTGCCTAGAACCCAGCAGCAATATGGCTAAATGAATATAATATATTTGCTTACTCTCAAGATATTTTGCTCAAACCACAGTGGAATGCTTCCTAGTCATTCTTCTATCAGAACTGAAAAATCACTGTCTCAACCGATGAATGGATAAACAAGTTGTGGTACATATATAAAATGGAATATTACTCAACAATAAAAATGAACACATTTGAGTCAGTTCTAATGAGGTGAATGAAACTAGAGCCTATTATACAGAATGAAGTAAGTCAGAAAGAGAAAAATAATATCATATACTAACACAAATATATGGAATCTAGAAAAATGTTACTGAAGAATTTATCTGCAGGGCAGCAATTGAGAAAGAGACATAGAGAACAGACTTACGGACATGGGGAGAGGGTGAGAGGTATGGAGAGAGTTAATATGGAAACTTACATTACCATATGTAAAATAGCCAATGGGAATTTGCTGTTTGTCTCAGGAAACTCAAAGAGGGGTTCTGCATCAACCTAGAGGGGTGGGATGGGGTGGGAGATGGGAGGGAGGTTCAAAAGGGAAGGGACATATGTATACCTATGGCTCATTCATGTTGAGGTTTGACAAAAAACAACATGATTATGTAAAGCAATTATCCTTCAATTAAAGAATAAATAAATAAATAACCAATTATCAAATAAAATACCTCATTTGAAGGTCACTTATGGAACCTGGTTATTCATTTTTCATTTTCTTCTAATAAGCATGAGATAGGCCTTCATTTACAGAAGTATCTAAGTTAGTAGTGTTGTAGTGAGATAAGGCTGGAAGGGTTACCTAAGGCCTTACTGCACATCCTATTTAAGTATTAAAAGAAGGCTAGAGGGGTAAAAGAAAATAAGACACTGCCTACCACAACCCAAAGAACGACAACAGTGCCCAAATACAATATGATACTACAGAAGTAGAGAGTAACAACAGCAGTGCCCACTCTTCTTGGCTTCAGCATTCCTCTCTTGTACTTGTAACTTGTAATAATACATATATTGTTTGATCTGTAGGGGAAATTAGACTTCTCAGAAAGCTACCAAGTATATCCTCTGCACCAAAAGCTTTCTTTAAAGGGAAATTTAAAACATTTACTAACTGACTGACTTTTGGTTGCACCAGGTCTCCGTTGCTGCACACAGGCCTTTTCAAGTCACAGAGCACGGGGGCCACTCTTCACTGCAGTGCACGGGCGTTTCTTCTTGTGGAAAACAAGCTCTGGGGCATACGGGCTTCAGGAGTTGCAGCAGGAAGGCTCAGGAGTCCTGGTGCACAGGCTTAGCTGCTTGGCGGCATGTAGAGTCTTCCTGGACCAGGGATCAAACCCGTGTCCCCTGCAACTGGCCAGGTTGATTCCAACCCACTGTGCCACCAGTGAAGTCCACCAAAAGCTTTTTAAGAACCCAATCTGTGTCACAAAAGATGATTCCAAATAAACTAACTTTGACACTCTGAAATTCAGTCATTATCTTTTTTTCAACTCCTTCCCCTTGTAGGGAGTCTAGAAGCCCAGCTGTTTTTTCTTAATGACATTAAAATGGAGATAAGAAATAACAGATAAATCAAATGAGTTTGTATAAAGGCAAGTTGTTTAACAATATTTCCACTCTAGCTTTAGAAAACAAGTACTAAAGGATAAGAGACAACTTTCTTCTTTTGCCTTGAGAGGAGGGTTGATGAAAGAGCTGCACAATTTTTTATGGATATTTTATATATAAATCCCACAGAGCCAAGCTGGATAAATTATAACACCAATACCAATAGTAAAAGCTAATACTTAGGATACTTACTTTGTGCCAGGCCTGATGCTAGAGCTTTAAGTGAATTATCTCATTTAATCCTTTTAAAAGCCTAAGTAAAATGGGTACTAATATTAACCCATTTTGTAGGTGATTTTACGTGATGAGTTGCACAACTGCTAAGGGAGCCAGTATTTAATTCCAGGTTCAAGTGCCCATGATGTTAATCATTAATGTACTGCCTCAACATCCAGAGATTTTGCTACTTCTTTTAAATCTGTCCATTTCACTATTTTCCCACTGCCATTTCCCACAGCTGTTTTCCAACTGTGGTCACCTAGTATCTCATTTGGAGAAATCCTCCATATTTCTAACTACTTTTAGTCTAGTTCCTCTTGAAATCTTTTCTAGTGTAGCCAGGGTGGTACTTTAAAAACAGACATCTGATACTTCACTTTCTGTTTTAAATCCTATTTGGCTCATATTTCTCCTTGGATCAAGTTCACACACTGCTTGTAAGTCCCTGTTAGAGGCAGAAGTACAATTAAATTAAACTACTGTCAGCCTCCCTATTCATTTATTATCTATTATTTAAAATGTGTTTAGTCAGTATTGCTGTAATAAAGTCTTTTGTCCTAGCCTCTGTTTTTTGTAGGGAAATACCTGTTTTGAAATAGTGGAACTTGAAGAAGTAGACAAGGATATAAGAAATATGCTTTATAGTGAAGAAATCTTTAACAATACTTTGTAATATTTATATTACATCGTAAGTGCTTAGTAAGTATTAGCTACCATTGCTTCTTCACCTTTCCACAAAGTCAGGATATTCCTTTATATCTCTACTCGAGAAACACTTTTACAGAGGAAAATAAATTTAAAAAGTAGCTAGCAGCAGATGTAACAAAATATCAGCACTGCTCATTAACTTTTTAAATTTATGATTTGCCCAGAAAAGGGTGCCAATGTTTATTTGCTTTTAGAAGGAAGTTTCATAGGTATAAAGTAAAAAGGTCATAATTACATTCCTTTTCTTTAACTGCAAAGAGATGAGAGTGGCAAAATAATTAATGCTACTTTTTGAGACTCTTTTAAATGTCCCAATAAGAGAAAAAACAGGATTAATATGTCTAAGTAGTATTTTCTGCTGCTGCTGCTAAGTCACTCCAGTCATATCCAACTCTGTGCAACCGCACAGACGGCAGCCCAATAGGCTCCCCCGTCCCTGAGATTCTCCAGGCAAGAACACTGGAGTGGGTTGCCATTTCCTTCTCTAATGCATGAAAGTGAAAAGTGAAAGGGAAGTCGCTCAGTCGGGCCCGACTCTTAGCAACCCCATGGACTGCAGCCTACCAGGCTCCTCCATCCATGGGATTTTCCAGGCAAGAGTACTGGAGTGGGGTGCCATTGCCTTCTCCGAGTAGTAGTTGCAGCACTGTTGAAATGTTAAGATGGTATTTGGCCAGGGGACCTGAACTATTAATTCTTTCCTGCAAGAATCCTGAAAGAAATACATGCACATAAAACAACGGTCAGCAAATGAACATTCTTAATTATTCTGGGGCTTTGATCCCAAACCAAACTTTTCTAAAAAAGACATGCATTCTTTTCTCAGGGAGTAAGGGAGGAAAGAAATCTATTTCAAACACAAAAAGATCCTTGTAACTTACTGTAGAGTGAAGGAAAAGCTACAAAGTAGTATGGAATCATTTATGTAAAACTCTAAGGTATACATGCAAAGAAATTATCTGGAAGAAATCTTTACCAAAGATGAAGAGTGGTCATTTCTATGTGGCCAGAATTTTCAATTTCTTTTATATAGTTTTCAGTATTGGCTGTATTGTTTGAATTATTTACAGTAATCATGTATCACCCCTACAAAAATAAAAACAAAAAATGAAGTCACAGAACACATGTTTAATTTATCTCACTTAGAAAAGGTTAAACATTAATGAAGCTGGTAAAGACGCAGGGCAGAGAAAGGAAGATCTACACGTTTTGTAGATAGAATGAACGTCAGTCTGGGAAATAACCTGACAACATATAAGAAAAGTGTTAATATCCTTAAGTAGAGTACTCCTACTTCTGAGAATCCTTTATGAGGACACAAATCACAGAAAAATACTTTATGTAAGAAGGGAGTAACTACTAACTGCAAAAAATAATTGAAACAATCTAAAGGCCTAGGAATAAGCAAATAAGTACCAAAATTACAATATAATGAAATATTAATGAAGTTGTGTTATAAGGAGAAAATGATGTTAGAGTTAAAAAATCAACAACAGGATATAAACTTTGTTATTTCCATAAAGTTGTAGGGGCAAAATGTACAGAGAATAAGAAGGAAATATACCAAAATGAAGAACTGTATGCTTGTAAGACTGATGGTAATTTTGTAACTTTTTCCTTATAATTAATAAAAGTCACTTTTAAAAAACCCAGGGCGAGGGAACGAATGAAATCTGATCAATACAACTATTTGCAGGAATGGTTTTAAAAGACTTAAGAATTTTTAGGTCTAACTGTATGGAGAAGCTTCTTTTTTTAAGGCAATTGATGATTTATTTCTTAGTATTCAACTATGCACTTATATACAGAGTACATCATGAGAAACGCTGGACTGGAAGAGGCACAAGCTGGAATCAAGATTGCTGGGAGAAATATCAATAACCTCAGATATGCAGATGACACAACCCTTATGGCAGAAAGTGAAGAGGAACTAAAAAGCCTCTTGATGAAAGTGAAAGAGGAGAGTGAAAAAGTTGGCTTAAAGCTCAACATTCAGAAAACGAAGATCATGGCACCTGGTCCCATCACTTCATGGGAAATAGATGGGGAAACAGTGTTAGACTTTATTTTTCTGGGTTCCAAAATCACTGCAGATGGTGACTGCAGCCATGAAATTAAAGATGCTTACTCCTTGGAAGGAAAGTTATGACCAACCTAGATAGCATATTGAAAAGCAGAGACATTACTTTGCCAACAAAGGTCTGTTTAGTCAAGGCTATAGTTTTTCCTGTGGTCATGTATGGATGTGAGAGTTGGACTGTGAAGAAAGCTGAGTGCTGAAGAATTGACGCTTTTGAACTGTGGCATTGGAGAAGACTCTTGACAAGAGTCCCTTGGACTGCAAAGAGATCCAACCAGTCCATTCTAACAGAGATCAGCCCTGGGTGTTCTTTGGAAGGAATGATGCTAAAGGTGAAACTCCAGCACTTTGGCCACGTCATGAGACGAGTTGATTCACTGGAAAAGACTCTGATGCTGGGAGGGATTGGGGGCAGGAGGAGAAGGGGACGACAGAGGATGAGATGGCTGGATGGCATCACTGACTCAATGGATGTGAGTCTGAGTGAATTCCGGGAGTTGGTGATGCACAGGGAGGCCTGGTGTGCTGCGATTCATGGGGTCGCAAAGAGTTGGACACAACTAAGTGACTGAACTGAATTGACTTGATGCACTCATGAGAAAAAAGCTGGAATTAACTACAAAGGGGGGGTGTATTACAAAAAATCGAGGTTGTGGTTCCTGGAATAACCACTCACTAATCAATGTTCTCATAATCTGTTCAATCTCATTTTTATGCAAAATGGGAATAATACTTACACTGAAAGACTTCCCACAGGATTAAATGATAACACTGGCTAGTTACAGTCTATCCTTCTACAGATCAAGGGGGTTACTACTGAAGAGAACAAGGGACTAGGAAATAAACACTGATATATACGTATTCCTGCCAATCAATGATCACGACTTGTCTGTCAAGAACATGATGAACTTGTTATATGACTGAAAAATGAGAGAATTTTCTTTTTTGAGGATAACATTTTAACTTAAAGAACATTCATCTACTTTGCAACATATTCTCATGATTCTTAACACAATGCTGTCTTTCATACCTCAATACCACACAAGCCCAATTAAGACAATGGAAGCAAAACTGTGTTTAAGGTATTTGGTAAAAAGGCATGTTTGATGAAAAAGAATAGTTTTATGTACCTTGATTTTTTAAGAAACATTTTCTTTCAGTGAATGTTCGATTTACTCAGCAAGTAAAATGAGAAAATAGTTTCCACTGCTGTCAATATGCATAAGCCATGCCACCCACCACTACGTTTCCATATCAGATAGAGCAAAAGCAGAATCACATCTGCCGGATGACTGTCAGAAACCTTCCCTCCTGATTAAATAAAAATTCAAATACAATACTGAACACTGCTAAAAAAAAATAACAAGGACTTTAATAGTACAAAGCTTCATTTATCTTTAATATTTTCTAAAACTAGCAATATAGAACCTTTATTCAACTCCAGATTAACTGTCCTTTTCCCCCCTCATCTTTCTTATCTAAAGATACATTTCGCAAGCAATTTACAGACTAAAAAAGATACAAGGAATCAGCTAAAAATCTAGTAATAATCACCTGAACTGTTAGTATCAAGTATGCGGAAAACATTACAACAACATGCAACTTTGGTAAACTCTATACATCTTCAAGAAAATTAGAGATACCAAAGGAACATTTCATGCAATGACGAGCATGATAAAGGCCAGAAATGGTATAGACCTAATAGAAGGAGAAGATATTAAGAAGAGGTGGCAAGAATACACAGAAGAACTAAACAAAAAGGATCTTCATGACCCAGATAACCACGATGGTGTGATCACTTACCTAGAGCCAGACATCCTGGAATGTGAAGTCAAGTGGGCCTTAGGAAGCATAACTATGAAGAGAGCTGATGAAATTCCAGTTGAGCTATTTCAAATCTTCAAAGATGATGCTGTGAAAGTGCTATACTCAATATGCCAGCAAATTTGGAAAACTCAGCAGTGGCCACAGGACAGGAAAAGCTAAGTTTTTATTCCAATTCCAAAGAAAGGCAATGCCAAAGAATGTTCAAACTATTGCAATTGCACTCAACTCACACACTAGCAAAGTAATGCTCAAAATTCTCCAAGCAGGCTTCAATAGTACATGAACGGTGAACTTCCAGATGTTGAAGCTGATTTAGAAAATGCAGAGGAACCAGAGATCAAATTGCTAATATTCAGTTGGAACATCAAAAAAGCAAGAGATTTCTAGAAAAACATCTACTTCTGCTTTATTGACATGCCAAAGCCGTTGACTGTGTGGATCATAACAAACTGTGGAACATTCTTCAAGAGATGGGAATACCTGACCTCTGACCTGCCTCCTGAGAAATCTGTATGCAGGTCAAGAAGCAACAGTTAGAACTGGACATGGAACAACAGACTGGTTCCAAATGGGTAAAGGAGTACGTCATGTCTGTATATTGTCACCCTGCTTATTTAACTTCCATGCAGAGTGCATCCTGTGAAATGCTAGGCTGGATGAAGCACAAGCTGGAATCAAGACTGCTGGGAGAAATATCAATAACCTCAGATATGCAGATACATCACCTTTATGGCAGAAAGTCAAGAGGAACTAAAGAGCCTCTTGATGAAAGTGAAAGAGAGAGGACAATGAAAAAGCTGGCTTAAAACTCAATATTCAGAAAACTAAGATCAATGCATCCAGTCCCATCACTTCATGGGAAATAGATGAAGAAACAATGGAAACTGTGACAGATTTGATTTTGGGGGGCTCCAAAATCACTGCAGATGGTGACTGTAGCCATGAAATTAAAAGATGCTTTGTCCTTGGAAGAAAAGCTATGACCAACCTAGACAGCATGCTAAAAAGCAAAGATTTTACTTTGCTAACAAAGGTTCATCTAGTCAAAGTTATGATTTTTCCAGTAGCCATGTATGGATGTGAGTTGGTCTATAAAGAAAGCTGAGAGCCGAAGAATTGATGCTTTTGAACTGTGGTGTTGGAGAAGACTCTTGAGTGTCCCTTGGACTGCAAGGAGATCAAACGAGCCAATCCTAAAGGAAATCAGTCCTGAATATTCATTGGAATGACTGATGCTAAAGCTGAAACTCCATTACTTTGGCCCCCTGATGCGAAGAACCAACTCACTGGAGAAGACCATGATGCTGGGAAAGACTGAAGGCGGGAGAAGGGGACGACAGAGGATGAGATGTTTGGATGGCATCACCGAGATGATGGACATGAGGTTTGAGTCAACTCTGGGAGCTGGTGATGGACAGGGAAGCCTGGTGTGCTGCAGTCCATGGGGTCGCAAAGAGTCGGACATGACTGAACAACTGAACTGACGACATCAATACTTATAAAACCTTTTCAAATTTTCAATATTCACCTGATCATGACAACCCACTCCAGTCTTCTTGCCTGGGAAATTCCATGGACAGAAGAGCTTGTTGAGCTATAACAGTCCATGGGGTCACAAAGCGTCAGACATGACTTAAGTGACGAAACCACTATGCTCAGCTTTAGAAGACAGTACAAAATTATTTTACCAGTCTATATCTGTGGCACGCCATCCTCATCAACATTTGGTATTAAATTTTTTATTTTTTAAGCTACTCAGGCATATGGTGGTATCACTGTGTTCCCTGACATCTAGTGGCATTGACTGTTGACTACCTTTTCATTTGCTCATTATCCATTTGGATATGCTCTTTATGAAGTACCAGATCAAGTCTCTTGGCCTTTTTTTTAATTGCACTGTGTAAACTTTTCTCATTAATTTGTAAGACCCTCCCTGTCTTTTTGACATAAAATGTTGTCAAGTTATTTCTCCTCAACTGGTCACATAGCTAATAAGATTAGCTACCGAAATATCTTCTTGGTTCACTGTTCTTGTAAAATCCTGATTCTTCCTTTAATTACTGGTAAAAGATAAACACCTTCCTAGATAGAAGAACCTGGCTTAAAACTACAAATTAATGACATTTATTCCCTCTTTTTAAGATTATAAACTTCATTAAGTATTTAGGCAACATATGGAAGGACAAAGTGAAGATGAATTCAGGTGAATTCAGCTTTTGACTGCCACAAAATTGCAGGCAACAGAAATTTAAAAAGTTATTTTAAAAGCCTTTGATCCAAGTATTTTTATTCTAAAACACTAAGAATATTAAAGAGAGTATCTTGTTTTCTTCCTTGATTTCACTAACCTTAAAAATCATGATAGTTAAGACATTATTTATATTTAAGTGTTAAAACATTTTACTAACCATTATGGATTATTGCCTTTTCATACCATCCATGGGAAAAGGCAATAATCCCTAATGGAGGAGAAGGGGACGACAGAGGATGAGATGGTTGGATGGCATCACTGACTCAATGGACATGAGTTTGAACAAGCTTTGGGAGTTGGTGATGGACAGAGAGGCCTGGCGTGCTGCACTCCATGGGGTTGCAAAGAATCGGACACAACTGAGTGACAGAACTGAACTGATGGATTATTACAAGCAATCTAGCGAGGAACTCCCTGTTAGAATCAACCAAATTCCTCACTTTAAGGAGAGAAACACCCAGAGACTTAATAAATGCCGGTTAATAAAGTCCGGTTGATATACCACCTGCCTGGGTATATCACAACTTACCTGAGAAAATGACAAAGCCCTGCCTACCCCAGCAGCTAGCACTAGGTCTGCACTCCCCTCAGCAATTAAAGGGCTTCCCAGGTGGTACCAGTGGTAATAAAGAGCCTGCCGGCCGATGCAGAAGACAAGAGAGACACAGGCTCGACCCCTGGGTTGGCACGACCCCCTGGAGCAGGAAATGGCACCCCACTCCTGCATTCCTGCTTGGAAAATCCCATGCACAGAGGAACCTGGTGGGCTGTAGTCCATGGAACTGCAGAGTTGGACACGACTGAAGCGACTGAGCACAATTAGAACTCTTGAATATAAAGGAAAAGTAAAATTTGATTCCATCTTCTTCCTTTCATCACTGTGGTGTGATGCAAATAAGGGAAAAGACAAACTGGTTCTAACCCACTGAGTCCATAAATTACTTATATAAAGTATGCACTAAAAAACTGTTGTTGTAAAAGTTTTATTTGCATTCTTAAACCTTCATCAATTTAACCATATTCAAAATGCAAAGCTAAGTTTACATGATAATCATTTATAAAGCAGACAAGTATAGAATGAGCATCTAGTACCTATTAAGAAATTTCTCCAATATTATAGTTGATTAAATAAGAGGACTAAGGACTTCCCTGGCAGTCCAGTAGTAAAGACTCCGAGCTTCCATTGCCGTGGGCATAGGTTCGATACCTGGTTGGGGAACTAAGATCCTGCAGCAAACAGAAATGGGCTGATTTTATATGACTTTGATGTTTAAAAATTGCTAAAAAGAAAACAGGTATATTCTGCCACCTAGCTAAAAATAGTTTTCTAATAAATTTATGTCAAATTTAAGATAAAAGCAATTAAGATGTCAAGTAAGCAGAAATTGCTTCATTTTAGAAGTAGAGACAAAGCACTAAGATCAAACTGACCCTGACATATCATAGGAAAAAGAAAACTTATTATGGCAAAGAGCAATACCATTTTTTAAAAGATCTTTAAAGTGAGTCTTGGGCATCATTTAGGTTTGCTCAACCATGAGAATCTTCTGGTGGGGAAACTTTTTTCATAACCCATTTCAAGTAAAATATATCAATTCCTTAAAAAAAAGTTGCACTTAATTTCCTCAGACAGAAATCCTTTAACTTCTCAGGCCAAGAATACACCTTTCTTCTGAAAGTAATCAAATGGAGCTTTACATATAAATTAGTGAGCCTTCACAAAGGAACAAAGGCACAAACATTAAATTGTAAAACAACTGCCTGTAGATTCTCACCACAGAAAATCAACATCTGTAAAAATTATCTAGATTCTGCCTCCCTAAATTGTATACTTTCCTACGACTGCTTAGGTCTTAGATAATTTACAAAATATAGGGAATATGGGTGGTCCATGACCACCAAAATTTCAGGATCTACTAAGATTGCTCCCTTATAGAAATAAAGCAATGTCATGATTACTACGAACTCTTACCAGAGCCAAAAAAACTTAACTTTATCAATGTGATTCTTATATCTGCTAGTGCAGAGAGAGCAGTCCTGCTAGTTTTCTTGTTTTGATGGGGTGGTGATGTAGGGGAGTCTATTTCTTTCATGGTAAGAAGAAACCCTGTTTATTCAAAATCACATGCACTGCAACTGTAGAAGATTCTAGGAGTAATCCTATGATTCTTTTAAATCATAGAATCAACAGATGGCTTATCATAATTCCTTTATTAACTGATTACACAGAAAATGCTCACAGAAGCCTTTCAATAATACGAGATACATCTTTACCAAATAAAAAATAACCAACTTACCATCACATTTGTAGTTTTTAGTTTTAAAATAATTTTCACAAACAACTCATTAGACCTCAAAGACAGCATGGCAGATGGCTAAGAGATTAAAAAAACAAGTAAGCCCTGCCTTTAAAGATTTATTTAGTGTTGTTTCAATTCCTAAGGGGAAATGCAAAGTATGAATGGATTCCACATATATAAAGCCAGCACACTATTTTAAATAAAATTACTGGTTTGGTATACATATTCCCCTTTCTATATTTTATATTAAAATAGAATCCCTGAATTTAAGAAAGACCTCAGAAATACCTTCTTTCTGCAGGGACTACTTGTTTAATGTTACACTGAATTATGCAGTTTCTAATATATTACAAAAATTTACATCATGAAGTCATATTAACTTTTCTTGTACTAAGCAAGTTATTATGGAATGAATACCAATTGGCCTTTTTTTTAATTGCACTGTGTAAACTTTTCTCATTAATTTGTAAGACCCTCCCTGTCTTTTTGACATAAAATGTTGTCAAGTTATTTCTCCTCAACTGGTCACATAGCTAATAAGATTAGCTACCGAAATATCTTCTTGGTTCACTGTTCTTGTAAAATCCTGATTCTTCCTTTAATTACTGGTAAAAGATAAACACCTTCCTAGATAGAAGAACCTGGCTTAAAACTACAAATTAATGACATTTATTCCCTCTTTTTAAGATTATAAACTTCATTAAGTATTTAGGCAACATATGGAAGGACAAAGTGAAGATGAATTCAGGTGAATTCAGCTTTTGACTGCCACAAAATTGCAGGCAACAGAAATTTAAAAAGTTATTTTAAAAGCCTTTGATCCAAGTATTTTTATTCTAAAACACTAAGAATATTAAAGAGAGTATCTTGTTTTCTTCCTTGATTTCACTAACCTTAAAAATCATGATAGTTAAGACATTATTTATATTTAAGTGTTAAAACATTTTACTAACCATTATGGATTATTGCCTTTTCATACCATCCATGGGAAAAGGCAATAATCCCTAATGGAGGAGAAGGGGACGACAGAGGATGAGATGGTTGGATGGCATCACTGACTCAATGGACATGAGTTTGAACAAGCTTTGGGAGTTGGTGATGGACAGAGAGGCCTGGCGTGCTGCACTCCATGGGGTTGCAAAGAATCGGACACAACTGAGTGACAGAACTGAACTGATGGATTATTACAAGCAATCTAGCGAGGAACTCCCTGTTAGAATCAACCAAATTCCTCACTTTAAGGAGAGAAACACCCAGAGACTTAATAAATGCCGGTTAATAAAGTCCGGTTGATATACCACCTGCCTGGGTATATCACAACTTACCTGAGAAAATGACAAAGCCCTGCCTACCCCAGCAGCTAGCACTAGGTCTGCACTCCCCTCAGCAATTAAAGGGCTTCCCAGGTGGTACCAGTGGTAATAAAGAGCCTGCCGGCCGATGCAGAAGACAAGAGAGACACAGGCTCGACCCCTGGGTTGGCACGACCCCCTGGAGCAGGAAATGGCACCCCACTCCTGCATTCCTGCTTGGAAAATCCCATGCACAGAGGAACCTGGTGGGCTGTAGTCCATGGAACTGCAGAGTTGGACACGACTGAAGCGACTGAGCACAATTAGAACTCTTGAATATAAAGGAAAAGTAAAATTTGATTCCATCTTCTTCCTTTCATCACTGTGGTGTGATGCAAATAAGGGAAAAGACAAACTGGTTCTAACCCACTGAGTCCATAAATTACTTATATAAAGTATGCACTAAAAAACTGTTGTTGTAAAAGTTTTATTTGCATTCTTAAACCTTCATCAATTTAACCATATTCAAAATGCAAAGCTAAGTTTACATGATAATCATTTATAAAGCAGACAAGTATAGAATGAGCATCTAGTACCTATTAAGAAATTTCTCCAATATTATAGTTGATTAAATAAGAGGACTAAGGACTTCCCTGGCAGTCCAGTAGTAAAGACTCCGAGCTTCCATTGCCGTGGGCATAGGTTCGATACCTGGTTGGGGAACTAAGATCCTGCAGCAAACAGAAATGGGCTGATTTTATATGACTTTGATGTTTAAAAATTGCTAAAAAGAAAACAGGTATATTCTGCCACCTAGCTAAAAATAGTTTTCTAATAAATTTATGTCAAATTTAAGATAAAAGCAATTAAGATGTCAAGTAAGCAGAAATTGCTTCATTTTAGAAGTAGAGACAAAGCACTAAGATCAAACTGACCCTGACATATCATAGGAAAAAGAAAACTTATTATGGCAAAGAGCAATACCATTTTTTAAAAGATCTTTAAAGTGAGTCTTGGGCATCATTTAGGTTTGCTCAACCATGAGAATCTTCTGGTGGGGAAACTTTTTTCATAACCCATTTCAAGTAAAATATATCAATTCCTTAAAAAAAAGTTGCACTTAATTTCCTCAGACAGAAATCCTTTAACTTCTCAGGCCAAGAATACACCTTTCTTCTGAAAGTAATCAAATGGAGCTTTACATATAAATTAGTGAGCCTTCACAAAGGAACAAAGGCACAAACATTAAATTGTAAAACAACTGCCTGTAGATTCTCACCACAGAAAATCAACATCTGTAAAAATTATCTAGATTCTGCCTCCCTAAATTGTATACTTTCCTACGACTGCTTAGGTCTTAGATAATTTACAAAATATAGGGAATATGGGTGGTCCATGACCACCAAAATTTCAGGATCTACTAAGATTGCTCCCTTATAGAAATAAAGCAATGTCATGATTACTACGAACTCTTACCAGAGCCAAAAAAACTTAACTTTATCAATGTGATTCTTATATCTGCTAGTGCAGAGAGAGCATTCCTGCTAGTTTTCTTGTTTTGATGGGGTGGTGATGTAGGGGAGTCTATTTCTTTCATGGTAAGAAGAAACCCTGTTTATTCAAAATCACATGCACTGCAACTGTAGAAGATTCTAGGAGTAATCCTATGATTCTTTTAAATCATAGAATCAACAGATGGCTTATCATAATTCCTTTATTAACTGATTACACAGAAAATGCTCACAGAAGCCTTTCAATAATACGAGATACATCTTTACCAAATAAAAAATAACCAACTTACCATCACATTTGTAGTTTTTAGTTTTAAAATAATTTTCACAAACAACTCATTAGACCTCAAAGACAGCATGGCAGATGGCTAAGAGATTAAAAAAACAAGTAAGCCCTGCCTTTAAAGATTTATTTAGTGTTGTTTCAATTCCTAAGGGGAAATGCAAAGTATGAATGGATTCCACATATATAAAGCCAGCACACTATTTTAAATAAAATTACTGGTTTGGTATACATATTCCCCTTTCTATATTTTATATTAAAATAGAATCCCTGAATTTAAGAAAGACCTCAGAAATACCTTCTTTCTGCAGGGACTACTTGTTTAATGTTACACTGAATTATGCAGTTTCTAATATATTACAAAAATTTACATCATGAAGTCATATTAACTTTTCTTGTACTAAGCAAGTTATTATGGAATGAATACCAAGGAGGACAAAACAACAGAGCTAGACAAAGAACACAGCGCCCCAGTGTCTTTTCGTCAGGAATCATCCTAACCCTAACTGTGCAGATTACAGGAAAGAAACAACTCCCTAAGTTACAAGCTTCCCCCATAAAATGTTTTACAATGCTGTAAACTATTTCAACTGGAAAACGTATGTGTCTAATGCTTTGCCGATTCCTACAAAAAAGTTGTGTTCCTGAGCCTTTAAGAAGTTTATGGTTCAAAACAAAGAGCAGAGATATGAAGGACGTATAAAAAATACGCGAAAATTGTGATTCAAGAAGATCAAGATTTCAGTCAACAAAATACATCTGCCATGATGTTCCAGTTCTCAGGTCACACAGACCTAGGTCTGAATGCTGGTCCCTTCACTAATTGGCAGTTTAACATTGGACAAGTTAACCTCTCTATGTCTCAATTTCCTAATGTGTAAAAATAGGACAATAATGTTCATCTCACAAGGTTGTGAGAGCAAAATGTGAAAAAGCATAGGAAGTATTTATTACTCTATCTGGCACACTGTAATCCTCAGAAATGTTTGCTATCATCAACATCACCTCTACCATATTATTCTTGTTGAAGAGGTTCTGTAAAATGGAATTCCTGATATGTATCTAAGTATCTATGTATGGATGTATGTGTGAAATTGATTGATACATAAAGGTTATCATAATGCGAGTAACAGCTTCCTGGCAAGAAAAGAACAGAAACCTCCAGTTTCCCCAGCCAAACTTATCAGGGAAGCCCTAACAAAGGCCTAACGGCAAGAAAAGGCAATGGAGTGGCGGGGCCATCTGATGACATCAGAAGAGAAAAAGACAGGTCCACTGTTCCAAGTGTACTGTCCAGCCATCACAAAGACAGGTGGTGCCACGGATCCCAGTTTCCAGCGCTTAAACACTACAATGTAACGCTCTTATGGCAATTCATGGGCAGAAAGATGAGTTCACATATATCCTGTATATATATGGTATGTGTATATATATATATCCTGTGTGTATATATATATATATATAGTATGTATATGGTAGCAGAACTCAGACAACACATTCCAACCTGCAGGAAATGAACCTGTAGGAACTATTTTCAAACATTCCGCCAACGGTAACAGAAAGTACAATCAACATAAAATTGAATCCTAAGAGTCTACTTACAAAAACGCAGTATAGTCTCTGGCAAGTCACTTAAGTTTAATCTAAACCTCAGTTACTGTGTCTGTGAAATAATATTTCCCTCATCTTTCAGGGCAGTAGATAGAAAATAAAGTGCATGACGTATAATAAAGCAATGATTAGTACTTGCTGCTAAGTTGCTTCAGTCGTGACCGACTCTGTGAGACCCCATAGATGGCAGCCCACCAGGCTCTGCCGTCCCTGGGATTTTCCAGGCAAGAACACTGGAGTGGATTGCCATTTCCTTCTCCAATGCATGAAAGTGAAAAGTGAAAGTGAAGTCGCTCAGTCGTGTCCGACTCTTCGCGACCCCGTGGACTGCAGCCCACCAGGCTCCTCTGTCCATGGGATTTTCCAGGCAAGAGTACTGGAGTGGGGTGCCATTGCCTTCTCCAGATTAGTACTTGGTGACCCTCAAAATAAACAGTACCTCTTATCCTCATCATCATACCTTAACAATTTGATTTGATTCTGAATATCAATCTAAGAATGCTTGCTTAAATAGTAAAATTACCACGTTTAGGTTCTACATTAACATTTTTTAGTGACTTTGAAGCATGAATCCGAAAACATTTCACTACCTTCCTGTTCCCAGTCTATGGGAAGAAAAAAAAAAGAGAGAACATTTTTCTGGTTATGTTTGATGATAGCTTTTGAATTTTCTCCTTCCCATGTTGGTGTAATAACTCAATTTACTTTTAGAATTCAAATTCAGTTTAAATTTTCACTGATATGTTTAATTGGTACATATCAGTTTACATTAAAATTTAACAAATATTAATAAGAATAACAATTAATGATTTTTCCTTGTTTATGAATAAACTATATTTAGAAATAAGAAAGGAAAGTTTATATACTGTATCTAGAACCTTGCTGCTGAATCTATTTCTAAGAACTTAAATTTACTAAAACTGTTACCCAGAGTAAGTCACAATGCTCTGATGGAGACTCAAAGATCCTAGCTATCCATTATTCAAAGGTACAAAGAAATCAATGATATAGAAGAAATATATGCTTTATGCATCATTCTTCATACAAAGAGAAGAAACAAAATGACAACCTGATTCCTGAACCAGCTTCACTATGAAGAATGAACAAAATCAAATATGCTTATTTAAAACAGAAAAAAACTAGTGCTGTAATCTAAATCAACTAATTAAGCCAACAAACGTCATCTCAGTTAAAAATACTGAAATTAGTTTAATAATGCCTTTAATCATTAAGAGGGCTGGCCCTGACAACTACACAAAACAGACCACTCTCTTTAAATGCACATTTAGCAACTCTCATTGAATGTAGAACTCTTTATCCATAAAAAACATGGTATAATTTCAGTGAACTTGTGACTTCAAAACTCTTTCTTTTCCCACTATGTCATAAATGGGAAAAAACATCAGCCACTTTGGTAAGTAACCTTACGTATATTATTTCATGTGTCCCTTAAACACATTAAGAAGAGATGAAGGCAAGGTCACATACGCCACACATGGCAGAGTCTGCACTGTCAGAATTCAGGTTAGCCCAGCTCCAAAATACTGAGATTTTAGAACTCTAGCTCATCTCACTTTTATTTATTTGCTTTAATTTTTACTTAACTATAGTTGGTTTATAATACTGTGTCAGTTCAGGTATACGGCTTCACATTCTTCTCCATTATAGGCTATTGCAAATTACTGAATATAGCTCCCTTTCCTACACAATAAATCCTTGTTGTTTATCATATATATAGTGGTATGTATATGTTAATCCCATACTCCTAATTTATCCTTCCCCCTTCTGTTTCCCCTTTAGGAGTCACAAGTTGTTTCCTGCATCTGTGAATCTGTTTTGTATTACTAAGTAAGCTCATTTGTATCTTCTTTTCAGATTTCACATACAAGTGTTATCACACAATACCTGTCTTCCTCTATCTGACTTTCTTCACTTAGTGTGACAATCTCTAGGCCCCTCCATGTTGCTGGAAATGGCAGTACTTCATTGTGTTTTGGCTGAGTAATATTCCATTGTATATACGTACTACATCTTTATCCATTCATCTACTGATAGACATTTAGGTTGCTTCCAGTCTACTGGCTCATCTTTTCTTTAAATAATAGAAAACTGTTTACCATTTTTACACCGTTTCCTGAGGTAATAATATCAAGGTAACTAAGATTCACAAAATGCTTTAAAGTAATATAATTCTAAAGTTAAAACAAGGACAAAAGGAAAGCATGAGAGTCAGATTTCCTTAGGCTGGGGAAATTTATAATTAAGAAATAAACCTAACGCATGATCAATATCAAAAAGAAAGCGCCTGCAGTATCCCAGGCCTGACCAGTTTTTCTCGTTGTGTGTGTACATGTGTTGTGTCTGTTAAATAACCAAAACAGGTGTTTCAACCACAACTCTGTGAAACCCAAATGAACAAGTACAGACAAGTATATGAACAAATTCAGTTTTCTTCAGGAATGGCATGGTGAATTTGGAACTTTCCCTATTCCTTGTTTCACCATGAAATACTGAATTAGCTAATAATAGAGATTTTTAAAAATATATTTCTTTAGTCTATATACCAATTATTCATACAGAAGTCAAAAACTAGCTTTAAATTTCAAGACTATGGCTTATCCATTTAAGAAAGACTTTTTCAAAGTTTATTAGAAAACTTTCTATTTACCAAAATTTAACAATTTACACATGATTATACTAAGGATTTACCCAAATGGTTACAAATGACAATAAAAATTAACACTGAAGCTTTCAAACATTAGGATTTTACCATCTGATGTTTTTTCAAGAATCCTTTTACCCAGATCATATAAAAGGCATTCATTATGAAGCAAATCCTAAATAAAAAACAAATTTATATAAAAGGGCATATTTTGCTTTAATCATCAATTAAAAATATTTATCATGGCAATCCCTTAGTATAACTCAAATGTTAGAAACAAAATCATTTCAAAAATTTACACCTGTATTGCTTTAATTTTTACAACCCAAAATATTATGTTCAGCTATTCAGTACACACGTACAGATCAATATTCTTTTAGAGGTGTTTACCACGAGTCTCTTTAGATAGGTAAACACTAGAGACCCACCTTGTGCTGTTCAATGGCATCTATCCACTGCTGTCTGTGATCTG
Organism: Oreotragus oreotragus; assembly: GCA_006410675.1. NCBI lineage: Eukaryota > Metazoa > Chordata > Mammalia > Artiodactyla > Bovidae > Oreotragus > Oreotragus oreotragus. The sequence continues at coordinate 525,101 of SJYX01003702.1, read as the reverse complement.
GATCTTGAGCACGAAGATACCAAACGCTATCATTTACACTAATATCAAATCGGCACTCATCAAAATCATGAGGCTGTGGGAGAAGAAAAGGGAGAAAAGGAAAAGCAAAGCTAATTATATTCTTAGAAGTGTTATACTCCACAGCAAAAACATGAACATACCCATTCTGGCCGGTGAGAGACTGCTGTTATTCTTTTTGTACTCAAATAACTTTTCGAAGATATTTCAGATAAAGAGCAGAGCAAGGGTATAATTACCAAAAACCATGCTCGTTCACTAATTCTACAAATGAACTGACACATCAACTACAGACATGTTTTTAAAAAAGAGGTAAAATATTTTCCATCAAACGCTCTGAATCAGTGTAAAGTAGTGGGAATATCACTGAAAGCACAATTTTAAAAAGGGCAAAAGTAAGTTTTACAAAAGACATTTACTGATATTTTTCTTTCATTATTCAAAAGTAAATTCTCATCATCAATAGTCTTATTTCATTAAATTTGATAAGCAAGATACTTTTATATTCTATCAAAAAATAACATTAACATCCTTCTAAATATCTCAAATTAACTTCTAGGCTTTTTACATCTTTTATTTTAATAGCCAGGAGAGTCTCTAATGAAAAGCAGAAGTGAAATGAACACCGTATCAGACCTACATTAGAGGAAACCACCTTCATCAAAATGTAAGCAATTAGTGCAAATGTCGGAGAAGGCAATGGCGCCCACTCCAGTACCCTTGCCTGGAAAATCCCACGGATGGAGGAGCCTGGTAAGCTGTAGTCCATGGAGCTGCGAAGAGTCGGACACGACTGAGCGACTTTACTTTCACTTTTCACTTTCACGCATTGGAGAAGGAAATGGCAACCCGCTCCAGTGTTCTCGCCTGGGGAAACCCAGGAATGACGGAGCCTGATGGGCTGCCATCTATGGGGTCGCACAGAGTCTGACACGACTGAAGCAACTTAGCAGTAGCAGCAGCAGCAGTGCAAATGTAAAATATCTGGTTCAGTGTTTCACATTTTTCAAAACAATATATAAAATAAATATTTTATATACTTGTTTTTCTCTCAATGAATGAGCTCAAATATGACAGGATCATATCACAAATACAACCTCTTCTTCTACTGGATAAAGTACAATGTCCTCTTCTGTGAACTAGCTTAGCCTTAGAGGAAAGAGACTCCTCCCTGGTCTATATAGTAATAAATTTACTAGCTGAATGCAATCTACATAGTGTGTTTATTCTCTCCCACGTTTAACAGGATCAATCTTTTATCTCATCAGTTTATTCAACAAAAACAATATAAGCTAATTCCACAATGTTCTTTAGCCTATGAATCCATTTCTCTTCTAATATTAAGACAACTAATTCATAGTTCTGACTGGCTAAAAGATAAAAGTTAAAGCTCTGAGTCACTATGTGCTGGTCATCGCAGTGAGGACTATAGTGGGAGGCACTGCATGCTGGAGAGAAGAGACAGGAAGAGGCAAGACTGCAAACCCTGCTTCAGTCACTATTAATATAGAAATACGCAAAAGACAACTTTAACACTCAAAAATATGACTGTAAACTTAACTGAAAGCTAAATATTCATAAATCTTAAGAATGAAGTCCAGTCATTAAGAAAAGCTTCTTGGAGGAAGGAAAGCATATATACTATCTAAAGAACAAAGTAAATAATTTATCTGATCAGCCTACTGTTCTAAATAGCCCAGAGGTTTTTAAACTTTTACTCTGAGATATAATCATTATTATATTTCTAGTGACTATTCTTAAAAAGGATGTATATTTTATATCGTGTTTAATATTTTCATTAAAGCTTTAGAAAATAAAAAAGTAATATATATATATATATACAGTCATTGTTTATTTTTTTGCTGGGGATTGTTTCAAGGACTCCTCTAGACATCAAAATTTCAGATGCCTAAGTCCCACACATAAAACAGCTCAGTACAACCAGCTCTCCCTATCTGCAGATGCTGAGCTAGTGGATATGGAGGGTTACCTATTGTTCAAAATTTACTAGTTTCCCCAGCCAATTCTTTTTCCAGCTTTCATATCTTCAAAATTTCCTTATAATCTTCCAGAGAGTCCTATGCCACATTTTAAATATTCCTAAAAACAGAAACTTGCCATTAAGCTTTCTCTGGGTGTGACTTAATAAAACCTGAAATCAACGTAAGTAAACTTGGCCAAATTACTAAATCTGTTAAGTATATCAATTATGTTTTCTTTCCCTTATGTTTCAAAGTTTCAATATATGGAGAACTTTAAGCCTTTAATAGATAAAAATGTTATACACAGGAATGGAATAAAATGATACTCTACAAATCTAGAATTAAAGAATTTGAAAACTTCATTTGAATGTCACATTTATATGAGATGTAGTATCTCAATATTTGCTCAAAGAGATGGAGCTGACAGAAAGTGTACACAAAGTAGCCATTTCTACCATCAGCAGTCTGAGGGATAGGTGGCACAGAAGGGGGATCTACCAATTTTCAGGTGGTAGTATGTAAACAACACAGAAGCTTTGCATCTCTAAAAAGTCAAGACGTGCAGGAAGCTAAATCTAGAAGGCTAAAGAAATGACAGATTTGTTAAGAGGTGTGTTTAGGAGGGTAAATCAAAGTCTAGACAAAAAGTATGTCTCAACACACACATACTCAAACACATAATACAACAGTCTCCCTTCATCTAAGAGAAATATATCCCAAGACCCCCCAGTGGACGCCTGAAACTGTAGGCAGTACCAAATCCTACAAAGAGAACTGACCTGTGAACGACAACAGGATTAGGGGTCTGGTGCTGCAGAAAGCCTGAGGGTCTTACAGTCATTCCTCTGCATCTGGGGCTCACCATCCTCGAATCCAACCACTCCTGGATTGGGCAGTACTGGAGGTATTCTATACTACTGAAAAATCCTGAGTGTAAGTGGAGGTGTGCAGCTCAAACCTGTGTTGTTCAAGGGTCAACCGCCCTATGTGTTTTCCTATACAGGTATTAAGGAGCAGGTAGTATACACAGCCGGAGAAGACAATGGCACCCCACTCCAGTACTCTTGCCTGGAAAATCCCATGGACGGGAGAGCCTGGTGGGCTGCCGTCTATGGGGTCACACAGAGTTGGACACGGCTGAGCAACTTCACTTTCACTTTCACGCATTGGAGAAGGAAATGGCAACCCACTCCAGTGTTCTTGCCTGGAGAATCCCAGGGACAGGAGAGCTTGGTAGGCTGCCGTCTATGGGGTCACACAGAGTTGGACATGACTGAAGCGACTTAGCAGCAGCAGCAGTATACAGAGCATGGATATGGACAAAGGAACAAGCCATGGCCCACCAGGGACAGAGCACCCTCATGAGATTTCATTATGCCGCTCAAAATAATGTGTCATTTAAAATTTATCAACTATTTCTGGAATTTTCCACTTAATACTTTCAGATCTTAAAGGTAACTAAAACTGCAGACATCACCTCTACCATATTATTCTTGTTGAAGAGGTTCTGTAAAATGGAATTCCTGATATGTATCTAAGTATCTATGTATGGATGTATGTGTGAAATTGATTGATACATAAAGGTTATCATAATGCGAGTAACAGCTTCCTGGCAAGAAAAGAACAGAAACCTCCAGTTTCCCCAGCCAAACTTATCAGGGAAGCCCTAACAAAGGCCTAACGGCAAGAAAAGGCAATGGAGTGGCGGGGCCATCTGATGACATCAGAAGAGAAAAAGACAGGTCCACTGTTCCAAGTGTACTGTCCAGCCATCACAAAGACAGGTGGTGCCACGGATCCCAGTTTCCAGCGCTTAAACACTACAATGTAACGCTCTTATGGCAATTCATGGGCAGAAAGATGAGTTCACATATATCCTGTATATATATGGTGTGTGTATATATATATCCTGTGTGTGTATATATATATATATATATATAGTATGTATATGGTAGCAGAACTCAGACAACACATTCCAACCTGCAGGAAATGAACCTGTAGGAACTATTTTCAAACATTCCGCCAACGGTAACAGAAAGTACAATCAACATAAAATTGAATCCTAAGAGTCTACTTACAAAAACGCAGTATAGTCTCTGGCAAGTCACTTAAGTTTAATCTAAACCTCAGTTACTGTGTCTGTGAAATAATATTTCCCTCATCTTTCAGGGCAGTAGATAGAAAATAAAGTGCATGACGTATAATAAAGCAATGATTAGTACTTGCTGCTAAGTTGCTTCAGTCGTGACCGACTCTGTGAGACCCCATAGATGGCAGCCCACCAGGCTCTGCCGTCCCTGGGATTTTCCAGGCAAGAACACTGGAGTGGGTTGCCATTTCCTTCTCCAATGCATGAAAGTGAAAAGTGAAAGTGAAGTCGCTCAGTCGTGTCCGACTCTTCGCAACCCCGTGGACTGCAGCCCACCAGGCTCCTCTGTCCATGGGATTTTCCAGGCAAGAGTACTGGAGTGGGGTGCCATTGCCTTCTCCAGATTAGTACTTGGTGACCCTCAAAATAAACAGTACCTCTTATCCTCATCATCATACCTTAACAATTTGATTTGATTCTGAATATCAATCTAAGAATGCTTGCTTAAATAGTAAAATTACCACGTTTAGGTTCTACATTAACATTTTTTAGTGACTTTGAAGCATGAATCCGAAAACATTTCACTACCTTCCTGTTCCCAGTCTATGGGAAGAAAAAAAAAAGAGAGAACATTTTTCTGGTTATGTTTGATGATAGCTTTTGAATTTTCTCCTTCCCATGTTGGTGTAATAACTCAATTTACTTTTAGAATTCAAATTCAGTTTAAATTTTCACTGATATGTTTAATTGGTACATATCAGTTTACATTAAAATTTAACAAATATTAATAAGAATAACAATTAATGATTTTTCCTTGTTTATGAATAAACTATATTTAGAAATAAGAAAGGAAAGTTTATATACTGTATCTAGAACCTTGCTGCTGAATCTATTTCTAAGAACTTAAATTTACTAAAACTGTTACCCAGAGTAAGTCACAATGCTCTGATGGAGACTCAAAGATCCTAGCTATCCATTATTCAAAGGTACAAAGAAATCAATGATATAGAAGAAATATATGCTTTATGCATCATTCTTCATACAAAGAGAAGAAACAAAATGACAACCTGATTCCTGAACCAGCTTCACTATGAAGAATGAACAAAATCAAATATGCTTATTTAAAACAGAAAAAAACTAGTGCTGTAATCTAAATCAACTAATTAAGCCAACAAACGTCATCTCAGTTAAAAATACTGAAATTAGTTTAATAATGCCTTTAATCATTAAGAGGGCTGGCCCTGACAACTACACAAAACAGACCACTCTCTTTAAATGCACATTTAGCAACTCTCATTGAATGTAGAACTCTTTATCCATAAAAAACATGGTATAATTTCAGTGAACTTGTGACTTCAAAACTCTTTCTTTTCCCACTATGTCATAAATGGGAAAAAACATCAGCCACTTTGGTAAGTAACCTTACGTATATTATTTCATGTGTCCCTTAAACACATTAAGAAGAGATGAAGGCAAGGTCACATACGCCACACATGGCAGAGTCTGCACTGTCAGAATTCAGGTTAGCCCAGCTCCAAAATAGAGATTTTAGAACTCTAGCTCATCTCACTTTTATTTATTTGCTTTAATTTTTACTTAACTATAGTTGGTTTATAATACTGTGTCAGTTCAGGTATACGGCTTCACATTCTTCTCCATTATAGGCTATTGCAAATTACTGAATATAGCTCCCTTTCCTACACAATAAATCCTTGTTGTTTATCATATATATAGTGGTATGTATATGTTAATCCCATACTCCTAATTTATCCTTCCCCCTTCTGTTTCCCCTTTAGGAGTCACAAGTTGTTTCCTGCATCTGTGAATCTGTTTTGTATTACTAAGTAAGCTCATTTGTATCTTCTTTTGAGATTTCACATACAAGTGTTATCACACAATACCTGTCTTCCTCTATCTGACTTTCTTCACTTAGTGTGACAATCTCTAGGCCCCTCCATGTTGCTGGAAATGGCAGTATTTCATTGTGTTTTGGCTGAGTAATATTCCATTGTATATACGTACTACATCTTTATCCATTCATCTACTGATAGACATTTAGGTTGCTTCCAGTCTACTGGCTCATCTTTTCTTTAAATAATAGAAAACTGTTTACCATTTTTACACCGTTTCCTGAGGTAATAATATCAAGGTAACTAAGATTCACAAAATGCTTTAAAGTAATATAATTCTAAAGTTAAAACAAGGACAAAAGGAAAGCATGAGAGTCAGATTTCCTTAGGCTGGGGAAATTTATAATTAAGAAATAAACCTAACGCATGATCAATATCAAAAAGAAAGCGCCTGCAGTATCCCAGGCCTGACCAGTTTTTCTCGTTGTGTGTGTACATGTGTTGTGTCTGTTAAATAACCAAAACAGGTGTTTCAACCACAACTCTGTGAAACCCAAATGAACAAGTACAGACAAGTATATGAACAAATTCAGTTTTCTTCAGGAATGGCATGGTGAATTTGGAACTTTCCCTATTCCTTGTTTCACCATGAAATACTGAATTAGCTAATAATAGAGATTTTTAAAAATATATTTCTTTAGTCTATATACCAATTATTCATACAGAAGTCAAAAACTAGCTTTAAATTTCAAGACTATGGCTTATCCATTTAAGAAAGACTTTTTCAAAGTTTATTAGAAAACTTTCTATTTACCAAAATTTAACAATTTACACATGATTATACTAAGGATTTACCCAAATGGTTACAAATGACAATAAAAATTAACACTGAAGCTTTCAAACATTAGGATTTTACCATCTGATGTTTTTTCAAGAATCCTTTTACCCAGATCATATAAAAGGCATTCATTATGAAGCAAATCCTAAATAAAAAACAAATTTATATAAAAGGGCATATTTTGCTTTAATCATCAATTAAAAATATTTATCATGGCAATCCCTTAGTATAACTCAAATGTTAGAAACAAAATCATTTCAAAAATTTACACCTGTATTGCTTTAATTTTTACAACCCAAAATATTATGTTCAGCTATTCAGTACAAACGTACAGATCAATATTCTTTTAGAGGTGTTTACCACGAGTCTCTTTAGATAGGTAAACACTAGAGACCCACCTTGTGCTGTTCAATGGCATCTATCCACTGCTGTCTGTGATCTGGATCTTGAGCACGAAGATACCAAACGCTATCATTTACACTAATATCAAATCGGCACTCATCAAAATCATGAGGCTGTGGGAGAAGAAAAGGGAGAAAAGGAAAAGCAAAGCTAATTATATTCTTAGAAGTGTTATACTCCACAGCAAAAACATGAACATACCCATTCTGGCCGGTGAGAGACTGCTGTTATTCTTTTTGTACTCAAATAACTTTTCGAAGATATTTCAGATAAAGAGCAGAGCAAGGGTATAATTACCAAAAACCATGCTCGTTCACTAATTCTACAAATGAACTGACACATCAACTACAGACATGTTTTTAAAAAAGAGGTAAAATATTTTCCATCAAACGCTTTGAATCAGTGTAAAGTAGTGGGAATATCACTGAAAGCACAATTTTAAAAAGGGCAAAAGTAAGTTTTACAAAAGACATTTACTGATATTTTTCTTTCATTATTCAAAAGTAAATTCTCATCATCAATAGTCTTATTTCATTAAATTTGATAAGCAAGATACTTTTATATTCTATCAAAAAATAACATTAACATCCTTCTAAATATCTCAAATTAACTTCTAGGCTTTTTACATCTTTTATTTTAATAGCCAGGAGAGTCTCTAATGAAAAGCAAAGACATGTTTTTAAAAAAGAGGTAAAATATTTTCCATCAAACGCTTTGAATCAGTGTAAAGTAGTGGGAATATCACTGAAAGCACAATTTTAAAAAGGGCAAAAGTAAGTTTTACAAAAGACATTTACTGATATTTTTCTTTCATTATTCAAAAGTAAATTCTCATCATCAATAGTCTTATTTCATTAAATTTGATAAGCAAGATACTTTTATATTCTATCAAAAAATAACATTAACATCCTTCTAAATATCTCAAATTAACTTCTAGGCTTTTTACATCTTTTATTTTAATAGCCAGGAGAGTCTCTAATGAAAAGCAGAAGTGAAATGAACACCGTATCAGACCTACATTAGAGGAAACCACCTTCATCAAAATGTAAGCAATTAGTGCAAATGTCGGAGAAGGCAATGGCGCCCACTCCAGTACCCTTGCCTGGAAAATCCCACGGATGGAGGAGCCTGGTAAGCTGTAGTCCATGGAGCTGCGAAGAGTCGGACACGACTGAGCGACTTTACTTTCACTTTTCACTTTCACGCATTGGAGAAGGAAATGGCAACCCGCTCCAGTGTTCTCGCCTGGGGAAACCCAGGAATGACGGAGCCTGATGGGCTGCCATCTATGGGGTCGCACAGAGTCTGACACGACTGAAGCAACTTAGCAGTAGCAGCAGCAGCAGTGCAAATGTAAAATATCTGGTTCAGTGTTTCACATTTTTCAAAACAATATATAAAATAAATATTTTATATACTTGTTTTTCTCTCAATGAATGAGCTCAAATATGACAGGATCATATCACAAATACAACCTCTTCTTCTACTGGATAAAGTACAATGTCCTCTTCTGTGAACTAGCTTAGCCTTAGAGGAAAGAGACTCCTCCCTGGTCTATATAGTAATAAATTTACTAGCTGAATGCAATCTACATAGTGTGTTTATTCTCTCCCACGTTTAACAGGATCAATCTTTTATCTCATCAGTTTATTCAACAAAAACAATATAAGCTAATTCCACAATGTTCTTTAGCCTATGAATCCATTTCTCTTCTAATATTAAGACAACTAATTCATAGTTCTGACTGGCTAAAAGATAAAAGTTAAAGCTCTGAGTCACTATGTGCTGGTCATCGCAGTGAGGACTATAGTGGGAGGCACTGCATGCTGGAGAGAAGAGACAGGAAGAGGCAAGACTGCAAACCCTGCTTCAGTCACTATTAATATAGAAATACGCAAAAGACAACTTTAACACTCAAAAATATGACTGTAAACTTAACTGAAAGCTAAATATTCATAAATCTTAAGAATGAAGTCCAGTCATTAAGAAAAGCTTCTTGGAGGAAGGAAAGCATATATACTATCTAAAGAACAAAGTAAATAATTTATCTGATCAGCCTACTGTTCTAAATAGCCCAGAGGTTTTTAAACTTTTACTCTGAGATATAATCATTATTATATTTCTAGTGACTATTCTTAAAAAGGATGTATATTTTATATCGTGTTTAATATTTTCATTAAAGCTTTAGAAAATAAAAAAGTAATATATATATATATATACAGTCATTGTTTATTTTTTTGCTGGGGATTGTTTCAAGGACTCCTCTAGACATCAAAATTTCAGATGCCTAAGTCCCACACATAAAACAGCTCAGTACAACCAGCTCTCCCTATCTGCAGATGCTGAGCTAGTGGATATGGAGGGTTACCTATTGTTCAAAATTTACTAGTTTCCCCAGCCAATTCTTTTTCCAGCTTTCATATCTTCAAAATTTCCTTATAATCTTCCAGAGAGTCCTATGCCACATTTTAAATATTCCTAAAAACAGAAACTTGCCATTAAGCTTTCTCTGGGTGTGACTTAATAAAACCTGAAATCAACGTAAGTAAACTTGGCCAAATTACTAAATCTGTTAAGTATATCAATTATGTTTTCTTTCCCTTATGTTTCAAAGTTTCAATATATGGAGAACTTTAAGCCTTTAATAGATAAAAATGTTATACACAGGAATGGAATAAAATGATACTCTACAAATCTAGAATTAAAGAATTTGAAAACTTCATTTGAATGTCACATTTATATGAGATGTAGTATCTCAATATTTGCTCAAAGAGATGGAGCTGACAGAAAGTGTACACAAAGTAGCCATTTCTACCATCAGCAGTCTGAGGGATAGGTGGCACAGAAGGGGGATCTACCAATTTTCAGGTGGTAGTATGTAAACAACACAGAAGCTTTGCATCTCTAAAAAGTCAAGACGTGCAGGAAGCTAAATCTAGAAGGCTAAAGAAATGACAGATTTGTTAAGAGGTGTGTTTAGGAGGGTAAATCAAAGTCTAGACAAAAAGTATGTCTCAACACACACATACTCAAACACATAATACAACAGTCTCCCTTCATCTAAGAGAAATATATCCCAAGACCCCCCAGTGGACGCCTGAAACTGTAGGCAGTACCAAATCCTACAAAGAGAACTGACCTGTGAACGACAACAGGATTAGGGGTCTGGTGCTGCAGAAAGCCTGAGTGTCTTACAGTCATTCCTCTGCATCTGGGGCTCACCATCCTCGAATCCAACCACTCCTGGATTGGGCAGTACTGGAGGTATTCTATACTACTGAAAAATCCTGAGTGTAAGTGGAGGTGTGCAGCTCAAACCTGTGTTGTTCAAGGGTCAACCGCCCTATGTGTTTTCCTATACAGGTATTAAGGAGCAGGTAGTATACACAGCCGGAGAAGACAATGGCACCCCACTCCAGTACTCTTGCCTGGAAAATCCCATGGACGGGAGAGCCTGGTGGGCTGCCGTCTATGGGGTCACACAGAGTTGGACACGGCTGAGCAACTTCACTTTCACTTTCACGCATTGGAGAAGGAAATGGCAACCCACTCCAGTGTTCTTGCCTGGAGAATCCCAGGGACAGGAGAGCTTGGTAGGCTGCCGTCTATGGGGTCACACAGAGTTGGACATGACTGAAGCGACTTAGCAGCAGCAGCAGTATACAGAGCATGGATATGGACAAAGGAACAAGCCATGGCCCACCAGGGACAGAGCACCCTCATGAGATTTCATTATGCCGCTCAAAATAATGTGTCATTTAAAATTTATCAACTATTTCTGGAATTTTCCACTTAATACTTTCAGATCTTAAAGGTAACTAAAACTGCAGAAATCAAAACTGCTGATGGGGTGGGGGGAACCACTGTAGATAGTTAGACTTTAATTCAAACAAAACTAATCTTATCTTTACTTAGAATTTCATTGTGGATATTTTATTCATCATGCTGCTGCTGCTAAGTGGCTTCAGTCATGTCCGACTCTGTGTAACCCCAAGAACGGCAGCCCACCAGGATCCCCCCGTCCCTGGGATTCTCCAGGCAAGAACACTGGAGTGGGTTGCCATTTCCTTCTCCAATGCAGGAAAGTGAAAAGTGAAAGTGAAGTCATGGATTACTCTTAAAAAAACACATCAAAATACTATTTATCTTGATTACTGAGTTTTTTGATGCTATCTTAAATTTTACAACTTAAGTTATGCCCTCATTGGTCTTATCCTAGTTGTAGCCCTGACAGATGATTAGAAGAAAACCAATAAGGGATAAAGAACAAAATTAGATGAAAAAATACAAGAGGTGGTAGATGTAAGAGATGACATGAGCTACCTTCAGAAAAAAATAACTAAAAAATCTAAAGAAGAGATAAACCAGCAAGCAATGAAAAGTAAGCTAAAAGAGCTAAGAAAAAAGAAATGAGTTGAAACCACATCAGAAGCAGCAATAAAAAGCAAATAAGTCTGTTTTCTAAACAGACTTGAGAAAAATACAAAGTGAAAGAAATATAATGAGTGAACAAAGGAGGTCAAGCAAATGATTTAACTGGTGTTTTAAAAGAGGAAAATGCAACAAATGCAACAAAAAATTCAAAAGTACTATCTTTTCTTCTTTTTTTAACCTTTTAGCCCCACCAGGCAGGCATGTGGGATCTCTGGCCCTAGGGATCTTAGTTTTCTGAACAGGGATCGAACCTGCATCCCCTGCATTGGCAGCACAGAGTCTTGACCGCTGAATCACCAGGGAAGTCCCAATACTATCTTTAAATGAAATGTTCAAATCACAGATCCAAAACCCAGGAAAAATGGTTGCAGGAAATAAACTCAATCTGAAGGCTCATTCTGTGAAATCAATTTAAGAAAGAAGAAACAATGATTCTCAAGCTTTTTCCATTGTCACCCCTACTCCAAGGAAAAACAAATTCTCCTTAGTGAGAGAGATCAAACAATAAGAACTAAGATTTTGTCCAGTTGATTTTTCTTGGAGGCCACATTAGATATTGTAAATACCAAGATTATTTCACTTTCCCAAGAACCAAGTATAGGGGCCCACTGAGAATGAGAATGCCATGCTAGGGAAGAAGGCCAACAACATAAAAGAAAATGTAGATGGGCTTCATCCTTAACCATGTCAACATTCACTGTCAACAACAACAGATGTAGCAAAAGGTGAAATGGCAGTTATATCTCCTCTTGGTCTGCTTATATGTTCTTAGGGCTGCTGTAACAAAAAAACCCAGCATACACTGGGTAGCTTTTCTGATTGTTTTATTAGTGAAGTTTTACAATCTACCTATGTGGCGTGTGCTGCATGCTTGGTCGCTAAGTCACATTTGACTCTTTGCGACCCAATGGACTGCAGCCCGCCAAGTTCCCCTGTGCATAGGATTCTTGAGGCAAGAACACTGGACAGGGTTGCCATTTCCTCCTCCAGGGGATCTTCCCATCCCATGCCTCCTGCACTGGCAGGCAGATTCTTTACCTCTGAGCCCTGGAAGCCCCCGAGGTAGTTTTAACAACAGAAATTTCTCACAGTTCTGGAGGTTGGAAGTCCAAGCTCAGGGTGTGAGCACAGGAGAGCGCTCAGTGAGGGCCTTCTTTCTGGCTTGCCGATGGCTGCCGTCTAGGTATATCGTCATATGGAGGACAGAGAGCTCTCGGGTTTCTTCATCCTCTCATCAGGGTACCAGTGTCACCATGGGGGCTGTCCTTACATGACCTCAACTAAATCCAAATTCCTCCCAAAGGCCTCACTTCCGAATTACCATCACAGTGAGAATTAAGGCTTTATCACATACCACAGCATCCATTATCTATCAAAATACCCTTATAGGAAAAGAGGCATATATCCACAAAGAAAAAGAAGGAAAACAGTTGTCAACAAAATTTAAAGCTGGAATGTGATAACTGACATTAACAGGCCTGAATATGCTGAAAAGTAAATATACACAAGGGAAAAGAAAAAAAAAGCCAATTTGTTTTGGAGGCATCAAGTAGCACTAAAGGTAAAGGCATGGGAAGAGCTGAAAACAAAAGTAATCAAAAGTCATTAAAAAGTGGAACTAGACCCCTGGAACCTCATTTGCCTATCCCACTGTGCAGTAACATTAGAGGCCCCACCTTTCAGAGAGTTGGTACCAGATAGGTATAGGAAGAAGGGACATTCCTATAAATGAGGAAAGGTGAAAAAAGCAGATAAGGGACAGTGTTCATATTAAAGGATTCTTTTCCTTACTTGATTCCCAAGTCTTGTACCCATACTTGTTCCTTCAATCTCCTTCTGCCTGTAAGGAAGATTCATCTACAGGAAAACTAAGTAATCTGAGAGAAAAGACATATAGTAATAATAGTTAAGGGTTTCATAACTGGGCACTTAATCAGTATGAAAGTTCTAAACCACAAAGATATAGAAAAATTACCTTTCAGAAACGGAAGATATGCTTCACCAAAATGAAGAAGTAACCAAGAGAAGTAAAGTAAGAAGCAATGGAGATCCAGGAAAAAAAGCAGCAAAGGGACTTCCCAGGAAGACATTAAGGAAAATGCCCACAGCAGAGTTATGCAGAAGATGGAAAATTCTAGATTAGAACAGTATGACCGGATGATTTAGAAGGAATCTCTCTAGTGGGAGGAAAAGTAGAATGAAAAGATTAACTAAAAATGTTAAACTCAGTGGAGAGGGTGTAGGAAGATTTCCCTAGAAATTCAAAGAAAGCCAACCAAATTTTAATAAAGTTTGACATATAATTAATATATAATAAACTATTTATCCATTTAATGCATACAATTCAATGGCATTTTCACTTGTATATAACCCATTAAATCAATACCATATCAGGACGGAAATGTTTTCCTTTCTGTAGCCCCCAAAGGACTTATCCTGTCTGCAGAACATCTATTCCTCTGTCACCAGCTTCCAGAAACCAAGGATCTTCTTCCTTTCACTGTGTATTAGTGTTCATTTTTTCTAAATTTATATAAATGTAATCAGACAGTAAATACTGTTTTTACTTAGTATAACTATCTTGAGATTTACTCATATTGCTGTGTCTTATTGATAACTTATTCTTCTTATTGCTGAGAAGAGTTTAATAATGCTGGATATAACATATTTTACTTATTCATACCTGCAGTTGGTCAAAAGTTCATGTCTTATAAGGATACAAATTTTTACTTCTTTTGACCTAGAAATGGGCTGACTGACTCATAAAACAGATAAACAGTTAACTTTAAAGGACTGACAGAAGTAGCTGAAGCCACTTGACATTCTACTGGCAGTCTATCAAGTCTACTTACTCCACAGCCTTGCCTGATGATTTACTCAGAGGATCTCTATTCTGTTCCCCTGACCTATAATGTCTGTTCTTACTCCAAGAACAGTATTTTAATTATTGCTGCTTAACAGCAAATCTTGAAATCATGTAGTATTTCGTCCTCAAACCAAACTCTTCTTTTAAAAACCTGCTTCGGTTAGTCTAGGTAGCTTCCATTACATAATTTACGCTTCCAGATAAATTATATTACTAAGGGCATTAATATCTTCGATTTTCTATAGATTATTATGTGAAGATGTGATACTTTAACAACGCTGAGCCTTTTTATCTATGGACATAATATCTCTCCATTTAGGTATTCTTTACCTTGACAATCTCACACAGTTTGCAGGTAACAGTGTCCTAAGTACAGTATATGATGTTAGACTGATTCCTGAAGTAATTTTTTTATGCTACTGTGCATGGAATTGTTTTAAATATTCAGTTAGTGTTTACTAAGAGGTCACACACCACAAAGAAAGATCCTGCCTGCCGCAATGAAAATCACAGATCCTACATGCCATAACCAAGATGCAGCACAGCCAAGTAAGTATTCTTTAAAAGTCAGTTTGCTTTCATTAGTACAATATGATAGTATATTTTGTAATTGTATATTAACTTTATATTCTACAGGGTTCCCCTGTGGCTCAGCTGGTAAAGTACAGAACCCGCCTGCAATGCAGGAGACCTGGGTTCGATCCCTGGGTTGGGAAGATCTCCTGGAGAAGGGAAAAGCTACCCACTCCAGTATTTTGGCCTGGAGAATTCCATGGACTGTACAGTCCACAGGGTCACAAAGAATAAGACAAGACTAGGCGAATTTCACTTATATTCTCCAATCTTGCAAAATTCACTTAGTAGTTGTCAAAACTGTTTACCTAATAAATTTGAAGGAATTTAAAGAACAACGCTGGGCTTCTCTGACAGCTCAATTGGTAAAGAATCCACACGTAATGCAGGAGACTCCGATTCGATTCCTGGGTCAGGAAGATTCGCTGGAGAAGGGATAGGCTACCCTATTATTACCCTGTTATTATTTATTATTAATTATTACCCTATTATATAGTATTCTTGGGTTTCCCTTGTGGCTCAGCTGGTAAAGAATCCACCTGCAATGAGGGAGACCCGAGTTTGTTCCCTGGGTTGGGAAGATCCCCTGGAGAAGGGAAAGGCTACCCACTTCAGTACTCTGACCTGGAGAATTCCAAAGACTGTATAGTTCATGTGTCTCAAAGAGTCAGATACGACTGAGCGACATTCACTTTCACTTTCAGAGAACGATGTCACCTGCAAACAGCTTTACTTTAGCCTCTCTGATATTTATGTCTTTATATATATATATTTTTTGCCTTACTGAAATAACCAGGATGTCCAGAACAATGTTAAACAGAAGTGGTAAGGGCAGATATCTTTGCCCTATACCTAATCTTAGGGGAAAGGCATGCTGCTGCTGCCAAGTCGCTTCGGTCGTGTCCGACTCTGTGTGACCCCATAGACGGCGGCCCACCAGGCTCCCCCGTCCCTGGGATTCTCCAGGCAAGAACACTGGAGTGGGCTGCCATTTCCTTCTCCAATGCATGAAAGTGAAAAGTGAAAGTGAAGTCGTTCAGTCATGTCCGACTAGTAGCGACCCCATGGACTGCAGCCTACCAGGATCCTCTGTCCATGGGATTTTCCAGGCAAGAGTACTGGAGTGGGGTGCCATTGCCTTCTCCGGGGAAAAGGCATAGGATTTCACAATTAAGCTTGATGTCACTTGTGTGTTTTTGTGGATGTCTTTCATTAGGTTGATGTTATTTCTAGTTCTCTAAGAATTTTTATTTTTAATACTAAGTCGTATTGAATTTTGTCAAACACTTCTCTCTTTTTCACTTGTCTGCCTTTACTGAAATTTGTTACAAATTTTTCTCTTTCGTTTGTTAATACAGTGAATTAAAATGACTGAGGCATGGTTATACTGCCCACATAATGTATGTTGTAAAGAGTCTGTGTAAGACTGGGATTATTTCATTGAATGTATGAAAGAACATGGTGGTGAAACCCTATGGGTATGTTTTCTTGGTTAGGCAGGAATTTAAAAACTCAATGTTTTAGACATTGGTTTATTTACATTTTTAGTATCTTAAAAGCAGTAAGAGGGGAAAATATAACCCTGTGCTGTGCTTAGTCTTTCGGTTGTGTCTGACTCTTTGCAATCCCATGGACTGTAGCCCACCAGGCTCCCCTGTCCATGGGGACTCTCCAGGCCAAGAATACTGGAGTGGGTTGCCATGCTCCTCTCCAGGAAAACATAACCTTATTATTTACCCACATATTTATTTTCTCTATGCTCTTCAATAGCTCCTAAAGATCTGACTTTGCCACTAGTGTATTTCCCTTCAGCAAGAAAAACTTCCTTTAGCATTTCTTGTTAAGGCAGGCCCACCCACAACAAGTTCTCTTAATTTTCCTTCATCTGAAAACATCTTTATTTCATTCCATTTTTGAAGGATAATTTTCATTGAATACAGAGTTCTGAATGGAAAGCTCTTTGTCTTTGAGCCTCTACGGTTTCTAATGAGAAGTGTATGGTAACTTGAATCACTGTCCCCAATATGGATGGTATTTCTCCATGGCTACTTGCAGCATTTTGTTACCTTTGGTTTTAACAGTTTGACTATGATTACTATGATTATCCTGTTATGTGTCTGTTAAGTTTCGTGAATCTGTAAATTTATATTTTTCACCAAATCTGCCAAGATTTTACTATAATTCCTTCATTTTTTTTCTTATCCTTTTCCCTCTCCTGAGACTTCTAAAGGCCATTTAATTAGAAATTGCCTCAGAGATCCCTGACATTCTGTTCATTTAAAAACAAACACAAAATCCTAAACATCTGTTATAAGAATGACTTCTTTTGCTCTAAATTCAGAATCTTGACTTTCTGTCATCTTCATCTGCTACAAATCCTATGCAGTGAGTGTTTTTCATTTTAGATGTACTCTGTCTCTTCTTAGTTTCAGCTACCTTTTATTCATTATAAGCGCATTTTCTTTTACCTCAAAAAGTTATAAACGATTATAATTTACCTCAAATTATTACAAAAATAATTTTACTTTAAAACCTTTGTCAGATAATTCTAATATCTTTAACTTCGCATTTATTCATGTCTTTGCCCTTGAGAATGTGTTTCAATTTCCTGGCTCTTTGTATGTTGAGTGAGTTTATCTTGGACACTGCGAATGTTAGGTTATGAACTCTGGATTCTATTGCGTTATTCTGAAAAATACTATTTTTTGTTTTTTGCAGGCCAATTCTTTTGTGTGTTTAATGGGCAGCATCTAGGACCTCAGTTCAAAAGGCTTTGGTCTGGCCTGTACATACAATGCTGAGATCAGGTACAAATCTGCACAGAGGGTTAAACTCAGAATTTGGGGTTCTTCTCTGGCTCTTCTTTTTTTTTTTTCCTGGATTATTCATTAACTGTGCCCCTGCTAGCTCTTATAGTTAAAAAGATGGCAGTTTTCTTTACAGGAGTTTTAGCATCCCCAAGTCTCTCCCACAGCAGCAGTAACTCAGGTAACACTGCTTTCCATCTGCCTCACGCATGCATGGCCCAGGAGTCAGCCAGAGACCTGGGGAGAGTGTTACACAATTCTGCGTTCCCCTTCTTTGGCTTCTCATTTGCGGGATTCCCTCACTCTCTAGCAGCCCCAGATATCAAGAAAGAAGAAAAAACGTGTGCTTTTGTTTGTCTTCAGCTCCCCATTAGTATCGATCCAGCAGAGATTGTCAGACCTGGCAGTGGCAGTCAGCTCCACTTTCCATAGTCATTTAGAATTCCCCGAACCAGACTCACTGAAGTGTAAGGGGTTGGGGAGGACAAGCTAAGCAGCATGCTTATTTGTGCCACAGAACCACAGAAAGAATAAAAGAATGAGAATCAGTAATTTGAAGCTACAAACAGGTTGATTAAAAGAAACAATTAGTCTGCCTAGACAGCATCTCTAAAAATAGCCAAACTACCACTCCAGCAGATTAGAGGTTTTCTATTTGGGTATGTTAAACTAAAGGAACCCCTAAACTAATGGATATCAAGGAAGGCTGAGGAAAGGGTGCCATATTTAAAGGAGGAAGACAAAGTCTATAGTGAGTAATAAGATCCCACTCCCACCACAAGATTCCACCTACCCAAAGCAATCAAGGAGTATGCCAAGGCTGTATACTGTCACCCCGCTTATTTAACTTCTATGCAGAGTGCGTCATGAGAAATGTTGGACTGGATGAAGCACAAGCTGGAGTCAAGACTGCCGGGAGAAAGATCAGTAACCTCAGATATGCAGTTGACACGATTCTTATGGCAGGAAGTGAAAAACTAAAGAGCCTCTTGATGAAAGTGAAAGAGGAGAGTGAAAAAGTTGGCTTAAAGCTCAACATTCAGAAAACTAAGATCATGGCATCTGGTCCCATCACTTCATCAGAAATAGATGGGGAAACAGTGGAAACAGTGACAGACTTTATTTTGGGGGGCTCCAAAATCACTGCAGATGGTGACTGTAGCCATAAAATTAAAAGACACTTGCTCCTTGGAAGGCTCCTTGGAAGAAAAGCTATGATCAATCTAGACAGCTTATTCAAAAGCAGAGACATTAATTTGCCAATAAAGGTCCATTTAGTCAAAGCTATGTTTTCTCCAGTAGTCATGTATGGATGTGAGAGTTGGACTGTAAATAAAGCTGATCACCAAAGAATTGATGCTTTTGAGCTGTGGTGTTGGAGAAGACTCTTGGACTGCAAGGAGATCCAATTAGTCCACCCTAAAGAAAATCAGTCCTGAGTATTCACTGGAAGGACTGATGCTGAAACTCCAATACTTTGGCCACCTGATGTGAAGAACTGACTCATTTGAAAAGACCCTGATGCTGGGAAATACTGAAGGTGGGAGGAGAAGGGGATGACAGAGATGAAATGGTTGGATGGCATCACCAACTCAATGGACATGAGTTTGAGTAAACTCCTGGAGTTGGTGATGGACAGGGAGGCCTGGCATACTGCAGTTCATGGGGTCGCAAAGAGTTGGATACGACAGAGCGACTGAACTGAACTGAAGTAATCAAGGCTCCTAGAGATATGGGTGGTTCCTGGGCTAGAATAGGTAAGGTACACAATGAACTTGGAAAATCTTGAGCCTAAAAGTAAGGGGGTACTTTTTAGAGGTGGGGAGGTGGTCCCGGGGGAGAATGTCAAAAGGACCAAAGAAACAGCTCTAAAGAACTTCAGTTAACCAAATCAAGGGCAATTAGACCATCAAAATACGTAACTACAGTAGTGGATTATAGTTCACAGAATAATTCAAGAACATATGAGTCCATTCTGTTAACAAATGGAACAAAAACAAAGGGCTTTTAAAGAACAAAAAAGAAGAATGCTGACATAAATGTGAAAAGGGTTTACAGAACTGGAAAATCTCCATTTTGCAATCATTACAGAAATCACTGGGTTAGTAGGTATCATAAAAGATTACTAAATCAAAAAGGGGGAAAAGTCTGATGAAGAACAGGATTTTTATACATGGTCTTGAACGTCTTCCCAGAGAGCTAACATTTTAATTTCAAGGAAAAGAACAGTCACTACAAGCAGGAAAACTGGACTATCCCTTGACTGGATGATTGAAAGTAACATCACATGAGATGTGCCTCCTCTGTGGTGTCCTGAGAAGGATGTCATATCATCTGGTAGTTATTTGACCAAGGATGAACAACCTACATCTAATCATGAAAAACTGTAAGATCAACTCTGAATGAATAAAATTCTATGAAATAACTAGTCTATATTTTTTAAAAACATGAGTGTTATGCCAGGCAAAGAATGGCTAAGGAACTGCTCCAGATTGAAAAAAAAAAAAACCAAGAGACATGAAAATTAAATGCAATGTATACTCTGAACTGGATTCGGACTGGAAGGAAAAAATATGCTATAAAGGAAACTGCTGGAATAAGTGATAAATGTAGACTGTAGATTAGAAAAAGGTATTACATGAAACTTCTTGTATTTTTGATAGCCAAATTACATACTTAGTAAGAGAATATCTTTTGGAAATTATATACTAAGTATGCATGATGTATACTATGAATTCTCAAAAGACCAAGGGAAAAAAAAAAGTGTGTGTGTGTGTGTAGAGGGAAAAAATGGTGAAAAGAAAATGTTAACATACTGCTGATCACTTATTGGTCTTTTGGCTAAGACCAAGAGTAAAATGCTGGTGAAAGTAGGTGTTCTTGGGAGTTATCTACATTACTCTGACAACTTTTCTGTATAAAGTTATTTTAAAATAAAAAGTTAAAAATGATACATTAAAAGATACCAGTAATCAACTCTATGCATTCTCTCCTGTCAACAGTTCCCTGTGAGAGTCAGCTGCTCAATCTTTCCTTGTATCTCATTGTCAAGGGGAGCCAATGTCATCAATCATTTGAGAAAACTTCTAACATTAAAATCAAAGACTAAACACACCAGGGGTGGGGCGGCAGGGGGGAGAATTCTCAGGAAATCAATACTGTAAGGACCAAAAGATAAATTTATACACACATACACACAATGTGATTTATGCACACACAAACATGCACAAGTTGTAACTCCCAACAGGCCCTCTTCCTTGACATGTTGACTTTGAGTTAATTGCCTCCTCCATCTTCTCTTGAACGCCTAAGAGGCAGCTCAATATATCCAAAACTGATCAGCTGATTTACCCCTTGCAGGCTTCCTTCCATATTTCTGTAAATGGTAACTATGGGATGCTTAGACCTGAAATTGTCTGACTCCTCATGTTCCTCACACCTCACAAGGAATCCATCAAAAAATCTGCAGATTTTATCAGCTCTACCTTCAGAATAATCTGGAATCCAACCATTCCTCATAATCTTCACCAACACAACTCTGGTCCAAGCCACCACCGTTTCTCATCTGCATTACTTTCAAGAGCCTCCTACGGCTGCCTGATTTTATTTTCCTGCTTCCATTCCTGCCTCCGACAATTTATTCTTAACACAGCAGCCAAAAGTGATCCTGTTACAAGGATCAAATCACTCCTCTGCTCGAGCCTCCAGTAACTTCCCAGCTCACTCAGCATGAAAGCCAGAGTACTTTTAACGACTCCCAGTCAGGCTCTACGTGGTCAGGCCCCACAGCCTCCTGCCCTCTTTGTCTATGCCACTCCAGCCAGACAGGCCTGCTTACAATAGTTTCAAGTGCTCCAGGAGGGTCTTTACAACTGCTGCTCCTTTCCCGGTCACCTCTCCACTTACTCCTTTTCCTCTTTGAAATTTCTTTTCAAATACCCCATTTCACTTATTATAAAAACTATCCCCTTTATCTCTAAAATATGGACAAATCTTACAATCTGATATCAACTAAAACTGGCAATGTGGCATATAAAATAATGGCTTATTGTAAATTTAGTGGCATCAAACTCATTAAAATGCCTGTAATACTTTACCAGGGAAACCTTTCTAGATCACCCTATAAAAAATGATGCTTAAAAAACAAAACTTCCTTAACAAATATGTGTTAGTTTAAGAGAGCAGATTCGAGAACAGATTCCCAGACAAGGTCACTCTGATTAATTTCAAGGCCCCTAGCTGCAAATTATCTTCCCCCCAATTTTTCGTTTTTGTTCCCTCCGATTGTAAGCAGGCCTGTCTGGCTGGAGTGGAGTAGACAAAGATGGAAGGAGGCTGTGGGGCCTGACCACAGAGAGCCTGACTGGGAGTCGTTGAAAGTACTCTGGCTTTCATGCTGAGTGAGCTGGGAAGTTACTGGAGGCTTGAGCAGAGGAGTGACTTGATCCTTGAAACAGGATCACTTTTGAAAACCTAATTTGCAAATCTTCAGAAAAATATACAGGAAAAGAAAATTATAAGTATTCATTATTCAACTTTTTTTAACATATTGACTTAATATACCCTCTGGGTAGTTTGTCTCTTATTTTTACCTCAATTTTGATAATTTCTGAATAAACAAAATGGTTTCAATTTCTATCTTCAAATAAAGGGCTGATCATGATCCAGGCAGCCTCAATTTTTTCATTTTTAATATGCTTTGACATGAGTGCTGTCCAACACAGTAGTCACTAGCCAGGTGTGACTGATTTGAACCGAGATGTGCTAGAAGTGTAAAACAGCAATACACTCTGCATTTTGAAGGCTTGGCACGAAACATCTTAGTAATAATATTTTATGACTATAAATCAGGATAATATTTTAGATATATAAAGTTAAATAAAATATAATAAATTAACCCTTTGTAACTAGAAAACTTTTAATTACATATATGTGACTTGCCAGGTGGCACTAGTGGTAAAGGACCTGCCTGCCAATGTGGGAGACGTAAGAGACGTGGGTTCAATCCTTGCGTCAGGAAGATCCCCTGGAGGAGAGCATAGCAACCCACTCCAGTATTCTCACCTGGAAAATCCCCATGGAGGAGCCTGGTGGGCTACAGTCCACAGGGTCTCAAACAGTCCAACACGACTGAAGCGACTTAGCACATAGCACATGTGACTTGCACTTAGGAGTCACAGTATATTTCTACTAGACAAGCATGATCTAAAGCATTCATTTATCTATCTATCCATGTAACCAACTAACAGATAAAATGGTTATGAGTACCTCTGATTTACCAAGTACTAGTCAGGGCACCCAGGATACAGTGATGAGGAAGAACAGGCATAGTCCCTAACTCCAGAGCTCACATTAACCAAATCATAAGGACTGTAAAACTTCAACTGCAGCTACAGATAAGGAAGGTGTACTGTGATAAGAAAGCCTATAATAAAGAAAAAACCTAGTCAAGGAAACTACAGAAGCCTTCCAAAGTAGTAGTACTTCTATTGGTACTACTTAGAGGAAGTACTCTAAGCACTGCCAATAGAGGAAGGATAAAATGGAATAAAGTAAGAACATTTCAGAGAGCAAGAAAAGAACACGTAAAGATCTGTGGCATGAGGGACCAAGCCTAGATAAGGCACTGAAAGAAGAGCAGCGTGACTGGAGGGAGTACCATGAGGGGAATCTGCTGAGATGAGGTTTTCGGAGGCAGACAATACAAAACCTTATAACCCAGGAAAGGCTGAAGGCTGGAAGAGAAAGGACAGCATAAGGTACTTTCTTTGCTCACTGGGCCTGAGATACCTCATTTCACTTAGAAATTTAGATATATTCTCTCATCTTAAATTACTTGAGGCATTAATAATTAGACTCAAAACAAAATTCCAATGCTACAAGTGTTCTGTACAGTCCTGTGTAATGCAGGAGTTCATGTACCCCTGTGCAAATCTGATGAAACTTTCAAACTCCTCAGATCAATATTTTCAAAAGTATAAAACAAACTACCTAGATTATGAAGGAAATAAATTATACAAAACTCATAATGAAAGTTTAAAATTAATATGTAATAATATATGTATTAGCTTATGTGTGTTAGTCCCTTAGTCATGTCTGACTCTTTGCGACCCTGTGGACTGTAGCCCACTAGGCTCCTCTGCCCATGGGATTCTCCAGGGAGGAATACTGGAGTGGGTTGCCATTTCCTTCTCCAGGGGGATCTTCCTGACCCAGAGAATGAACCCGGATCTCCTGCATTGCAGGCAGATTCTTTACCATCTGAGCTATAGGGAAGTCCTATTAGCTTATACTAACAAATTAACAGCAAGAGGCAGTTAGTGATATTTTGAGATATCTGCAATATATGTCATGCCATGTGATGCTATCTATTTCTGTTGGTGAAAAAGTCACAGATACAACCTTACTGTGATTTCTGTCTGCACTAATAATTAAAGAAAATGACAAATATCAGCTAAAAGTTAGTGAACATAAAATTATAATCTTTTCTCATCATCTTTGCAAATCCCTTGTGGACTTGTGATGAAATTTTATTGGTAATGGTCTACAACTAAATAGAGGATAACCTACCTGTCACAAGAATCANGCGACTGAACTGAACTGAAGTAATCAAGGCTCCTAGAGATATGGGTGGTTCCTGGGCTAGAATAGGTAAGGTACACAATGAACTTGGAAAATCTTGAGCCTAAAAGTAAGGGGGTACTTTTTAGAGGTGGGGAGGTGGTCCCGGGGGAGAATGTCAAAAGGACCAAAGAAACAGCTCTAAAGAACTTCAGTTAACCAAATCAAGGGCAATTAGACCATCAAAATACGTAACTACAGTAGTGGATTATAGTTCACAGAATAATTCAAGAACATATGAGTCCATTCTGTTAACAAATGGAACAAAAACAAAGGGCTTTTAAAGAACAAAAAAGAAGAATGCTGACATAAATGTGAAAAGGGTTTACAGAACTGGAAAATCTCCATTTTGCAATCATTACAGAAATCACTGGGTTAGTAGGTATCATAAAAGATTACTAAATCAAAAAGGGGGAAAAGTCTGATGAAGAACAGGATTTTTATACATGGTCTTGAACGTCTTCCCAGAGAGCTAACATTTTAATTTCAAGGAAAAGAACAGTCACTACAAGCAGGAAAACTGGACTATCCCTTGACTGGATGATTGAAAGTAACATCACATGAGATGTGCCTCCTCTGTGGTGTCCTGAGAAGGATGTCATATCATCTGGTAGTTATTTGACCAAGGATGAACAACCTACATCTAATCATGAAAAACTGTAAGATCAACTCTGAATGAATAAAATTCTATGAAATAACTAGTCTATATTTTTTAAAAACATGAGTGTTATGCCAGGCAAAGAATGGCTAAGGAACTGCTCCAGATTGAAAAAAAAAAAAACCAAGAGACATGAAAATTAAATGCAATGTATACTCTGAACTGGATTCGGACTGGAAGGAAAAAATATGCTATAAAGGAAACTGCTGGAATAAGTGATAAATGTAGACTGTAGATTAGAAAAAGGTATTACATGAAACTTCTTGTATTTTTGATAGCCAAATTACATACTTAGTAAGAGAATATCTTTTGGAAATTATATACTAAGTATGCATGATGTATACTATGAATTCTCAAAAGACCAAGGGAAAAAAAAAAGTGTGTGTGTGTGTGTAGAGGGAAAAAATGGTGAAAAGAAAATGTTAACATACTGCTGATCACTTATTGGTCTTTTGGCTAAGACCAAGAGTAAAATGCTGGTGAAAGTAGGTGTTCTTGGGAGTTATCTACATTACTCTGACAACTTTTCTGTATAAAGTTATTTTAAAATAAAAAGTTAAAAATGATACATTAAAAGATACCAGTAATCAACTCTATGCATTCTCTCCTGTCAACAGTTCCCTGTGAGAGTCAGCTGCTCAATCTTTCCTTGTATCTCATTGTCAAGGGGAGCCAATGTCATCAATCATTTGAGAAAACTTCTAACATTAAAATCAAAGACTAAACACACCAGGGGTGGGGCGGCAGGGGGGAGAATTCTCAGGAAATCAATACTGTAAGGACCAAAAGATAAACTTATACACACATACACACAATGTGATTTATGCACACACAAACATGCACAAGTTGTAACTCCCAACAGGCCCTCTTCCTTGACATGTTGACTTTGAGTTAATTGCCTCCTCCATCTTCTCTTGAACGCCTAAGAGGCAGCTCAATATATCCAAAACTGATCAGCTGATTTACCCCTTGTAGGCTTCCTTCCATATTTCTGTAAATGGTAACTATGGGATGCTTAGACCTGAAATTGTCTGACTCCTCATGTTCCTCACACCTCACAAGGAATCCATCAAAAAATCTGCAGATTTTATCAGCTCTACCTTCAGAATAATCTGGAATCCAACCATTCCTCATAATCTTCACCAACACAACTCTGGTCCAAGCCACCACCGTTTCTCATCTGCATTACTTTCAAGAGCCTCCTACGGCTGCCTGATTTTATTTTCCTGCTTCCATTCCTGCCTCCGACAATTTATTCTTAACACAGCAGCCAAAAGTGATCCTGTTACAAGGATCAAATCACTCCTCTGCTCGAGCCTCCAGTAACTTCCCAGCTCACTCAGCATGAAAGCCAGAGTACTTTTAACGACTCCCAGTCAGGCTCTACGTGGTCAGGCCCCACAGCCTCCTGCCCTCTTTGTCTATGCCACTCCAGCCAGACAGGCCTGCTTACAATAGTTTCAAGTGCTCCAGGAGGGTCTTTACAACTGCTGCTCCTTTCCCGGTCACCTCTCCACTTACTCCTTTTCCTCTTTGAAATTTCTTTTCAAATACCCCATTTCACTTATTATAAAAACTATCCCCTTTATCTCTAAAATATGGACAAATCTTACAATCTGATATCAACTAAAACTGGCAATGTGGCATATAAAATAATGGCTTATTGTAAATTTAGTGGCATCAAACTCATTAAAATGCCTGTAATACTTTACCAGGGAAACCTTTCTAGATCACCCTATAAAAAATGATGCTTAAAAAACAAAACTTCCTTAACAAATATGTGTTAGTTTAAGAGAGCAGATTCGAGAACAGATTCCCAGACAAGGTCACTCTGATTAATTTCAAGGCCCCTAGCTGCAAATTATCTTCCCCCCAATTTTTCGTTTTTGTTCCCTCCGATTGTAAGCAGGCCTGTCTGGCTGGAGTGGAGTAGACAAAGATGGAAGGAGGCTGTGGGGCCTGACCACAGAGAGCCTGACTGGGAGTCGTTGAAAGTACTCTGGCTTTCATGCTGAGTGAGCTGGGAAGTTACTGGAGGCTTGAGCAGAGGAGTGACTTGATCCTTGAAACAGGATCACTTTTGAAAACCTAATTTGCAAATCTTCAGAAAAATATACAGGAAAAGAAAATTATAAGTATTCATTATTCAACTTTTTTTAACATATTGACTTAATATACCCTCTGGGTAGTTTGTCTCTTATTTTTACCTCAATTTTGATAATTTCTGAATAAACAAAATGGTTTCAATTTCTATCTTCAAATAAAGGGCTGATCATGATCCAGGCAGCCTCAATTTTTTCATTTTTAATATGCTTTGACATGAGTGCTGTCCAACACAGTAGTCACTAGCCAGGTGTGACTGATTTGAACCGAGATGTGCTAGAAGTGTAAAACAGCAATACACTCTGCATTTTGAAGGCTTGGCACGAAACATCTTAGTAATAATATTTTATGACTATAAATCAGGATAATATTTTAGATATATAAAGTTAAATAAAATATAATAAATTAACCCTTTGTAACTAGAAAACTTTTAATTACATATATGTGACTTGCCAGGTGGCACTAGTGGTAAAGGACCTGCCTGCCAATGTGGGAGACGTAAGAGACGTGGATTCAATCCTTGCGTCAGGAAGATCCCCTGGAGGAGAGCATAGCAACCCACTTCAGTATTCTCACCTGGAAAATCCCCATGGAGGAGCCTGGTGGGCTACAGTCCACAGGGTCTCAAACAGTCCAACACGACTGAAGCGACTTAGCACATAGCACATGTGACTTGCACTTAGGAGTCACAGTATATTTCTACTAGACAAGCATGATCTAAAGCATTCATTTATCTATCTATCCATGTAACCAACTAACAGATAAAATGGTTATGAGTACCTCTGATTTACCAAGTACTAGTCAGGGCACCCAGGATACAGTGATGAGGAAGAACAGGCAGAGTCCCTAACTCCAGAGCTCACATTAACCAAATCATAAGGACTGTAAAACTTCAACTGCAGCTACAGATAAGGAAGGTGTACTGTGATAAGAAAGCCTATAATAAAGAAAAAACCTAGTCAAGGAAACTACAGAAGCCTTCCAAAGTAGTAGTACTTCTATTGGTACTACTTAGAGGAAGTACTCTAAGCACTGCCAATAGAGGAAGGATAAAATGGAATAAAGTAAGAACATTTCAGAGAGCAAGAAAAGAACACGTAAAGATCTGTGGCATGAGGGACCAAGCCTAGATAAGGCACTGAAAGAAGAGCAGCGTGACTGGAGGGAGTACCATGAGGGGAATCTGCTGAGATGAGGTTTTCGGAGGCAGACAATACAAAACCTTATAACCCAGGAAAGGCTGAAGGCTGGAAGAGAAAGGACAGCATAAGGTACTTTCTTTGCTCACTGGGCCTGAGATACCTCATTTCACTTAGAAATTTAGATATATTCTCTCATCTTAAATTACTTGAGGCATTAATAATTAGACTCAAAACAAAATTCCAATGCTACAAGTGTTCTGTACAGTCCTGTGTAATGCAGGAGTTCATGTACCCCTGTGCAAATCTGATGAAACTTTCAAACTCCTCAGATCAATATCTTCAAAAGTATAAAACAAACTACCTAGATTATGAAGGAAATAAATTATACAAAACTCATAATGAAAGCTTAAAATTAATATGTAATAATATATGTATTAGCTTATGTGTGTTAGTCCCTTAGTCATGTCTGACTCTTTGCGACCCCGTGGACTGTAGCCCACTAGGCTCCTCTGCCCATGGGATTCTCCAGGGAGGAATACTGGAGTGGGTTGCCATTTCCTTCTCCAGGGGGATCTTCCTGACCCAGAGAATGAACCCGGATCTCCTGCATTGCAGGCAGATTCTTTACCATCTGAGCTATAGGGAAGTCCTATTAGCTTATACTAACAAATTAACAGCAAGAGGCAGTTAGTGATATTTTGAGATATCTGCAATATATGTCATGCCATGTGATGCTATCTATTTCTGTTGGTGAAAAAGTCACAGATACAACCTTACTGTGATTTCTGTCTGCACTAATAATTAAAGAAAATGACAAATATCAGCTAAAAGTTAGTGAACATAAAATTATAATCTTTTCTCATCATCTTTGCAAATCCCTTGTGGACTTGTGATGAAATTTTATTGGTAATGGTCTACAACTAAATAGAGGATAACCTACCTGTCACAAGAATCATAAAAAGCAAACTTTTGCATCCATGCATATTTCCTATTATGATAAAGTTATACTATTTCATAGTAAGTAAACTAATTTAAATCAGCATCTTTTGATATGCTGCACTCTACTTAAAACATATCTTGGGCCAGACATAACTTTATTTAGCTCCAGTCATCTTTTTCCCAGGGGGGCTTCCCAGGTGGCACTAATGGTAAAGAACCCTCCTGCCAGTGCAGGAGACATAAGACACCCAGGTTCAGTCCCTGGGTCGGAAGAATCCCCTGGAGAAGGAAATGGCAACCCACTCCAGTATTCTTGCCTGGAGAATCCCACTGACAGAGGAGCCTGGTGGAATACAGTCCATGGGGTCACAAAGAGTTAGACACAGCTGAAGCAACTTGGCACGCATGCATCTTCTTCAACAATTCTGAAAAACATCTAACAACTTATGAAAATCAAATCCACATCAGAAATTTAAAAACTTGCTATTATTCAACTGACAGCCTTTTATAAAGGCACTATGCTAGGCATCAGAAATCATAATTCAGTAAAGGAACTTTAATTCAAAATAATTGATTGTAGAATCCCAAATACACCATATTTATAATGAAAACACTACTAGTATGTTCCCAAATTTTACCACAGTTTATTTGACTATAACTGCTTTAAGATCAAAGTACATTTTAATGACCTTTGCTCTGAAAAAACTGATTCCTTCCAAGTCTTCTAAATAGTAAAAACAACTTAATAACTTGAAAATATTCATGTCTTCGCCAAAACAGATTTACTTTCACAGAGAACCTGCAAATACAACAGGAATCTGTTTTTAACAAGTCTTCTAGATGATTCTAGATGAACGTATTTTTCAGAATAACTGGGCTAAAGGAAATCCTTCCACCTTGCAATAGGAGTGGACAATTACTATTTCTCCCATAATAAGAATCAAAGGCACAAACAAAAGCATATATATATATATAAACGGTAAATATACAATATAAGGTAATCTCTATTTGCTTATGTATAAGGAGATTATGATGATGAGTAAAGGATTTGGCAAGCAGAATACCTAGCACAACTCTTACTACCTAATCGTTAGTCTGTCCATTTTCCTTTTCTAAAAATCTTATAGTTCAGATATAAGGACAAGAAGTGAAAACCTGTGGTTTAGGTTGAGCCCAGAGGAAAGATAGCTGTCTGATAATGGATGAGGAAAAAGACATTCTATTATAGGTAATGGAGAATTCAATGGGCAATTTTAGCAGAGAATGCCAAGATATAAGTTAGACAACAGTCAGGCTGGTGTAGAGGATGTTCACTTCTCCTTATAACTATTAGTATTTCCTTCTGAGACAATCCCTAGCCTCAACAGTTTTCCAGAGTCTGCATCCTTGACACATTATCCATTTAAATTGCCAGCAGTAAGAGCACAACAGTAATTTCTCTTCTTTTATATTAATATATCACCACTTGATCTCAACGTCAGATCAACTATCAAAGTGGAAAGGAAGCAGTTAGGAAAATTAGATGGAATAAACCACCAGTTCATGTCCCTTGTCTTACTTGAGCACAACTACTCTTCTTGCTTTAGGAGAGTGGCTCTAAACCTAGCACACATCAGAATTATTTAAAGGGTTTGCTAAGACAGAATTGCTGTTGTTAAGTCACTAAGTCATGTCTGACTCTTTGCGACCCCATGAACTCCAACACGCCAGGCTTCCCTGTCCTTGACTATTTCCTGGAGTTTGCTCAAACTCATGTCCAGCGAGTAAGCAATGCTATCCAACCATCTCATCCTCTGCCATCCCCTTCTTCCTCTCTTGCCCTCAGTCTTTCACAGCATCAACTCTTCACATCAGGTGGCCAAAGTATTGGAGCGTCAGCATCAGTCTTTTCAACAAATATTGAGGTTGATTTTCTTAAGGATTGACTGCTTTGATCTCCTTGCAGTCCAAGGGATGCTCAAGAGTCTTCTCAAACACCACAGTTAAAAAGCGTCAATTCTTTGGCGCTCAGTCTTCTTTATAATCCAACTCTCACATCCATACATGACTACTGGAAAAATCACAGCTTTGACTAGACGGACCTTTGTCGGCAAAGTAATGTCTCTTTTAATACACTGTTCAGTTCAGTCGCTCAGTCGTGTCCAACTCTTTGCAACCCCATGAATCACAGCACGCCAGGTCTCCCTATCCATCAGCAACTCCCGGAGTTCACTCAGACTCACGTCCATCGAGTCAGTGATGCCATCCAACCATCTCATCCTCTGTTGTCCCCTTCTCCTCCTGCCCCCAACCCCTCCCAGCATCAGACTCTTTCCCAATGAGTCAGCTCTTTGCATGAGGTGGCCAAAGTACTGGGGTTTCAGCTTTAGCATCATTCCTTCCAAAGAAATCCCAGGGCTGATCTCCTTCAGAATGGACTGGTTGGATCTCCTTGCAGTCCAAGGGACTCTCAAGAGTCTTCTCCAACACCACAGTTCAAAAGCATCAGTTCTTTGGTGCTCGGCCTTCTTCACAGTTCAACTCTCACATCCATACATGACCACAGGAAAAACCATAGCCTTGACTAGGCGGACCTTAGTCGGCAAAGTGATATCTCTGCTTTTGAATATACTATCCAGGTTGGTCATAACTTTTCTTCCAAGGAGTAAGCGTCTTTTAATTTCATGGCTGCAGTCACCATCTGCAGTGATTTTGGAGCCCCCAAAAATAAAGTCTG
>SJYX01003702.1:459513-490776 GCA_006410675.1 Oreotragus oreotragus | reverse complement strand
TAAATAAGCAGGGTGACAATATAAAGCCTTGACATACTCTGTTTCCTATTTGGAACCAGTCTGTTGTTCCATGTCCAGTTCTAACTGTTGCTTCCTGACCTGCATATAGGTTTCTCAAGAGGCAGGTCAGGTGGTCTGGTATTCCCATCTCTTTCAGAATTTTCCACAGTTTATTGTGATCCACAAAAGTCAAAGGCTTTGGCATAGTCAATAAACCAGAAATAGATGTTTTTCTGAAACTCTCTTGCTTTTTCCATGATCCAGCGGATGTTGGCAATTTGATCTCTGGTTTCTCTGCCTGTTCTAAAACCAGCTTGAACATCAGGGAGTTCACGGTTCACGTATTGCTGAAGCCTGGCTTGGAGAATTTTGACCATTACTTTACTAGCGTGTGAGGTGAGTGCAATTGTGTGGTAGTTTGAGCATTCTTTGGCATTGCCTCTCTTTGGGATTGGAATGAAAACTGACCTTTTCCAGTCCTGTGGCCAGTGCTGACTTTTCCAAATTTGCTGGCATCTTGAGTGCAGCACTTTCACAGCATCATCTTCCAGGATTTGAAACAGCTCAACTGGAATTCCATCACCTCCACTAGCTTTGTTTGTAGTGATGCTTTCTAAGGCCCACTTGACTTCACATTCCAGGATGTCTGGCTCTAGATTAGTCATCACACCATCATGATTATCTGGGTCGTGAAGGTCTTTTTTGTACAGTTCTTCTCTGTATTCTTGCCACCTCTTCTTAATATCTTAATACACTGTAGTGTCTCTTTTAATACACTGTCTAGGTTTGTCACAGCTTTTCTTCCAAGGAGCAAGAGTCTTTTTAATTTTATGGCTGCAGTGACCGTCTGCAGTGATTTTGGAGCCCGAGAAAATAAAATTTGTCATTTTTTCCATTTTTTCCCCATCTATTCACCATGAAGTGATGGCACAGGATGCCATCATCTTAGTTTTTTGAATGTTGAGTTTCAAGCCAGCTTTTTCACTCTCCTCTTTCACCTTCATCAAGAGGCTCTTTAGTTCCTCTTCACTTTCTGCCATCTGTATATCTGAGGTTATCAATATTTTTCCTGGTAATCTTGATTCCAGCTTGAACTTCATCAAGCCCAGCCATTTCGAATGATGTACTCTGCATATAAGTTAAATAAGCAGGGTAACAATATATAGCCTTGACATACTCCTTTACCAATTTGGAACCAATCCATTGTTTCATGTCTGGTTCTAACTGTTGCTTCTTGACTTGCATACAGATTTCTCAGGAGGCAGGTAAGGTGGTCTGGTATTCCTATCATTTGAAGAATATTCCACAGTACTGTGGTATCCACAAAGTCTTAAGGCTTTAGCATAGTCAATGAAGCATAATGCTGGACTTTATAACCAGAATTTCTTACTCATTAGGTCTGAGGTAGGGCTTGAGAATTTGTATTTCCAACAAGTCCACAGCTGATACTGATACTACTGGCCTGGATATCATATTTTAGGTATAATGTCAATGCCCTCTGCTTATGTTCTTATTTAATATTTCCTTGTTTTGAAGTGGCACATTTTTCAGAAGAAAGGTCTGTGGAATGTTTGTTTTTTTCTTATTACTATGAGAATTCTCAAACATATGAAAAATAATGAACCCCCATGCCACTATTCAGCTTCAACAATTAACTCATAGTCGTTTTCATTTCATCAACACCCTCTACCAATTCATGCCTGAATAAATGGATTATTCTGAAGCAAATTCAAAACATACCATTTCATCCATAGATATTTAATTATGTATCTCTAAAATAAAACATTTTTCAAAAACCAGGAGAAATAAATTTTTTAAGACCTTCATATTTTAAAATGCTTTAATCTGCCCTTATACTTCCTTAGTGGTTCAGCTAGATACAGAACTCAATGTTGAAAAAATTTCTTCAGAAGGCAAGCACGACCTTTTCCATTTTACCTACCAGGGCTGTTCTCAAAAGTCCTTTGTTGTGATCTTTCCCCCCACCCCCCTGAACCATTCAGGATATTTTTTCTCCGAAGCGGTCTGACTCACCTCAAAATATGTCTTTCATGATTTTTTTGTTTTTCACCTATTATGTTGGATCTTCATTGGCCCTTTCAGTGTGAGAATCCACGCTCTCAAAACCTTTTCCATTTTACCTACCAGGGCTGTTCTCAAAAGTCCTTTGTTGTGATCTTTCCCCCCACCCCCCTGAACCATTCAGGATATTTTTTCTCCGAAGCGGTCTGACTCACCTCAAAATATGTCTTTCATGATTTTTTTGTTTTTCACCTATTATGTTGGATCTTCATTGGCCCTTTCAGTGTGAGAATCCACGCTCTCAAATTCTGCATATGTTTCTCATATTCTTGCATTGAAAGTTGTTTTCTTTTCTCTCTTTCTGAAGCTCCCACAGTTCACATATCAAATCTCTTTCTTTAGTTTACCTTTTCTCCTATTTCCTATCCTTTTACTTTTTGCTACTTTTTGGGTGTATAATTCTACCTTCCAATTTGTTTGATTTTTAAAATCACTGACCATATTAATCATTTCTAAGAGCTCTTTTTTACCTTCTTCCTTTCCTATAGTATACTTTTTTGGATTAATGATTCCAAATACTCATCTTAGCTCTTTGAGAAAAGTAACAAATTTTCTTATTTTGTAGAATATTTGAGTAATCTATTGCCTAGTATTACATTTACTCTCTTGATTTCATTTATACTGAAAACTTTCCTCACAGGCCTGGTAGAGTTGACTGTTTATTTCTAAAAGTGAGGTATCTAAAAGTTGCCTGGAAGCTGCAAGGCTATGGGTAGTTTAATCAAAGATGGGATTCATTGTGGGATAATCTAGGTAGTTGGGTGACTTTGTTGGGGAAGTTCCAGTGCTATTGTTAGGTATTTCCTCTTAAGGTTAGTCAGATTCTCCAGAGAAGACTCTAGCAACCTTCTCCTCTGAGGATGAAAGTTTATTAGCTACTGTTTTGTGAATCAAGTTGGGAATAGGAAGGGATGGGTTAGAGGGAGGTCTCAATATTTTATCAGCATACTTCCTTTAATCTCCCTTTATTCAGTGATTCCTTGCTTTCATTTTTTTCTAGTGCACATTCTCCCACTTTCCAACCCAGGAAACACTATTTTATCCACTCTAAAAGAACAATTCACCATCTTTTGTCAGGTGAGGGGTGGGTCAATTATCCAACTGCACAAAGTTGTATGAGAAAAATCTGAGGATGTGATTGTTTCTCAAGCTCATATTTGACTCATCTTGCTTATTTACAACTTCCACTCTCATTTCAAGAGGTATCTGGTACTACTAAAGTATTAAATGATTGTGACGTAAATAAAGTTCACAGCATTCTCAACTCATAGCTTAGGAGTTGGATTTCTCAGATCTACAAACTCACTTAGCACTTGTCCATGTTTTTCCAACTTCTAAAACTCTGTCTTATATTGTCTCCTTGGGGCTTCCCTAATGGCTCAGATGGTAAAGAATCTGCTAACAAAGCGGGAGACCTGGGTTTGATCCCTGAGTCAGAGAGATGCCCTGGAGAAGGGAATGGCGACCCACTCCAGTATTCTTGCCTGGAGAATTCCATGGACAGAGGCTACAGTCCATGGGATTGCAAAAGGTCAGACACAACTGAGTGACTAACACATACATTATCTCCTTACCCTTCTCCCTTTCGGGATTAAAACTCTGTTTTAACTCTATTACTAAACTAAAGAGCCTCTTGATGAAGGTGGAAGAGGAGAGTAAAAAAGCTGGCTTAAAACTCAACAGTCAGAAAACGAAGATCATGGCATGAGGTCCCATCACTTCATGGCAAATAGATGGGGAAACAATGGAAACAGTGACAGACTCTATTTTGGGGAGGCTCCAAAATCATTGCAGATGGTGACTGCAGCCATGAAATTAAAAGACATTTGCTCCTTGGAAAAAAAGCTATGACAAACCTAGACAGCACGTTAAAAAGCAAAGACATCACTTTGCTGACAAAGGTCCATCGAGTCAAAGTCATAGTTTTTCCAGTAGTCATTTTTGGATGTGAAAGTTGGACCATAAAGAAAGCTGAGTGCCAAAGAACTGATGCTTTTAAACTGTGGTGTTAGATAAGACTCCTGAGAGTCCCTTGGATTGCAAGGTGATCAAACCAGTCAATCCTAAAGGAAATCAACCCTGAATGTTCACTGAAAGGACTGATACTGAAGCCAAAACACCAATACTTTGGCAAACTGATGTGAAGAGCTGACTCATTTGAAAAGACCCTGATGCCGGGAAAGATTGAAGGCAGGAGGAGAAGATGATGACAGAGGACAAGATGGTTGGATTTCATCACCGACTCAATGGACATAGTTCGAGCAAGCTCTGGGAGATGGTGAAGGACAGGGAAGCCTGGTGCTGCGGTCCATGGAGTTGTAGAGTCGGATACGACTGAGAGACTGAACAACAACTATTCTTTTATGGGCAAAGAGATACAGTACGTGAATCTTTACCTAGAAGAACTTCCTAATTTTTTAAAAGCCAAATTAAACCTCTTTCATAACAGGAGAAAACCTCACTTCATGGAATTGGGTTTGTATATAAGTTTTCAAGAATTATTACCCAATCCAGTCTCCTTCCCTCAAGACACCACCATTCTTATAGAGATCACCTGAATTTCTGGATGAGTGTCAACTGGTCATGATGTCTTAGTTTCTTGTACACTCATAATCAATTTATAATGATCTTTTTCTTTCTTAAGTGATAAATTCTCAGTTTTTAAAAGATGAAAATATAGGAAAGCATTATTTTTAGAAATAATTTGTGGATAATATATATTCTCTAACTTAGGGACTAAGAATATATCTCATTCTTTTTATCAGCTATGTTTCCTTCCTTAAATGAAGAAAGGACAGAGATTAAGTCCACACAGCAATCACTCCAAGGAAGAAGCTCAAGGGTAATACAAATTTCCCTAGTGAAATCACTACATGATGAGTTGTTAGCTTGTAATTTTCAATCTAAAGCTTTGTAATTTTAATTAAATGGCTGTGTGCCACTGAAGACCAAACCAAAAATCTTGAAATTAAGCAAAATATACATACAAATAGCTTCTAAATATAAGTTATTTTCTAATGATAGTTACAAAATCAGTCTGTTTGGCAGAAAATATTACCAAATACACACCTGAAATTATGATATATGGAATATATAAAGTACTTTCATAATTCAACAGCAAGAAGGCAAACAGAAATGAGATTTGAAAAGATGTATTACCAAAGAGATACAAATAACAAGCAGATGAAAAGATGTACATGATTAGTCATCAGGAAAATCCAAACTGAAGCCACAATGAGATATCACTATACAACTACCAGAATAGTTAAGATAAAAAATCAACCAAATAAAAAAAAAACCAGCAATGTAAAAAATGTGAGCAACTGGAATTCTAACACATTGTTGGTAGAAATATAAAATGGTACTGCCACTTTGGAACACAGCTTGGCAGTTTCTTCTCAAGTTAAACATACTCTTACATAGGACCCAGCAATCTCATTCCTACTGCTGCTGCTGCTGCTAAGTCGCTTCAGTTGTGTCTGACTCTGTGCAACCCCACAGACAGCAGCCCACCAGGCTCCCCCGTCCCTGGGATTCTCCAGGCAGGAACACTGGAGTGGGTTGCCATTTCCTTCTCCAATGCATGAAAGTGAAAAGTGCAAGTGAAGTCGCTCAGTTGTGTCCGACTCCTAGCGACCCCATGGACCACAACCTACCAGGCTCCTCTGTCCATGGGATTTTCCACGCAAGAGTACTGGAGTGGGGTGCCATTGCCTTCTCCGAATCTCATTCCTAGGACCCAGCAATTCCCATTCCAAACCCAAAAGAAATAAAACATTATATTTACACAAAGACCTGTACTTGAATTATTAGCAGCTTACTTATGGTAGCCCCAAACTGGAAGCATAGATCAAGTGGGGAATGGATAAACAAACAGTGGCATATGTACACTGTGGAACAGTACTCAGTAATAAAAAGGAGTAAATTAGGAATGCACAGAACATGGGTGACTCTCCAAAAGCATTACACTAAATGAAAAGTCAGACACAAAGAGTTGCATACTGTATGATTTCATTTTATATAATAATCTGGAAAAGGTAAAACTATAAGAACAGTGGTTGCCAGAGATTGGGGATGGAGAGATAACTAATCACAAAGAGGGCAGGCGAGAACTTTTTGGGATGATGAAAATTATCTATGCTCTGTCGTAATGATCACATGACTATATACATTTGTGAAAACTGTAGCTGTACACTTAAAAGGATGATTTTTATCGAGCATAAATTATACCTAAATAAATATGGTTTTTAAAAAGGCAAAATATGCCTTAACACACATACACACACACAATAGGCAGCAGAAAAAAGAAAAAATATAAAATGAAAACCATTACCTTACACCTAGATGGACTAGAAAAAGAAGAAGAAGAAGACCAACAACAACAAAGCACAGTGTTAGTAGGAGAAGAGATATCATAAAGATCAGAGCAGAAGGAATGAAATAGACACTAAAAACAATACACAATATCGATGAAACTAAGAGCTCATTCTTTGGAAACATAAAGTAAGTTCATAAATCTTTATCCAGACTCATCAAATAAAAAGGAGTGCCAAAATCAATAAAACAGAAGAAATCACAACCAATACCACAGTAATACAAGGGATCATAAGAGATCACCATGAACAATTATAAGCCAATAAAACTGAAAACATAGAAGACATGGATAAATTCCTAGCAATATACAATTTCTCAAGACTGAATTAGAATGAAATAAAAAACATGAATAAACCAATTACCAGAAATGAAATTGAATCAGTAATTTAAAAAAAACTTCCAACAATAAAAGTCCAAGATGAGATGAGTAAGTTTTTATCATACAAGTGGAGAAGAGTTTTTACCTACCCTTCTGAAATTACTCCAAAATATTGCAGAGGAAGGAAAGCTTCTCAACCCAGCAGACAAGGTTAGAATCACCCTGATACCAAAATTAAAGATGCCACAAAAAAAAGAAAACCCGAGGCCAATATCACCGATAAATATATAAAAAAATCTTCAACAAAATATTAGCAATGACATATTAAAAGAACAATACACCATGATCAAATAGAATCTACCTCTGGCATGTAAGTATGATCCCATATTCATAAAATCAATGATACATCACAGTAACAAAATGAAAAATAAAAGTCACATGTTTATGTCAATTAATGCATAAAAAGTTTTTGTCAAAATTCAACATCCAGTCATAAAGAGAACACTCAACAAAATGGGTACAGAGAGAACATAACATAATATGCCCACATTCATGCTCAGTCGTGTCTCACTCTTTGTGACACCATGGACTGTAGCCTGCCAGGCTCCTCTGTCCACGGAATTTTCCAGGCAAGAATAGTGGCGTGGGTTACATTTCCTTCTCCAGCATTATCTTGCCAACCCAGGGATTCAACCCACATCTCTTATGTTTTCTGCATTGGCAAGTGCTTTCTTTACCACTGCACCACNTGGACTGTAGCCTGCCAGGCTCCTCTGTCCACGGAATTTTCCAGGCAAGAATAGTGGCGTGGGTTACATTTCCTTCTCCAGCATATCTTGCCAACCCAGGGATTCAACCCACATCTCTTATGTTTTCTGCATTGGCAAGTGCTTTCTTTACCACTGCACCACCTGGGAAGCCCAATAAGCACAAAATTAACACCATACTAAATTGTGAAAGCTAAAAGCATTTCCTCTAAGATCAGGAACAAGATGAGGATGTCTACTCACATCTCTTTTACTCAACATAGTATTGGAAGTCCCAGCCATAGCAATCAGGATAGAATAAGAAATTAAAAGCATCCAAATTGAAAAGGAAGAAGTAAAATTGGCACTGTCTGCAGATGACATGATAGAAACCATAGCAAGTCCTAAAGATGTCACCCAAACATTAGAATTCATAAATTAATTCTGTCAGGTTGCTTGATTCAAACTTACTATACAAAAATCTGTTGCTATTTTAGACATCAAAAACAAAACATGGCTGATTCATGTGAATGTATGGCAAAAACCACCACAATATTGTAAAGCAACTAGCCTCCAATTAAACTTTCAAAAATAGATAAAATTTTTAAAAATTCTTTTTTAATATAGTTTGGATATTTCTATTTTTTTACTTTACAATACTGTATTGGTTTTGCCATACATTGACATGAATCTGCCACGGGTGTATGTGAGTTCCCAATCCTGAACCCCCCTCCCATCACCCTCCCTATATCATCTCCCTGGATCATCCCTGTGCACCAGCCCCAAGCATCCTGTATCCTGTATCCAACCTAGACTGGAAATTCATTTCTTACATGATAGTATACATGTTTCAATGCCATTCTCCCAAATCATCCCACCCTCTCCCTCTCCCACAGAATCCAAAAGTCTGTTCTGTACATCTGTGTCTCTTTTGCTGTCTCACATACAGGATTATCATTACCATCTTTCTAAATTCCATATATATGTGTTAGTATACTGTATTGGTGTTTTTCTTTCCCGCTTACTTCACTCTGTATAATCGGCTCCAGTTTCATCCACCTCATTAGAACTGATTCAAATGTATTCTTTTTAATGGCTGAGTAATACTCCATTGTGTATATGTACCACAGCTTTCTTATCCATTCGTCTGCTGATGGACATCTAGGTTTCTTCCATGTCCTGGCTATTATAAACAGTGCTGNAACTGATTCAAATGTATTCTTTTTAATGGCTGAGTAATACTCCATTGTGTATATGTACCACAGCTTTCTTATCCATTCATCTGCTGATGGACATCTAGGTTGCTTCCGTGTCCTGGCTATTATAAACAGTCCTGCGATGAACATTGGGGTACACGTGTCTCTTTCAATTCTGGTTTCCTCGGTGTGTATGCCCAGCAGTGGGATTGCTGGGTCATATGGCAGTTCTATTTCCAGTTTTTTAAGGAATCTCCACACTGTTCTCCATAGTGGCTGTACTAGTTTGCATTCCCACCAACAGTGTAAGAGGGTTCCCTTTTCTCTACACCCTCTCTAGCATTTATTGCTTGTAGACTTTTGGATCGCAGCCATTCTGACTGGTGTGAAATGGTACCTCACTGTGGTCTTGATTTGCATTTCTCTGATAATGAGTGATGTTGAGCATCTTTTCATGTGTTTGTTAGCCATCTGGATGTCTTCTTTGGAGAAATGTCTATTTAGTTCTTTGGCCCATTTTTTGATTGGGTCATTTATTTTTCTGTAATTGAGCTGCATGAATTGCTTGTATATTTTTGAGATTAGTTGTTTGTCAGTTGCTTCATTTGCTATTATTTATACACACACATATAATTTCTTTTAAGTTGTGAAACAGAACTACTTGGTACAAGGAAACTGCTTATAGGAAAAGCATGAGAACTGTTCAAATATAGCATGTCACATATTTCAACTTTAATAAGTCACTTGTATCTTCGTCTTTGTCTCCCTTTAACAAAAGGTTTTGCCAGCTTCTCCTTTCTTCTTTCAAAACTGCAGGCTTTATTTCTAATACAAGCATATCACAAAATAAACTTAAAGAAATCTGACTGCCTCTTATGTTGCCAAGAACAAAAGTGCAAGTATTTTATGTTATTTTGTTTAATACACATAATCATTCCATCCTTTCACCACTTAAGAAAGCTGAAGCTCAGAGAAATTTAGTAATCATCTGAAGGTACCTTTAGCCATAAGAAACAGAGCCAAGATCTAAATCTGGGTTTGACCTGAAAGCCCATGAATGATATATTTTTTAAGTTTTTATTTTGTATTGGGATATAGCTGATTAACAATGTTGTCATAGTTTGAGGTGAACAGCAAAGGGACTCAGCATATATATACATGTATCCATTCTCCCCCAAACTCCCTTCCCATCCAGGCTGCCACATATCATTGAGGAGAATTCTTTGTGCTCTACAAAAGGTCCTTGTCAGTTATCCGTTTTAAATAAAGCAGTGTATACATGTCCATCCCAAACTCCCTATCTCTTTCCTCTATCCTCCCCCTACCCTGCCCTCGGCAATCATAAGCTCCATAAGCCCCTTCTCTAAATCTGTGAAATCTGTGAGTTTGCTTCTGTTTTGTACGTAAGCTCATTTGTATCCTTTCTTTTTAGATTCTGCATATAAGGAATGTCATCTGATATTTCTCATTCTCTGACGTACTTCACTCAGTATAATGCTCTCTAGGTCCATTCATATTGCAGCAAATAGCACTATTTCATTCTTTTTTAAGGGCTGAGTAATATCCCACCATATCTATATGTACCACCTCTTCTTTATCTATTCCTCTGTTGATGGACATGTGGGTTGCTTTCATATTTTGAGTATAGTGCTGCAATGAACACTGTATCCTTTTGGATCATGTTCTCCTCTAGATATATGTCCAGGAGTGGGACTACAGGGTCATATGGCAGCTCTATATTTAGTTTTTAAAGGCACACTCAAA
Source organism: Oreotragus oreotragus (assembly GCA_006410675.1). NCBI lineage: Eukaryota > Metazoa > Chordata > Mammalia > Artiodactyla > Bovidae > Oreotragus > Oreotragus oreotragus. The sequence continues at coordinate 480,295 of SJYX01003702.1, read as the reverse complement.
CTGTTCTCCATAGTGGCTGTACCAACTGACATTCCTACCGAAGTGTAGGATGGTTCCCTTCTCTCCACTCAGTCTCCAGCATTTATTGTTTGTGGATTGTTTTCTGGCTGGTGTGAGGTGATATCTCATCGTAGCTTTGATTTGCATTTCTCTAATAGTTATGTTGAACATCTTTTCATGTGCCTATTGGCTATCTATATGTCTTCTTTGGAGCAATGTCTAATTAGTCTTCTGCTCATTTCTTGAATGTGTTGTTTCTGTTAAGCATCACGAGCTGTTTGTAAATTTTGGAGACTAATCCCTTATCAGTCACATCATTTGCAAATATTTTCTCCCAATCTGTGTGCTGTCCTTTCATTTTGTTTATTGTTTCCTTTGCTGTGCAAAAGCTTTTGAGTTTAAGTAGGTCCCATTTCAGAGAAGGCGATGGCACCCCACTCCAGTACTCTTGCCTGGAAAATCCCATGGACGGAGGAGCCTGGTAGGCTGTGGTCCATCCACTAAGAGTTGGACATGACTGAGCAACTTCACTTTCACATTTCACTTTCATGGTTTGGAGAAGGAAATGGCACCCCACTCCAGTGTTCTTGCCTTGAAAATCCCAGGGACGGGGGAGTCTGGTGGGCTGCCGTCTATGGGGTCGCACAGAGTCAGACATGACTGAAGCGACTTAGTAGCAGCAGCAGCAGCAGCAGCAGCAGCAGGTCTCATTTGTTTATTTTTATTTCCATTATTCTGGGAAATGGATGGAAAAATATATTGCTGAGATTTATGTCAGAGAGTTTCTGCCTGTTTTCTTCTAGGAGTTTAGTAGTGTCTGGCCTCACATTTAGGTCTTTAATCCATTTTGAGCTTCAAAAAGAATAAAATACCTAGGAATAAACCTACCTAAAGAGACAAAACACCTGTACCCCAAAAACTGTTAAGATGCTGATGAAAGAAACTGAAGATGACATAAACAGATGGCAAGATACACCATGTTTGTGGCCTGGAAGAATCAATGTTGTCAAAATGACTATACTACCCAAGGCAATCAACAGATTCAATGTAATCTCTATCAAATTTCAAATAGCATTTTTCACAGAACTAAAACAACAACAAAATCTCAAAATCTGTACGGAGACACAAACAATCCTGAATAACCAAAGCAATCTTAAGAAAGAAAAACAGAGCTAAAGGAATCAGGCTCCCTGACTTCAGACTCTACTGTAAAGCTACAGCATTAATGATACCTTAAGCATTTCAGAAATGAGGATAAAATGCTAAATAAAAAACACTATATATGTATAGCATTGAGAATTAAAGCCATTATAACTTTTAATGGGGTATAAACTGTAAAACTACAGAATCAATATGCTGTATGCCTGCAAGCAATATATTGTAAATCAACTACACTTTTTTAAAAAGAAAAAATACTAAACAAAAACTTGTATAAGATCTCGAGAGAAACTAAAAAAGAAGTTTGTTGCTAATTATTTCGAGCAGGCAAATCTTGTGCATTTCGAGCAGGAAATTTTGTATATTCCTTAAGGAAACTTGAATGCTAAAATACAAACTATATTTATTAGAGATTTAACAACAGACAGTCGGGGAAGGCAATGGCACCCCACCCCAGTACTCTTGCCTGGAAAATCCAATGGACGGAGTAGCCTGGTGGGCTGCAGTCCATGGGGTCGCTAACAGTCGGACAGACTGAGCGACTTCACTTTCACTTTTCTCTTTCATGCATTGGAGAAGGAAATGGCAACCCACTCCAGTATTCTTGCCTGGAGAATCCCAGGGATGGGGGAGCCTGGTGGGCTGCCGTCTATAGGGTCACACAGAGTTGGACACGACTGAAGTGACTTAGCAGCAGCAGCAGCAGCAGCAGCAGCAACAGAAGATAGTAACAGCAAATCACACATTTTTGTTCTTTTCACTTTATTTAGAAAAAAAATTAGTAAAATTTACATATAAGAAGCATATATCTCAAATAGACCTTCTTAGGATTAAAACAGAAAAAAAAATTTTTTTCATCTTAATAAGATGCTTTAAACAGTTGTTTTGTAAACATTTAACAGTCATGTTCATGTAAGTATTCTACAAAATACAGTGCATTGTATATGCATTTTTCCTAAGCTCAGTGATAAAATAACACCAGGTGAGAATGAGGAGACTTGAGTTCTAATTTTAACTCTTGATAGTTTGTGTTATGTGCTACGTTGCATACCCCCACATTTATATGCTAAAGCCTTAGCCTGAAAGATGTCAGAAAGTGGATTTATTTGAAAATAGTGTAACTGGAGATGTAATTAGTTAGGATGAGGTCACACTGGAGTAAAATAGGCCTCTAATTTAACTAGCGTCCTCATAAAAGGGGGCAATCTGGACACAGTTACATGCACAGGGAGAATGCCATATAAACATGAATGCAGAGATCGGGATGATGCATTATCAGCCAAGAAATGCCAAAGACCGTCAGCATACCACCAAAAGCAACAGAAGGAATCAACCCTGACAATATCTTGGTCTGGACGTCTAGCCTCCAGAACTATGAGACAATAAGTTATATTTAATTTGGTAAAGTTGGAGGATACAAAGTTAACATACAGAAATCAGATAAATTTCTACATACTAAGAAAATATCAGAAAGAGAAATCTAAGAAATAATCCAATCTGCTGTCGTATGAAAAAGAACAAAGTGCATAGGAATAAACCTACCTAAAGATACAATGACTGAGCGACTGAACTGAACTGAACTGAAAGGAGGCAAAAGACCTGCACTCAGAAAAGTGTAAGATACTGATGAAAGAAATCAAAGATGACACAAACTGATGGAAAGATATACCAAGTTCTTGGATCAGAACAATCAATATTGTTAAAGTGGCCATACTTCCCAAGGCAATCTACAGATTCAATGTACTTATTATCATATTATCAATGGCATTTTTCACAGAACTGGAACAAAAACTTCTTAAAATTTGTATGAAGATAGAAAAGACCCTGAATAGCCAAAACAATTTTGAAAAAGAAGAACAGATGTGGAGGAATGACACTCCCTGACTTCAGATTATACTACAAAGCTACAGTCATAAAAACAGTATGGTATAGACACAAAACCAGACAAACAGATCAATGGAATAGGATAGAGTCCAGAAGCAAACCCAGTCATTTATGGTCAATTAATCTATAACAAAGCAGCCGGGGTTACATACTAGAGTAAAAAAAATCTCTTCAATTAAGTGGTGCTGGGAAAATTGGACAGCTACATATAAAACAATGAAATTGGAACATTTTCTACAGCATGTACAAAAATAAACTCAAAATGGAAAAAATGCCTAAATGTAAGACTGAATACTATAAAACTCCTAGAGGAAAACATAGGCAGAACACTCTTTAATATAAATGGCAGCAACATTTTCTTGGATCTATCTTCAAGAATGATGGAAACAAAAGCAAAAATAAACAAATGGGCCCTAAGTAAATTTAAAAGCTTTTGCTCAGCAAAGCAAATCATAAACAAAACAAAAAGATAATCTATGGGATGAGAGAAAAATGTCTGCAAATGATGTGACCAATAAAGAGTTTAATTTTCAAAATATACAAACAGCTTATACAGGTCAATGTCAAAAAAACAAAAGCCAAAACAATAAAAGAACGGGCAGAAGACCTGAACAGACATTTTTCCAAAGAAGACATACAGGATGGCAAGAGGCATATGAAAGGATGGTCAACATCGCTAATTACTAGAGAAATGCAAATCAAAACTACAAAGATATCTCCTCATACCAGTCAGGATGGCCATCATTAAAAAGTCTACAAATAACAAATGGCAGAGATGGTGTGGCAAAAAGGGAAACCTCCTACACTGTTGATGGGAAAACTGGTGCAACCACTATGGAAAACAGTACAGAGGTTTCTTAAAAAATTAAAAATAGAGTTGCTGTATGATCCAACAGTTCCATTACTGTGTGTATATATATCCAGAGAAAATGATAATTTGAAAAAAGACATGCACTCTAATGCTCACAGCAACGCTATTTACAATTGCCGAGCCATGGAGACAACCCAAATATCTGCCAACAGACGAAAAGATGAAGAAGATGTGGATGTACACACACACACACACACACACACACACACACACACGGAATAGTACTCAGCCATTATAGAGAGGAATGAAATATTGCCATTTACAGCAACATGGATGGAACTAGAGATTATCTATTAACTGAAGTAAATCAGACAGGGAAACACAAATATATGTATATATCACTTATATGTAGAATCCTAAAAAATGATATAAATGAATTTACAAAACAGACATAGACTCACAGCTATAGAAAACAAACTTATTTACCAAAAGGGAAAGGGCATGGGGGAGGGATAAATTAGGAGCTGTAAGAGGAAGGAGACGTACGTATACCCATGGCTGATTCATGGTGATGTATGGCAGAGATCAGCCCACTACTGTAAATAAAGCAATTATCCTTCAACTATAAATGAGTAAATTTTTTTAAAAAATTAGGAGTTAGGAATAGCAGAGACAAACTACTATATATAAAATAAACAACAAGGACCCAGGGAACTAGATAATAACCTATAATGGAAAAGAATCTAACATATATATTTTAAAAAATGTTTTAATTAAAAAAAATTTTTTTTAAAGATACCCAGTTTGTGGTTTTTTATTAATGCATTTTGTAATTATATAATTTTGGATATGCTATTTCAAAATTCTGGGCTCTACATTTCAAATGGTACCTTTTAAAATATTTGTTTTCTTCTAAGACCTTCACCAAATATTTTAAATATTTCTCACTGTATCTAAATATTAGAGTTACATTATTTGAGTTATACTCAAATTAAGATGAAGATAATATTTCCAAATGAACAGCTGAACAGATACTATCAGAATCTAAAGACAAAAATCTTAGCAGTATAAGGTTCTAATTTGTTTAGCTATTCACTGGCAAATGTTCCTCAAATGAGGACAATTATCCACTAGTATCTATCTAGTGCTTTTTCTGGTTGATACACCTTCCTCTCCTTCCTTGAGTTCTTATTAACACAGTTCAACAGAGTAAAATTGCACATTTGATAAAAGGCCAACTTCTTGGATTTCTTACTAATCTGTAGTTCCTCATACGACGATCAGTTATGGCCCTCTTCATGACTGGTGATATCCAATTTGCTGAATATCAACTTAAATTATTGTTTTCTACTTTAAAATCCCACATAAAATTTTTAAAAATTAAAAACAGAATTTTTTTCTTCCAGTTTCACTGAGAGATAGTTAATTCAAAGACTGTTTAGATCCAACTACTCTTTATTTGGCATTTTTAAAACTTTTTGTTTAATGATCATCTTCAATTTTGAATTCCTTCTCCCCTTCCTGTTGGCTTCTTTGATTTTGCCAGGATCTTTCATCTCCTCCCTTAAAACCTTTACTTACCTAAGAGCTATTTGGCTTACTTTTTTTTCCCCCCCAATGTAGCAATAAAGATTTTCATTACCTTTTTTTTCTGTCTGAAAATATTAGAACACTGAATTGGCGTACAAATTTCACTGTTGTGTGTGTGTGTGTGTGCTCAGTCGTGTCCGACTCTTGGTGACCCCATGGAAAGACTACAGTCCATCAGGCTCCTCTGTCCATGGGGTTTTCCAGGCAAGGATACTGGAGCGGGTTGCCATTTCCTACTCCAGGGGATCTTCCCGACCCAGGGGTTGAACCTGTGTTTCCTTCATCTCCTACACCGGCAGACGGATCCTTTACCACCCACCTGGGAAGCCCCGAACTTCACTATATCCAACCTACAATAATAATAGAAAATCCCTTCGCTTAAAGAAGTTTTAGATAGTAGGTACACAAAGTCAGATACCTAAGATGAAATTGGGGCTGTAGACAGAGCTTAGACAAAGCAATTCTTCTTGTTTTTTGGACCGGGTCTTCGTCGTGGCCTGCCAGTTTTTAGTGGTGGCGCGTGGGATCCAGTTACCAGACCAGGGATGGGACCCGAGCCCCTGCATTAGGAGTGCAGAGTCTCAGCGACTGGACCACCAAGGAAGTCCCCAAACCAACTCTCAAGACGTTACTACTTCCATCATTCCAAAGATCTGTACTGCCCACTTCCTGAAACACTGTCTAATCTCAACAACCACAAACAAACCATTTCTCTTATTTCACAACGACAATTCACAGTTTAAAGAACTGATTAAAGAAATGCTAGCAACATAATTTTGAAATACACATGGTAATGTAGTATACAATAAAGATGACATTTCAAGTCAGTGGGGAAAAGGTGAATTTTTCAGTTAATGGTATTTGACTATATGTCAGCCATTTGGAAAAAAGTTGTAAGTCCCCACATCACTCCTGTTACTAAAGTAACTCTCACAGAAGTCAAACTCAAATATGAAACTGCAGTTCAAATGTAACGCTACCAGTTATAGTCTTCAAGGGCTTCCCAGGTGGCTCAGTGGTAAAGAAGCCACCTACCAGTGCAGGAGAAGCGGGCTCGATCCCTGAGTAGGGACGATTCCCTCAAGAAGAAATAGCAACCCACTCCAGTCTTGCCTGGGAAATCCCATGGACGGAAGAACCTGGCGGGCTGCAGTCCATGGGTTGCAAACAGTCAGCCACGACTGACCAGCTCAACAACAATAACTACAAATGGTTTTTGAGGGGAAACACTTATCTAAACACAATACAGTAGCCACAAAGGAAAAAGTCAAAAAAAGGACACAAAATGTTTAATTTCTGTTAGGCTTAAACAAAGACTATAAAACAAGAAGAAAGCGACAAATGACAACCTGAGGGGGAAACATTTACAATAAATACGACAAACTGCCAAATGTGATATAAAGAGCTTTTACAAATCAATAACTGAAAAAGATATGAACAAGTGATGAGAAGAAGAAAAACTAACAGTTCTAAACATAAGTTACTCACCCTCTTGAATAAAGAAGTGCAATCTAATATGAGACACAATTTTTGTCTAGCAGTTTGACAAATATTTAACATTTGCCAAAACCCAACTTTCTCAATACTTGAAGGTATGGGGAAATACAGACACTCATACACTATCAGTAGGAATGAAAAGTGGTACTTTTGAAACGGCTGCTGCTGCTAAGTCACTTCAGTCGTGTTCGACTCTGTGCGACCCCACAGACAGCAGCCCACCAGGCTCCCCTGTCCCTGGGATTCTCCAGGCAAGATACACTGGAGTGGGTTGCCATTTCCTTCTTCAATGCATGAAAGTGAAAAATGAAAGTGAAGTTGCTCAGTCATGTCCGACTTAGCGACCCCATGGACTGCAGCCTACCAGGCTCCTCCGTCCATGGGATTTTCCAGGCAAGAGTACTGGAGTGGGGTGCCATTTGACAGTAAGGTATAAACAAATTTAAAAATATTACTTATGTTTGTTTCAAGAGTGCTTACAGTAAAACAAACTTAAACATGACCTAAATGTCCAAGAACAGGGAAACGGCATTTAAATATGTTATATCCGCATAATTCAACAAAGTGTAGTAAATGTCCAAGACATAGTAAATGAAAACAAGGTACAGAATAATAGGTTTAGTATGATGCTTTCTGTGTAAATGAAAAATGAAGGATAGAAACAAATAAATGCTTATATAGACATGATACTATCTGGAAGAACAGACCAAGAATTTAACTTTGGTTATTTCTTGAGTACAGGACTAATAGTAAAGAGAAGCATTTACTTTGCAAACCTTTTCATGGTATGGTTTATATTTTTTTTCACCATAAGTATTTTATTTAAAAACAGAACTTAAAAATTAGTAAGTTTAAATACTCCATAAACATTGCTTTTGATTGATGAAATGCAACTAATAATACAACTAACATTGACTGAACATCTACTATATGGCAAGTTTTGTAGCAGGGACTGAGTCTTAAGTAAATAACTACTAAACTACAATAACTGAAAAATTCAACTGACCACACACATTTATTCAAGATACACATACATCATTTCCCACAAAGTGACAGAGCACTGTTTTTCTTATTAACTTACCCCCAATCACTCACATTAAGAATTATTTCCAGGTAACAAATTCTCCCAAGAAATACATAGTTCCTTTAAAGTATTTCACTCAATTTATTATCACAGAGTTAAAGAACATGATTCAAATAAAGAATGACTTCATTGTTAAGCTAAAATAAGAAAACAATGAATTAGGTTCTATGGGAGAAGGTGAGCTCAAGTGTTATGTTCACTAACAAATAATAAATACATTAATGAATTACAGTAGAGTCACAACTCTTCAAGTCCAGACTTCCTCATATATGAACATTACGATTTCCTAAGGATGTCATGTGTGTGAATTCAAACGTATTTATTATTTGCCTTCAAAGATAAATTGATACAGGTAATAGCCCACATTTAAGGAAAGCAAAGATAACTATTTAACAGAGGTTAGTATTGTATTTTAAAATTTTAACTCAAATACACAACTTCATTCTGAGAAGCTCACTGAATTCAGTTATATGCTGGAATTTCCTTGAAATATTATGTAACAGTGAACCTTGGAACCCACAGAGTAGGCACAAAGTTGAAGGAGTTCAGGAATGTAAACACTTCTGTTTCTCCCGCCACCTGTTTAGCTACGCATGGGTGCTCAGGCACTTCAGTCGTGTCCAACTCTTAGCAACCCCAAAGACTGCAGCCCGCCAGGCTCCTCCATTCATGGGGATTCTCCAGGCATGAACACTGGAGTGGGTTGCCATGCCTCCTCCAGGGGATCTTCCCGACCCAGGAATCTAACAGGAGTCTCTCATGTCTCTGCATTGGCAAGAAGGTTCTTTACCACTAGTGCCACCTGGGAAGCCCTGCTTAACTACAGTGAAGATTAACTACCACTCAGATTCTGCCGCTTTATTGATTTTTTTTTCTTTTAACCTTCTGTACTATCACCTAGCCCAGTGAATACTTCTACTAGGTTCTTCCAAAGTTTTCAAATCATTTTGGTTTCCTACTCATTTATTTGATTATGAACTGCAATGAAAATTCTGTAAGCAACTACAGATCTAAAAACAACAGAAATCTACAAAGAACTAACACATTGCTTTTTCCTGAGTAGATGCAATGTAAATATTTATTAAAACTTTTTCTTTTTCCCAAATAAGCCAGGCACTATTACCACAATCCATAATTCAAGACAACATAACTAAATTTAACTCCACAGAAATTAGCATGGTACTCTAGGAATAGTACTTCTTAGGAAGATATAAAACCTCATTCGTCTCTTTCCACATCATCGATCAATAAACTGTTTTCAAAGAGTCAAGCACTGTAACTAACAAGCATCTAACAATATGCAAAAGAAGGAAAAAGGGAAGAACCAAAGAAAGACATTTCAAGATTATAAAGTATATTTCTATCCCTGATTCATTCTTTCCTCGAGCATGAGCAGTGATCCATCTCAAAGAAATAAAACTCTAAAATGCTAAACTAGATACAATTTCAAAAGTTCATTATAATGAACCACATACCAGTCAAACACTGAGTTTTTACGTTCAACCTATTTCTTTAAAATTGTCTTTAAGAATGGAGAGTAGTAATTTCATTCTGAACATTTCCAAATAACTCCTCCATAAATTTTTCCAACTCAATATTCAACTAAGTATTTGTTTTCAAATTGTGAACACTTAAGGGCAGAATGTATGAAAAAATGATGGGAAAATACTACATGATTTTCCTTAAAAGTGTAACATAAACATATGTTAAGTCATTTAGATATGAACACATATCCAAAGCATACCATTTGCTTTTTATAAACAATATAAATTCTCTCATAAAGTGAATTCTCTTTGGATGTATCAGTGAAATCTAACTGTTTTAAGATACTCATTTTTAGATTTTAACTACAAGAGCTTCCTTAACTGACTTCCACTTAACTAATCTGCCTTGTTCTTACTGTTTTGGTTAAGCCTGGGTCCAACTCTTTTGCGACCCTGTGGATTGTAGCTCGCCAGGCTCCTCTATCCAAGGGATTCTCCAGGCAAGGATACTGAAGTGGGTTGCCTTTTCCTTCTCCAGGGGACCTTACTGACCCAGGGATCAAGCTCACATCTCCAGCACTCCGGGTAGATTCTTTACTCTGAGCTACTAGGGAAACTCTCCCCAACTGCCTTAGATAACACGTTTTTAACCTTTATTAAACAGGCCATGAATGGTAACCACTCTCAACTAGTATGCTATTTTTACTACATTCAGGTACTTCTGATCTATTAGTTGAGTTACATGTTTAACAATTCAGTTGGTTGTTCCTAAACCTGTTTTTATCAGTTTACTCGCTGTAGTCCTTACATAACTTAAACATTATGTAAGTCTACGGAACACAAAAGCAAAGTTATTTCTATGTAAATGAAGTTGAATGCAAGCTGAGTAGAATGACTCAATAAAGGTGAGTTATTCTTTTAAAAGGTATTAAATTAGATAAAGGTGAGACATCTGTAAAATATTAGGGAAAAACATTAAAAGTCAAAAAGAGAAACCTATATTTAGGGTTTTTCAAAAGTATCTTTAAGGTTTTATTCCACTTTAGAGAATTAAAACTGGAAATTGCAAATCATGCATTATGGATGTACTACTTTAAACAAAAACTTCTCTCAACCATGATTTTCAAAGAGATATTGTTAGCTCTACATCAGAAAGTTGATTAAGTGAATTCAGATTTATGGTCTATTACATTTTAAGTCAAAATTTCAAAATGTTACAATATGTATCTTTTTACTTCCCTTGTTTAACTTTTTCATTAACTCACTAAGTTACTGTCCCAACCTATCAGGTATGAAGCCATCTAACATGTTTTTCTGAAGCCCTTGTTTAAGGGCTTGTCATAATCAACTAGATAAATCCTTCTGCTGCTGCTGCTAAGTCACTTCAGTCGTGTCCGACTCTGTGTGACCCCATAGACGGCAGCCCACCCGGCTCCCCCATCCCTGGGTCTCCAGGCAAGAATACTAGAGCGGGTTGCCATTTGCTTCTCCAATGCATGAAAGAGAAAGTGAAAGTGAAGTCGCTCAGTCTGTCCGACTGTTAGCGACCCCATGGACTGCAGCCCACCAGGCTACTCTGTCCATTGGATTTTCCAGGCAAGAGTACTGGGGTGGGGTGCCACTGCCTTCCCCGAGATAAATCCTACATGACTAAATAAAATAACTGGAGGAGGAAATAGCAACCCACAGAACCCCATGGACAGAGGAAACTGGCAGGATACAGTCCATAGGGTTACAGAGTCAGACACAACTGAGCATGCACGTACACATATAAAATAATAGTATGCAGTGACATACTCTAAAATAATTCTGTGGAAAAAAGTATTAGACTATGCTTCGCAAGGGCAAGGATCTTCATCTATTCTTTTCACGGACATAAGCCCCAAGAATAGAGTTCCTAGTGTGTAGCTGATGCGCAATCAACATTTATTGAATGAACAGGAACTCACCGTGATGACGGCCTTGCTAAGACAGATGGACCCTCTGCAGCCATACTCTGTCTCATCTTCAGATTTGTAGTAGCTCAGAGTATTATTTTTCAAAACTACCCAGCGATCCTGCCACCCATGAATATAGTTTGTCCACTGGAGGAAAAGAAAACAAAAAATTAAGTCAGTATTTTAGAAATCCAAACAATCTTAAACAGCGGTCAATCTAAGTTTAAGACCAAAATGTAAAAAGTTCTAACTTAACTATAAACCGTTTTAAAAAAAAGCTAAGAATTATTTTTCAAAACTACCCAGCGATCCTGCCACCCATGAATATAGTTTGTCCACTGGAGGAAAAGAAAACAAAAAATTAAGTCAGTATTTTAGAAATCCAAACAATCTTAAACAGCGGTCAATCTAAGTTTAAGACCAAAATGTAAAAAGTTCTAACTTAACTATAAACCGTTTTAAAAAAAAGCTAAGATCTTCCAGATTATATATGATTTTCTATAATTTCTTCAAAATTATAGATAAAATAGGCAATAAATAAAACATAACATTTGAAGAATAAAAACTGAAGCACATTTCAGTTAAAAATTCTGCTTTTTTTTCCGGTGTGCTTTCATCCTCCCCTCCTCAACACCTTGAAGACTTAAATTGTTTCTATCCCTGTCTTATTTGACATATTCAATAGCAAAGTAAGTTTGGCTACACAGTCTCTCACTCCCCTTCTGCATGAAGCATTCTAAAATAGAAGCCAATCATGGCCAAAACTGTTTTTGTTGTTTAAGTTATTCCTATATGAAAATGTATGACGCTTATGACTACATTAAAGTAAAAATACAGATCATCTCTTTAGTAAATCTGTATCAACTTTACTTTTACCTCCACAGCACTCTTTGAAGATCTATTTTTCAAACTCAAGGGTAAAATACAAACATAAAATTGGTTTCCAAAAACATACTTGGATTATCTGTTTCTAGTACCTACAAATGGTTTGTGCTGCTAAAGTTTTGCTGCTGCACAGTGAAGATCAAAATCAACAACTTGCAAAGGCAGAAACGGAACCTCTATGGGAACTGTTGATACTGTATATTTTTATGCCCTGGGGTTTTAAGCAGACAATTCAAAATCTGCCAAAAACTAACTCTAAATGGATTGTTAAAATATACTGCATTGGCTCAGAGAAAGCTTTTCTTTACTGTCTCCTAATTCAACAGGTTTGAGATTGTTTGGCTCTTAACATCTTCTAAACTCCACCATTACAAGCCCCCCCTGAGAACTTATCCACTCAGGATAAGCGCCCTGAGATCTACCACCACTTAAGACAGCGACTTAAAATAATGACAGATAGACACAAAAATACATTTACCTCTACCGTAGAGTGCACTACCCCACTATGCTCCTATTTCTTTGGCTATACTGCTACTTCCAGTCATTCAGACTCAAACCCGGCTCAGGATTCCGGTACTGCATGGACAGAGCAGTGGATACAACATCAGAGAGGCTCAAGTACTTTCCCAGCTGTGTGACAAGTTCTGACAAATTATTTAACTTCATCTTTCCTTCCTATTAAACTCTTATCTTTTTTCAAGGAATCGAATCAAATTATCAGGGGCTTCCCTGGTGGCACAGTTGGTAAAGAATCTGCCTGCAATGCAGGAGACCTGGGTTCAATCCCTAGGTCAGGAAGATCCCCTGGAGAAAGAAATGGCTATCCACTCCAGTATTCTTGCCTGGAGAGTTCCATGGTCAGAGGAGCCTGGTAGGCCTACAGGTCATGGGGTGGCAGAGTCAGACACAACTGAGCANAGAATCTGCCTGCAATGCAGGAGACCTGGGTTCAATCCCTAGGTCAGGAAGATCCCCTGGAGAAAGAAATGGCTATCCACTCCAGTATTCTTGCCTGGAGAGTTCCATGGTCAGAGGAGCCTGGTAGGCCTACAGGTCATGGGGTGGCAGAGTCAGACACAACTGAGCAAATAATACTTCTGGGCTCCTGAGAAGGCTTAATAACCTTACCTCTGATATCTTCTGCTTTTAATTTCATAACTTACATCATCTTAATTATTAGGCATATTTTGCTTATTAATCTTACATATTAACCTCCTTTAGTCTCCAGTTACAAAACTTACATGAACAACTGATTGCCTATAACAGAAATTGTTTAGACTAGTATACCGTAATCCTACCTTGTATTCAATTACTGCCTCCCAGAAAACCAGTAACTGTGTGACTACGGTCAAGTCACTTATCCTCTGTTTGTTTGTCACACTTTACCTCTTAAAGTTTTCTAAGATTAAGCAAGAGCAGACTTAGAACATTGCCAAGCACACAGTACTTGCTCAGCTGGAAGCAGAATTACGCGCAGCTAATGAAGCTCTCCATACAAGGGATTTCCCAGGCAAGAATACTGAAGCGGGCTGCCGTGTCGTTCTCCAGGGGATCTTCCCGACCCAGGAACTGAACCCAGGTCTCCTGCATTACAGGCAGATTCTTTACTGGCTGAGCCATCAGGGTTCCCCAAAAATGAAGCTTAGAATCCTTCAGGGAATCTCACAAGAACAGATCTCTTTCAGAGTGACAGACAAGACACAATTTTGTGCCCATATTTTTATATTATTTTCTTATAGAAAACCCAATAATTACATAAACTTCAGGCTCTTTACCCAGAAAGTGTTAACTCGTATTCACAACTAGAAGGCAGACTTTTGCCTTTTCTCCTACCCTCATAACTTTTCCTCACTCTTCCCCATTTAACAGAGACAAGGCGATATGCAGGCACTGCAAGAGAATTAAATAACCCTGCTTCCAATAGTCCAGCAAGCATAAATTCAGGAGGAAAAAAAAAAAAACACATTTATAATAAGGATCAGAAGCAAGTCACACATAAAATGCTATAGGAATGAATACCCTACTATATTCATAGGAGATAACACCCTTGAGGAAAGGAGTGCTGGGATGGTTGGCAAAATAAGTCTTCATAGAAAGAACAGTTGAGATAGACTCCAGAGATGGACAGAATTTCAGCCAATAGTTAAGTGTGTAAAGAAATCATTAGGTAAAGATAAGGTAATAAAGTTGGAGAGAATTCAGAAGAAATTGGGTGAGATTTATCCAGGCTTAGTTGCTTTCAAGTCCATCTAAGGCCTGAATCTTTAGAATTATTGTCAACCCAGTATTTTTGGAACTTAATGTGTCTAAGAAACAAGCCTGTAGAAAATATGCTTATATTAAAAAAACTCTGGGCTGCTGTATTTCTCACACAAGTTTACTCTACCACCACCATTCCAAATTCACTCCATTTGTGGGGGAACAAAACAAGTTAGCATTAGAATTTAACTGCATTACTAAACAGATGGAAAAGAACAGACACTAAATTCTAACCCTTGTTTAAAATTACCAAGTGAATACAAAGATTCAAAATATATATGTACTTGAAACTTAAAAACATACATTCAATATAAAACATTCTTGATGAAAAAGCTTCCAAGAAACGTAGTATCCATAAGTTGCTAAATTCTAGGGAAATTTCCTCTTAGCTGTTAACAAGAATACCAAAACCTACATCCCTATTGACTCCAGGTACACAGCAACATGGAAGTTATTTGCCTACTAAAGAAGTGGTCAAACACTACATCTCTATGCACTTAAATATCACGGAGATAAGTCTTCTTCTTTTTTTTTTTTTTTTTATCATAAAGTATATACTTACTACACCACTCTGCGTAAGTGATACTCGATACTCACACACAGTGCATACTCAGAGCACTGGTGACTCCACCCCTCACTACAATCCTCCTACCCCACAAAAAGGGATAATCAATAGTTCAAAAGTACAGCTTGTAAAATACTTAACTCACTACAATACTAATTTGATGAAATTATCGGACTCCCTGAGAAGCAAAAAAGATTCATAACAGTTCCAAAGGAAAATGTACACCCACCACACATGTTCAATCCAGATTCCTAAATTTACAAGATACATCTAATCCAAAGAGACCCTGGGGAGTTTCACCTTACTGAAAACTTTTCACTGAAATTCCAATAATGATTACAGTATCAACACACACTGTAATTTTTCCATACACAAATAAAAGTTAACACGTGCAAGCCTTAGTTTTGACATACTCATGCCTTTTGTAGGTCCTTTCTCAGCCTTCTAAAGACAATATAAAAGCCTAATATGAAACGATTACACAAACGACGTCCAAAAGCTTAGCCAAAGTCGGTATACTGGAAGCATGGTGATTTCTTAATAGGCAGTGGCTGCACATGATCTAGTATCTTATGACCAGCCTGTTGAAAGACTGGACCCTGCTCCCCTTCTCCAAGTTAACTGCCAGCTCCAGCCATTTCTAAAAGTTTAACAGAAAGAGAAAACGAAGTAAAAAAAAGGCAATGTGGATCTTATCACAGCAAAAACCTAAAAGAAAAAGAAAGAAAAGGGAAAAAGACAAAACCTTAACAACCCCAAACCACGTACTACCAACGGAAAAAGATTACCCACCTTCCCTCTTAAAAGGGGCCTCATCCATTTTCGTTAACTAGCTTTCAAATTCTACAAGTGACTATCTGCTTCGTAAAAATTTTGGAAAAATGTTTTTTAAAAAATAGAGGAAAAGTAAAATGCCTTTTCCTAACTCTGCCCCCTGTCTGCAAGAATACTTTACTAAATAACACTCTTCTTGGTCTAAATAAATGTCGGTTTCCATTCTGACATGTTTCAAGTTACTATGAATATTTCTTGTACCTATCACCTGCCGATTCAATAGCTTCCTCTGAATTGGGGTAAAGGGTGGAAGGAAAGTACAAAAAGTCCTCCTCATTTAGATCTCTCACTACATCTAATCTGGCATAGTTTCCCACCTCAGATTTCAGCACCAAGTCGAGTTGCTCCTGCTTCTTTTTCAAAAGCTGCGTCTACAAAAATCCCCCACCCCTGCTCTGCTCGGCATCTCTGGACGAACCTCTTTGGAGAGGTCTGATCTGCAGTTTTACCGTACTCGTTCCTTCGGATACTGCTGTTGCTCATCCCGAATTCCTACACCCAGGACGGCTGCCGCCTGGGGTCCTGAGTCGCGGTGCGCCTCCCGTTCCCAAACTGGATGGATCCCCGGGTTGGGACGCGCTTCCCCCGGTCCTAGGCCGCCGAGACCCAGGGTAGGCGAGGAAGACCGTCCCCTTCTGCCCCCACCCCCACCGCGGCCCCGGTCCGGGCACTTCTGCGGCAGGATCCGGCCCCACACCCCGGGCCCATTCCGCAGCCCCCGCCCCAGGACAATCCGTGTTCTCACTGCCAGCCCCACCCCGTGCCCTCTGCTGCTCTCCTCGCGGCAGGTGAGTCCGGGCAGGGGGCCCCTCAGCCTCGCGGGCTGCTCACCTTGCTGAGGACTCCGCAGCGCTCCACCGGCGGCCCGGACTCCGTCTCCGGATNTTAGGCAGGGAAAAAAGAATTTATGGGTCAAAAGGTTGACATCCTACCCCTTATTGCTGTTCACTCACTCCGTCGTGTTTGACTCGTTGCAATCCCATGGACTGCAGCATTCCAGGCTTCCCTGTCCTTCACTACCTCTTAGAGTTTGCTCAGATTCTTATCATTTGAATCACTGATGCCATCCAACTATTTCATCCTCTGTCGATCCCTTCACCTCCTCCCTTCAATCTTTCCCAGCATTAGAGTCTTTTCTAATGAATTGACTCTTCACATCAGGTGGCCAAAATACGAGGGCATCAGCTTCAGCATCAGTCCTTCCAGTAAATATTCAGGGTTGATTTCCCTTAGGATTGACTGGTTTGCTCTCCTTGCTGTCCAAGGTATTCCCATTTCCAAGTAGTAAGTCACATTCCAGGTAATTAAAGTGAAAATTAAATAATGTGAAATATTGATACTCTCCACAACCACCATAGCATAACTAATTCAGGGTTTAAGTAACAAACTTCTGGCTTTGGCAGTTGACTTTGGAGCTCAGGTTCACATGAGAAGTATATCTGGGCTTAAACTCTGCCCGTAAGTGTTAGTAAGCTGACTCAACAGGTGTGTCCTTTCCAGGTAGTTTTGTATCTTATGCAGAGTGTTTATATCTTGTTCTGAGCTTCACCTGTGCCTCATGCATGCACAAGGGTTGTACAAGCTGGCCCTCTCCCTACCATTCCCCTCCAGTCTACATCCTTCAAACCAAGTGAACTTTATTTCCATAAGCTGTGTGAGTTTGATCATTGACCCACCACGTGTTCACATCCCATAATTTAAAACAGAAAGGAGAGTGGGACTTGGGTCAATGTAGCACTGTAAGTACATAATTTGAAGGCCTCTTTCTCTCCTCCAATCTGAGTACAGAGTAACAGGTGAAATATAAAAGAAACCTGCTAAAATCATTGTTGTTTAGTCGCTAACTCACATTCTGCTCTTTTGCGACCCCATGGACTAGCCCACCAGGCTCCTCTGTCCATGGGATTTCCCGAGCAAGAATACTAGAGTAGGTTGCCATTTCCTACTCCCAGGGATCTTCTTGACCCAGGGATAGAACTCGTGTCTCTTGTGTCTCCTGCATGGGCAGGTGGATTCTTTCCCACTAGCGCCACCCCACCTGGTAAGCCCAAGGTAGTCTGTGTGGCTCCTTTAAAGCATTTTTNAGCAAGAATACTAGAGTAGGTTGCCATTTCCTACTCCCAGGGATCTTCTTGACCCAGGGATAGAACTCGTGTCTCTTGTGTCTCCTGCATGGGCAGGTGGATTCTTTCCCACTAGCGCCACCCCACCTGGTAAGCCCAAGGTAGTCTGTGTGGCTCCTTTAAAGCATTTTTAAATTCTCATTATTTTTTCTCTTTTGCCTAGCGTTAAGCATTTCAAGGATGCTTTAGTCCAGGGGTCCTCAACCTCCGAGATCTAATGCCTGATTATCTGAGGTGGAGTTGATGTAATAATAAAAGAAATAAAATGCACAATAAACATAATAAGCTTGAATCATCGTGAAACCATCCTCCTGCCCCGGTCCATGGAAAAACTAACTTCCGTGAAACTGGTCCCTGGTGCCAGGAAGGTTGGAAAATACTGCTTTACTCAATTCCTCTAAGAGCATATCAATCTGATTTGTTAAAATTCTTAGACATATTAAAACAAGGTAGAAAAAGATGCCTCAAAGAATGGATAAATTGCATAAAGGGCCAAACTATTCAATTTTATGATATCTTACACAAATATTTAAGCAAATATATCATTAGATGAAACAATGTGAAAAAACGAACCTTGAAGGTTTCCAAATGTGACCACCCTAAAAATTTACACGGCATGTCCTAAACTAAATTCTTCAACCAAAAGAAATATTTCTAAAACAATCAACATTAAAAAGCAAATTTGGATCCACCATGCTAGAGGAAACCCTGAATTACCACTTATTTAGTCTGTAAGCAATATTACAAAATTATTAACATGTAAAAAGAACATCAAAGAGTGTGTAGCCAAAAATGTACTAACACAAGCTCAGGAAATGTTCTTATTTAGGAGATGAGGATGCCAAGGGTCAAGTGGTTGCTTCGTGTTCTCCACCCACACCCTCTTGGGAGTGGATCAGTTCCTTAACTGATCAGAGCTGGAAGCTGGACCTCCAGCCCTTGAGCACAGGCCCCTGCCCCAACCTTGCAGAGCACAGCGTGTGCCCTGTACATGCAGACACAGCTCATACACTGAGTACTAGTGGTTGGGTCCAATTTGGCTCTTCCACTCAGCCTCTTCAGGCAGCTGTTTTTTCCATTTGAAGCTTGATTTAACAAATAAATGATTCTTTGGCTTATAAAATACATGCAAATCAAGGTATTCTGTCCACTGGCCAACAGACTTGCAGGCAGGTAAAATCTTCACTCACTGACTCACAAGTGCTAGCCTTCAGTCTCCAACATCCTGGCTTTTAGCCCTGAGCTCTATACTGATTAACAAAGTTGTTCCAAGCAGCAACAAACTTCTGATTTCAACCTTTTCCTTGAAAGTTATTATATTAAGGCTGCCAAGTCTGGATAACAGGCTGCTGTCCCTGCTTTCTAGTTACCTAGATGTGTTTCTGGTTATATTCTAGAGACAGCTGGTATGAAACACAGTCCCAAATGTAGGACTGCTGATCACAGCCCAGATCAGTCCCTGCTCCAGGCCCTTAAGGAAGCCCAGCCCTACCTGTCAAATCTGCCCCTCCATTATGCATATTACCAACTGGATGGTTAATTTTATGTGTCAGCTTGGCTGGGCCACAGCACACAGATACATGGCCAAACATTATTCTGGATATTTCTGTAAGGGTTTCTTTCTTTCTTTCTTTTTTGGATGAGATTAACTTAGAGTGAAGCACAACGTCCTCCATAGAGTGGTGGGCCTCATACAATCAGCTGAAGGCCTAAATGGAAAAAAAAGACTGACCTCCCCTGAACAAGAAGGAATTCTGCAGTAGGAATTCTGCAGGAATTTGTCAGACTTGAACTGCAACTTTGGCTCTTTCCTGGGTATTCATAATCACATGAACTAATTCCTTAAAATAAATTTATATCTCTCATATATGCTGGTTCTTGCTTCTCTGGAAAATTCTGACTAATGCAACTGCCAAGATGGTTTAAAGTAGCATGTCATCCAAAAATTCAGTACACTCTTCCAGATCTTTGAATATAGCATATGGCAAAAAAAAATTCCTTCTTTTGGTTCTTAATCTTAGATTCAAAGAAAATTATATTGGACAGATCTTGTAAAATTTGGGGTCCAATGTAATCCATAATATGTTTAGCTAGGTCCATATAAAATTGTTCTTAATTTTCAAGCTATAAATTAGAACTCAGGATATTTCACTTTAAAGATTACTTTTAAATTCAGATTTGTGCTTCTCCTGGAAAGCAAGAGCTGGCCACATGGAGCTGGCATCCCTGCT
This sequence comes from Oreotragus oreotragus, assembly GCA_006410675.1. Classification (NCBI taxonomy): domain Eukaryota; kingdom Metazoa; phylum Chordata; class Mammalia; order Artiodactyla; family Bovidae; genus Oreotragus; species Oreotragus oreotragus. The sequence goes on along the minus strand of SJYX01003702.1, from coordinate 459,953 downwards.
TGGCAGAACTTGGCCGGAGCTGACAAGCTGCTGGCTCATTAGATGGGGCATGTTCCTCACAACTCCACCCTTTAAGCAGTCTGATACCCAGGCCCCCTCCTCTTCCACATGACCTACCTACCTGGCTCCTAAAGGCATTTGGGTTTGCTGTTCTTGATAACAATAACAAAGCCAGAATAAGACTAAAAGGAAACAAGAGAACATGTCCTGCTTTCCTAATCATCCTTCACTCCAGTCAGCGCTCACTCTCCAGGTAACTTGACAGGTCTATAACTATCAGGAGCTTTATTTTTTTCCTGAGAAAAATAAGGCTAACCGTACAGATCTCACATGATGTGTATGAGGATTAAATTGTATAATGTTTGCACAGCATGCATGTGTGCTAAATCACTTCAGTCGTGTCCAGCTCTTTATGACCCTATGGACCATAGCCCACCAGG
>SJYX01003702.1:441919-456290 GCA_006410675.1 Oreotragus oreotragus | reverse complement strand
ATCATATTTGTTTTAAATTCTTGGTCTGATAATTCCAACATCCCTGCCATGCCTGGTTCTGCTGCTTGCTCTGTCTCTTCAAATTGTGTTTTTTTGCCAAAAAGGCAAAGGCACGCAAAAAGTATGCTTTGTGATTTTTTTCCCTGACAGCTGCACATAATTTACAGGGTGAAAGAAACTCTAGTAAATAGGCCCTTAGAGATGTAGTGGGAAGGTGTCGGGGAGGGAAAGTGTTCAACTGTACGATGTTCCTGGTCTGTGGACTTCATAAGAGTTTCTCCGTTTTTTCCTCCTCCATTAGGTGGGACAGGATAGGCTAGAGCTAGCCTGATTTGTTTGTTTTTCTCACCCTAAGTCAGCTGGGCTCTGAAAACACCGCAGCAGGTTAAGCTCTTATTAACTAGTTTCCCATGAATGCAAGCTTTGTTAGGAAGAACAAAGTGATCTGCAGATTTCAAAATGACTCCTTTCCCCTTCTCCTCCGGGAAGCACAAGGGAATTTTCTCTACTTACTGTGGGAAGCTGGTCAAGCTCCTGGAGGTAAATCTCACATTACCCTATGACTGTGTTCTTTTAGAGGTTTTAACTTTCAGATTTGTCCCCAGGAAGCCTCTGGCAATTAGTCAATTACAGTTCAAGTTTTCCTACTCCAAAGCACTGGTTCCCTTGGCAGTTTCCATTAGTTGAGTCTCTACTGCAGTGAGCCACGACCCTCTGCATTCCTGTCTCTTCAGTCTTGGGGGCAGCAGTTTTCCTTGTCTCCTCTCCTCTTTTACAGATTCGAGAAGAGTTGTTTTTCAGTCTGGTCAGTTTTTTACCTGTTGTTAAGACAGAGTGCCTACTTACTTTACGATTGTGTTTATTTATTTTATTCATAGCTGTGCTAGGCCTTGGTTGCTTCAAGGGCTTTTATCTAGTTGCAGCGAGCAGGGGCTACTCTCCAGGTGCGGTGTGCAGGCTTCTCATTGCGGTGGCTTCTCCTGTGCAGCGTAGGCTCTAGGGCACGTGGGCTTCAGCAGGTGTGGCACATGTGCTCATTAGTTGCAGCTCCTGGGCCTAGAGCACAAGCTCAGCAGTTGTGGTGCACAGGCATATTTGCCCTATGGAAATAAGAGTTTCCTCTTTTCGATCAGGGATGGAACTCATGTCTTCTGAACTGGCAGATGGAGTCTCTACTACAGAGTCACCAGGGAAACCCTGGAACAATTATGTCTAAGCTCCTTACATGCAGAACCAGAAGCTAGAAGTCTCTTAACTCTTCTAAATTTTTTCCCAGCAATAATTTTCCAGTATTCTAAATATATATTCAGTACATACAGATTTTGTGTGTATTTTAAAAATTTCCCCCAGTGTTCTATATTTTCCCTAAATACTGTTGTGTGTTCAATACTATTTTAAATAACATTTTAAATTTTAATTCTAACGTGTTCATTGCTAGTATAAGTGTTAGTTGCTTAGTCGTCTCTGACTCTTTGTGACCCTATGGACTCTTGCCTACCAGGCTCCTCTGTCTATGGAATTCTTCCAGGCAAGAATGCTGGAGTGGGTTGCCATTCCCTTCTCCAGGGGATCGTCACATCCCAGGGATCAAACCCAGGTCTCTTGCATTGCAGGTATATTCTTTACCATCTGAGCCACCAGGAAAGCTAGTATATTTTGTGCATTGACATTCTGTCCTGCAAGCCTATAAATTTTTTTAGTTTAATAGCTTTTTAATAGGTTTATTAAGATTTTCTATGGAGACAATAATGTTATCCTTGAATAAAAACAATTTTACTTCTTTCCCAATTTAAATTCTTCTTACTTCTTTTTCCTGCCTTATTGCGCTGGCTATGACTTCCAGTACAATGTTAAAGAGATGTGGTGAGAGGGGTCATGCTTCCCTTGTTTCCTAAACTTAGGGGAAATAATTCAATCTTTCAACACTGAGTCTGATGTTAACTGTAGGTTTTTTGTAAGTGCTCCATCAGGTTTAAGAAATTCCATTTCTTCCTAATTTTCTTTTTCCTTTTTATTTTGGCTGTGCTGGCTCTTCTTTGTAGCATGTGGGCTTTCTTTAGTTGCAATGTGCTGGCTTAGCTGCCCTGTGGCATGTGGGATCTTAGTTCCCCAACAAGGGATCAAACCTATATACGCTGCATTGGAAGGCAGATTCTTAACCACTGGACCACCAGGGAACTCCCTTATTCCTAATTTTCTGAGCGTTTTCCATCACGAGTCATTGTAATTTTGTCAAATATGTTTTCTGTGTCTATTAAGAGAAAATTTTTTTTTTCTGTGCTAGTCTGTTATAGCATGTGGGCTTTCTTTAGTTGCAATGTGCTGGCTTAGCTGCCCTGTGGCATGTGGGATCTTAGTTCCCCAACAAGGGATCAAACCTATATACGCTGCATTGGAAGGCAGATTCTTAACCACTGGACCACCAGGGAACTCCCTTATTCCTAATTTTCTGAGCGTTTTCCATCACGAGTCATTGTAATTTTGTCAAATATGTTTTCTGTGTCTATTAAGAGAAAATTTTTTTTTTCTGTGCTAGTCTGTTACTAATATATGAATTATACTGAAAGATTTTAAATAAATCAACTTGCTGCTTTATCCTAAGCTGGAAATGACCACATGTCAATAGTATAATGGTTAAACACATGATAGTTTGCACATACCCTTCCCCCTTATTTTCCCTACCATATCAGTGATACAAAGGTAAGAAACCTAAGAACAAATGTAGACAAATGATGTGGGAAAACCACAAGAAGGGAACCAGAAATTGCTGATGAGTATATGAAGAAATTCTCAATCTCACTGGTAATCAGAGAATTGCACATTAAAATAAGAAAAGACTAGACTTTCCTGGTGGTCCAGTGGTTAAACATTGGATTTTCCTGGTGATCCACTTCCCAATGCAGGCATGCAGGTTCAATCTCTGGTCAGGGAACTAAGATCCCACAAGCCACAGGGCAACTAAGCCCGCCTACTGCCACTAGAGAATCTCACCCACCACAGCTACTGAGCTTGCACACACGTTCTAGAGCCTGTGTTCGCTCCATACCTAGAGAAGCCCGCTCACCAAGACAAGAGAAGCCCATGTGTGCTGCAATGAAGTACCCTCTCGGCCAAGTGAAAAAATAAAGAAAAGAAAAAGAAAGAAAACGCCATGTTTTACCCAATGAGCTCAATAGCCACAAGCTTCGGGTTGCTTCCCTCTCAGGGGGACACAGGAGTTCTTGCTGTGATAAAACACCCAATTATTGACATCAATTAAACCACTACCACCTAGTGCCTGGCTGGGAAGAGTAACTGGTGTTGTCGTGTTTGAGGACAGTTTTGAAGGTCTGAATGACAAGAAGTACCCCATATCTTGATGTTTATCTGGGGGAAGCTCTTACGTAAATCCAAGTATAAGGAGAAACATACAAAAGTCTTTATCACTATATTGTTTATGATAACAAAGAGGAGAAGGCAACCTAGTTGTCCCTCTGGATAAATAATTGTGGAATTTGCCTATGATAGAATGTTCTAAAGGAGGAGTCACAGGGCAACTAAGCCCGCCTACTGCCACTAGAGAATCTCACCCACCACAGCTACTGAGCTTGCACACGCGTTCTAGAGCCTGTGCTCACTCCATACCTAGAGAAGCCCGCTCACCAAGACAAGAGAAGCCCATGTGTGCTGCAATGAAGTACCCTCTTGGCCAAATGAAAAAATAAAGAAAAGAAAAAGAAAGAAAACGCCATGTTTTACCCGATGAGCTCAATAGCCACAAGCTTCTGGTTGCTTCCCTCTCAGGGGGACACAGGAGTTCTTGCTGTGATAAAACACCCAATTATTGACATAAATTAAACCACTACCACCTAGTGCCTGGCTGGGAAGAGTAACTGGTGTTGTCGTGTTTGAGGACAATCTTGAAGGTCTGAATGACAAGAAGTACCCCATATCTTGATGTTTATCTGGGGGAAGCTCTTACATAAATCCAAATATAAGGAGAAACATACAAAAGTCTTTATCACTATATTGTTTATGATAACAAAGAGGAGAAAGCAACCTAGTTGTCCCTCTGGATAAATAATTGTGGAATTTGCCTATGATAGAATGTTCTAAAGGAGGAGNGTTTGAGGACAGTTTTGAAGGTCTGAATGACAAGAAGTACCCCATATCTTGATGTTTATCTGGGGGAAGCTCTTACGTAAATCCAAGTATAAGGAGAAACATACAAAAGTCTTTATCACTATATTGTTTATGATAACAAAGAGGAGAAGGCAACCTAGTTGTCCCTCTGGATAAATAATTGTGGAATTTGCCTATGATAGAATGTTCTAAAGGAGGAGAAAGGAATAGATTTGATTTTAACACAGCAACATGGATAAGTCTAAACAACATATTGAGTGGAAAAAGTAGACAACAAAAGGAGGTCTATAGCACAGAACCAATCACATAAATAAAAAGAAACTGCATTATAGATCTTTAAGAACAGACTTATCTGAATAAACACATGGAAGGTAGATTGAATGGATGGACATAAAATATTCTAGAATGGGCTCCTACAGAATAAGGGAAATGAAGTGGGCTTGTGGGATAAAAGGGGAAAATGGAGATAAAATAAATGAAAGAGAGTTTGCACCAAACAGGGGATGATAATGTGCCTTGAGCTGAAGAGTGTAATCAACAAAGTCTGAGTACATGGGTCTCAAGGACAAAAAAAAAAACCAAAAAACGTTATTTTAAATGAAATTTCAGCTCCTGAGACAGACTAGTAGGGGACAGATTTGGGATCCCAGGTGCTCTACGGAGCTCTTCCACAGATGAGAAAGAAAAAAACCATGTCCTTGATGACCTAAAGCTATAAACTGTCAAACTTTATCATCTAGGTGATTTGTTGCACTGTTCTGTCCCCAGCGCATGGCTCAGTCCTGTCTCTTCAGAGGTGCTATTTTGCTGATGTTGATTATTATATCCCGACATTATGGAACAGCACATTCCAAAAGAGCTTAAAAATCCAACACCATCGCAAACTCCTCTCATTTTGATTTCCTTGAGCACGTAAAGGAAGCCTCTCCACACCTAAAACAGGAAAGATCCATCTTGAGTTTCTTCATCCCCTGAAGAAGTGAGGGACCTGTGGGTCTTCTGTTGCACCTGCTGGGCCTATTGCAATGACTTTCTCTTCCTGTATCAAGTCACCTTAAAGACAGAGCGAGCAAGGAAAATATGTGTACGTGTGTGCTAAATAAAACATTGTGTACATGTGTTTGACTCTTTTTGACCTCATGGAGTGTAGCCCGCGGCTCCTCTGTCCAGGGCATTCTCTAGGCAAGAATACTGGAGTGGGTTGCCAGGCGCTCCTCCAGTGTATCTTCCCAACCCAGGATTGAACCTGCATCTCTTATGTCTCTTGAATTGGCAGATGGGTTCTTTACCACTAGCGCCACCTGGGAAGCCCAAAGAAATAATATGAAGTATAATATGAACAGTAATATGAAGTGAAGTGAAGTAAAAGTCGCTCAGTTGTGTCTGATCTTTGCCACCCCATGGACTGCATAGTCCATGGAATTTTCCAGGCCAGAATATTGAAGTGGGTAGCCTTTCTCTTCTCCAGAGGATTTTCCCAACCCAGGGATTGAACCCAGGTCTCCTGTATTGCAGGCAGATTCTTTACCAGCTTAGCCACAAGGGAAGCTGAAGAATACTGGAGTGGGTAGTCTATCCCTTCTCCAGTGGTTCTTCCCAACCAAGGAATAGAACCAGGGTCCCCTGAATCGCAGGCGGATTCTTTACTAACTGAGCTTTGAGGGAAGCCCCAAGGAAAACGTACTAGTTTTCAAATTAATTTTGCATAGAGAGATGCTGTGCTCTAGCTTGGGTGGGTGAACAGCTGTCATCAACTTTTCTGTGTCTCATCAAAAGGGAAGCAACTGGAAGCCCATGTCTATCAAGATCTTTAGGAAAAACATGGTAAAGGGAGATAGTTCACCTTATCCATCAATTTATCTATCTCTGTAACAAGGGTATGGAAGTGTCATAGAGCAGATAATTCTGTATCATTGCTTTTGCTACAAATGGTATATTTTTGTGGGGAAAAAAAGAAAATATTATTTATTTACATACTTCATTTTCATAGTAAATTTTTGTTACTCACTTTAAGTATTCAATGACTTGGCAAATACCATTATATACTCAAGTAATAACTTATGTTGAGCAAACAGCTCATCTGTAAATGGCACATCGAGACCAACTATTTAATATGAATTCTGCTGGCTCAGATGGTAAAGAATCTGCCTGCAATGCAGGAGACCTGGATTTGATCCTTGGGTCAGAAAGACCCCTGGAGAAGAGAATGGCTACCCACTCCAGTATTCTTGTCTGGAGAATTCCAGGGACAGAGAAGCCTGGTGGCCTACAGTTTATGGGGTTGCAAAGAGTTGGACTTGACTGAGGGAACTAACACTTTTACTTTCACTATGTTTATAAGGCAATTCACTAGTTTCAAAAAAGAATGACGCATTGTGAACTGTATGGCATTTCCATTGCAATGCATACCCATTCCACCTGTGGTCCTGGATCTGTATTGGTATAAACATGGGTGGGTTTTTTTTTTGTAATCTCTTCCACACATTCACCATAAAATGGATGTACTTGTCCTCTACCCTAATGAGAAAGTGACCATCCTTGCACAGGACATTGTTAGTTACCCCCTCCACCCACAATATCTATCGCTCACTATCCCATTGTATTAGTAGGCATAGGGTCTGACTAAGGTTGACCTACCACTCTCATTCCTGGTGTGTGTGTGTGTGTGTGTGTGTGTGTGTCTGTCTGTCTGTCTGTGCATACACTAAGTCACATCAGTTGTGTCCAGCTCTTTGCAACCCAATGGACCATAGCCTGTCAGGCTCCTCTGTTTGTGGGATTCTCCACGCAAGAATATTGGAGTGGATTGCTGTGCCCTCTGGGGGATCTTCCCAAACCAGGGATCCAACCTGGGTCTGTTATATCTCCTGTGTTGGCAGGCCACCTAGAGTCACCTGGGAAGCCCCTCATTCCTGATATTTGCCCCAAATGTCCTAAATCTATCAGGATAACTCCATCCTAGTCACTACAGTAACTGATCCAATTAATATACAATTCAGGACTTTGGATGGTTTGGAAAAGAACAGCTCTTTTTCTCTGGATGGAGTGGTGTATGGATATGAAGCCTACAACTGCTGCTGCCAGGCTGAACTCAAGCATGCCAGTCTGGGATTGCAGTTGATCCACAGCAGAGCAGAAGAAATGCTGGAGAGATGCAGCCAGCACCCCAGTCAGACTGAGCCTGAAAATGGAAGTTTCTACCTCTAGACATTTCAGTCATGCCAGTCACTATTTGTTAAAGCCAGTCTTTTTTTTTCCCCCACATTACTTGAAACCAAATGTATCTTTGCCACACTAGTCCCAAAGTGCTAAAAATAAGTAGGAAGTGGAGTGGAGGCAATTTATGTTTTGGAAGCCATCTTCCCCATTTGTTTATCCAGAATGCCACCCTACCTCCAGGACCTGTCTTTGCACATTTGCAGTAGACAAGGCAATGGCAACCCAATCCAGCACTCTTGCCTGGAAAATCCATGGACGGAGGAGCCTGGTGGGCTGCAGTCCATGGGGTTGCTAAGAGTCGGGCACAACTGAGCGACTTCACTTTCACTTTTCACTTTCATGCATTGGAGAAGGAAATGGCAACCCACTCCAGTATTCTTGCCTGGAGAATCCCAGGGACGGGGGAGCCTGGTGGGCTGCCATCTATGGGGTCGCACGGAGTCGGACACGACTGAAGCAACTTAGCAGCAGCAGCAGCTAATAAAGAACCTTTTATTTTTTTCTTTCTTAACCCTTTCTTCTATTTTCAAGATCTCTTCCACACTTAAGATTTGACTAAATCTAGCCATAACGTGACTGTGGGGACTCTGGAACATCCACCAGGAGCCCTGGGACTCTCAGCTTCCTCTGACTGACAGTGCTGAGGGCAGGCTGGGAGCTGCGCCTCCTCAGGCATGGGCCCACAGGTCTGCAAGGCAGCAGAAAGAGTCAACAGCACAGCCTTCTCTGAGGCAATAATGGAAATGGAGCCCAGTGGATAGGCTTCTTGTCTGTAAAGGCGTCCACCACTGTGGTCAGTAAGCTGCTGCCCCTGACATTCTGTTGCCATCACATCCCCCATCTTTTCAAAGCTCCCATCTGCTTCCTAAAGATAGAGTCCCATCTTGGTCGCCTTTTCTCCACCGTGACTTTTCACTTCCACTGCTCCATGGGCCTTCTGTCCCAGCACCGACGTCCTCCTCAATCAGCCTTCTACCTTTCACCCTTAGCACACCCGGAGCCTTCTCATCCTTCTCCCTGTTCTTGCTCCTCTGCCCTCTGCTGGATCTTCTTTCCCCATCCCTCTGCTTTTCTAAATTCTGCCTGTACTTCAAGGCCTTACTCCTGAGTGGCAAAGGAAAAGGGCATGAGTTTGACATCAGACTGACTTGGGTTTAAATTCAACTTAGGGTAATTATGAATGATGCAAAGAGGCTGAATGTGTCTGAATGAGAGCACAAGATATTCAGGATCCATTTCTGCATATTCATCTGTCTGAGTTTCCCCTCCTGCCTACATATATATATCCCAGGAGTCATATTCCCAGGAGCAACCTCCTATAGAGACATGTTGTGTGTAATCATGAGACTATGGCCCCAAATTTCATTAAGTAAACTAGGGTGAACCATGGAGAGGACTTCTGTCACCTGAGAAAGACACAGTTGTAACTGAAATCATCTGAGATGCTTCCTTTCGGGTCTTACCTCTCTCCAAAGAGGAGGAAAGGTATTCTCAAAAGAAGCCACCCCAAAAATAGCTGGAAAGAAATTTCTAACATGGATAGTAGAACTGCCCTTCTCAGGTCACCACCCAGGCTAGGTGAGGCCCTTTCCAGGCAGAAGGTGCCCTGACCTTTACATGTAGGGACATGAGAGAAGTGGGAAAGGAGAGAGAAAACTTGACTAGTTCTTTAGGACTTACAGCCCTAGATCAGATAAGGCCACTAGCATCTTCTGCTTTAAATATTTTTTCTTGGCCANCCCCATCCCTGGGATTCTCCAGGCAAGAATACTGGAGTGGGTTGCCATTTCCTTCTCCAGTGCAGGAAAGAGAAAAGTGAAAGTGAAGTCGCTCAGTCTGTCCGACTGTTAGCGACCCCATGGACTGCAGCCCACCAGGCTACTCCGTCCATTGGATTTTCCAGGCAAGAGTACTGGGGTGGGGTGCCATTGCCTTCCCTGCTAGACTGGGTGAGATTCGCTTTTTTCTCTGTTGGTTTCCCCTGGGCGATATTACCAAACAAGTATAAAGACCATCGGGGCTGAGGTAACAGTTCAGTGACCATAAATCACTGATACTCTATGACAGGCTTGTCACTGAACGAAAAATATGTTCCAGAAATGACAATACACTGGCATCATATTACTTCTCTCAATCTGGCTTTAAGTCTGGAAGTTCAAAATTTTTGGTGAGTTCAAGTGTGATATCTGCACTTTTGCTCCTTACCATCTACCTCCGATGGGGCTGGTAACCCCACCCCATCCCTGTATTTCTCTGGGGAACCACCCCCTCCCACGCTCAGTCCATGTGCTCTTGGTAGGTTCGCCCATGTTCACCTTCAGAAGTGAACATGTAATTTGGGAGTTGAGTCTAAGTCCATCAGCACAGTGCGTTCCTCTGGCCACAGCAATTGGCTTAGGGATGGTCACATGACCCAACCTGGGCCAATAAGATGCTGCTAGGGCTTGCCAGGTGGCGCTAGAGGTAAAGAACCTGCCTACCAATGCAGGAGGCATAAAGAGAAGCAGGTTCGGTGCCGGGGTCAGGAAGATCCCCTGGAGGAGGGCATGGCAACCCACTCCTGCATTCTTGAGAACTGCCCATAGAGGAGCCTGGTGGGCTGTAGTTCATGGATGGGGTTGCAAAGAGTCAGACACAACTGAAATGACATAGCACACACAAGCACGCCAGGTCTTCTAGGAGAGAGACAAGTGTCTTCGTTTCTGGGTTTAAACTGTAAGAAGGAAAGAGTTTGAGACTTGTTGCCACCATCATGTTACCATATGGAACCTGAGACTGTCAGCCAAGTCAGAGCTGAAACGCAGAGCTGAGATGTGGAGAGAAACTGAGTCTGATATAACACTGTTTGAATCTTTAAATCCATCTATAACTCTGAAATAAATCCATCTATAGACATTTGAAACCATCTGGGTGTTTCAGTTAAATGAGTCAAATTTTCCTTTTTTCTGATTAAGCAGGTTTTGACTGGGTATTATTTTACTTCAAACTAAACAAAAAACCCTGAGTGCCCCGCCATGTTCACTGATTTTAAGTTTGAAAAATATACTCAGTGACGGTAAAAGTGTAAACTGAGTAACAAAGTGCTTACATTTCTGTATTTCCTCTGCTCTCACTGGCCAGACTCTTGACAAGGCCAAAGAGAGAAGAGCAAAACCTAAGGGAAGGCTTTCCTCTCAAGACAGGCTGGGACCTGGGACTCTGTTGCAGTGCTTGCACCTGGATAGATGTCTCCTTGGACAACAAAATACAAAGAAACTACAAGGGACTAAAAATAACTGCATATATGTGCAGTTGGAGTGAATTCTGGACAAGATACAAAAATCCCCCCTAAAACCCAGCTACCACTTATGAAGAACCAGGAGCAAAAACAGGGCACTGTGCATGTCCGTTGCACTCAACACCACCAAAGGGGTGGGCAAACCAGCTAAGCCACCTTCCAACCTAACTCCCTGGACACACCCCTACCCTAACCCTACATAAGGAACCAACTAACACCCTACTCAGGGGGCAAGCAAAGGAATCTGTTCTTTGTTCTCACTCCTTCCTGTAGCTGCAGGAGTCCAATAAAGCCCTGCCTGAATGTCTTGTCTGGCATCGTATCAATTTCTGTAGACTGGGGAGGACCAAGAGTCCTGATAGCTATCACTCACATTTTCCCATTGCAGATGGGCCTCTGGAGCAGGGAGCAATCAGATTCAGGACCTCAGAGTGCCTCCCACCTCAAAGGGGTGTGGGAATGCGGGGTGAAAGAGGCAACATGAATTTACGGAAGAAACTCATTCAGAGCCAGAAGTCCATGGCAGGAAGAAGCTGGCTTCCTCCTGACACAGGTCAGGTAAGTATTCCTGGCGATTCAAAATACCTTGCAGAGCTGGAAGGCCTTGGACTCCAAGAGAAGGGAGTCCTCACAACACCTGTAAATGAAGGAAGAACCTGTACATAAGCCAGAGAAGCTTTAGAAAACTATAAACTGAGCAAAGTTTGGCTCTCACTCACTGAAGCCTGTATGCCCCTCTCAGCACCTTCCTCCCAGAGGTCCAAGGTTCCAGTGTGGATTCAATCACAAGAGATGGGTTAGGACTCTTTGGCGCAAAGGAGCTGGGGATTTATGTGAATGAAGGAACAACAGGAATAGAAAACCAAAGAAAAACAGAGATGATGAGAGGGAGGCCAGCCTTCAGTTCAGCTCCAGAAGTGAAACTTCTCAAGCGTTGCTAGACTCCCGTCTCTAAACAAGGAACAGAATTCCACCACTAGCGTTGTATTCTTTTAGCCTCTGACTTTAATCTCATTAAAATCCACATCTCCTTGGAGAGAAAATAACTCAGACTTTAAACTGTTCTCAATAATTTGCTCTTCTTTGTGAAAGCTTTGTTACTAGAGAAGAAAGTGTAGTAACTAGGAACATAAATACATGAAGATGATGAGGAAATGGAACATTGTTGAGGGGAAATGGCATTTAGGCAAGGCACAAGAAAGAGGGCATAGCATAGACTTCTGAATCAGAAGGACCTGGATTCAAATTTTGATTCTATCACTAACTGTTCAGTTCAGTTCAGTCCCTCAGTTGTGTCTGACTCTTTGCGACCTCATGAATCACAGCACGCCAGGCCTCCCTGTCCATCACCAACTCCNTTTTTTTTTTTAATAAGGAGTAGGAACTTTACCACATAAAACTTACTTAGAATTCCTTCAGAAAACTTCTAATTTTCCAGTGTTACTATCACCAAAAATAGAGGTTGGCCTTGCATTTTTTAAGTGGTAACCTGAATAGTCAGTGGTAGAATTAGACTGGAAATTTTTGAATATTTTCAGAGAAAATGTACTTTTAAACCAGTATGCTAAACCACAAGGACCTGGAGTTCTTTCCTTTGAGCTGTGCATTTACTGTTTGTGCTTCTGAGCTGAAGTGAAACAGACAGTATTCTATAATATCAAACAATAAAAATGTTTGACTGTTTTCTTTCTCAAAAAACTTTTTGTTTATTAGGCACAGTTATATCCATTCATAGGCCTTGGGACTATATATGTGACTATATGTGAATGCATAGTATCCGCAGGACAAATACTTCTTTGGAAGCAAAACAAACAAAATTCTGTATGATCTGTGAACATCAGCTTTTTCCAAGGATACTCACAGTGTACCCACTTCCCTTTTAGAAAGGTCTCTTTATCTTAAAGAGAGAAAAGCAGGACAGGTGACTTTCACAGCATTGGATATTTGGCTTAACTTTAGTAATAGTAAGTATTGATTGAGGTTTTATCATGTACCAGACACCATACTAGGCACTTCCATTATATGCTGCCCTCACAAAGCTGTTTGAAAGAATACTAAATCTCACTTCCCAGAAAAATATGGAAAATTATAATACTTTGTTATAGTATGTGATCACCTCTGTTAGGTGCTCCCCCTTTCAATTTTGGACTTTTAGGTAAAAAAAACTCAGTGAGAACTAATTGGAAGACTACAGATAACCAGTACTAATGAGAAATTTTAGAAATTTGAAAATGAGAAATATTAAAAACAAAAGAAGAATCACCATAATAACATAAATGATAGTACCAAAAGTAGCACATAGAGATTCAAGTATACTAAAGCTTAGTATGTTGTTTGTCTTTTTTCAATGATTTTTCTTATATTTAGATAGAATTGAAGAATGTTTAATCAAAGAAATTAGATTTAACAAAGTAACTTAATTTCCCAAGGTAGAAATATAAGCTAGAATTTTTTAATGTTAATGGAGCCTAGCAAGCATTCTAATATGTAAATTGCAAGTATTCTTACATTATAAGTCTCAAAAGCTTTAATAAACCAATTTAACCATTAAATATCATAGGAAGATAAGGCTTATAAAATCAAAAGTTGTTAAGCTCATAGACTTGTCCTTATGTTTATAATATGAAAATGAGGGAAAATTAATAGTATTTTTAAATGATTAACTTCAGAAAAGCAGTTTTTCTCCCAGTCTTTTAATGTGATTAAGTGAGCTTGCTATGTGAATAAAAGAATTAAGAAAATTATATAAACTGAGTTCAACCATATAATAAATATTTATTGACCACCTACTCCGTGCCAAGCACTGTGTGAGGCATTTGGTAAACATCAGTGGGAGAACCACGTTCACTGCCCTCATGGAACTTAATGTTTTCACAGGGGAGGCAGACAACAAACATAGTAAGTAAGNTCTAAATATATGTGTATATATATATATATATATATATACATGCACATATATATAATATATATACATACATGTACATATATATATATATATATAAACACACACACATATATCAGTCAGTTCAGTTCAGTTCAGTTGCTCATTCATGTCTGATTCTTTGCGACTCCATGAATTGCAGCACGCCAGGCCTCCCTGTCCATCACTGACTCCCAGAATTCACTCAAACTCACATCCATCGAGTCAGTGATGCTATCCAGCCATCTCATCCTCTGTTGTCCCCTTGTCCTCCTGCCCCCAATCCCTCCCAGCATTGGAATCTTTTCCAATGAGTTGACTCTTCGCATGAGGTGGCCAAAGTTTGGGAGTTTCAGCTTGAGCATCATTCCTTCCAAAGAACACCCAGGACTGATCTTTAGAATGGACTGGTTGGATCTCCTTGCAGTCCAAGGGACTCTCAAGAGTCTTCTCCAACACCACAGTTCAAAAGCATCAATTCTTCAGCGCTCAGCTTTCTTCACAGTCCAGCTCTCACATCCATACATGACTACTGGAAAAACCACAGCCTTGACTAGACGGACCTTTGTTGGCAAAGTAAGTCTCTGCTCTTGAATATGCTATCCAGGTTGGTCATAATTTCCCTTCCAAGGAGTAAGTGTCTTTTAATTTCAATTTCATCGCTGCAATCACCATCTGCAGTGATTTTAGTTTGTTAAGTTGCTCAGTCGTGTTCGACTCTTTGCAACCCCATCGACTATAGCCCACCAGGCTCCTCCATCCATGGGACTCTCCAGGCAAGAATACTGGAGTGGGTTGCCAAAGTCTGCCACTGTTTCCACTGTTTCCCCATC
>SJYX01003702.1:391536-441849 GCA_006410675.1 Oreotragus oreotragus | reverse complement strand
GATGCCATGATCTTCGTTTTCTGAATGTTGAACTTTAAGCCAACTTTTTCACTCTCCTCTTTCAGTTTCATCAAGAGGGTTTTTAGTTCCTCTTCACTTTCTGCCATAGTGGTGTCATCTGCATATCTGAGGTTATTGATATTTCTCCTGGCAATCTTGATTCCAGTTTGTGCTTCTTCCAGCCCAGCGTTTCTCATGATGTACTCTGCATATAAGTTAAATAAGCAGGATGACAATATACAGCCTTGACGTACTCCTTTTCCTATTTGGAACCAGTCTGTTTTTCCATGTTCAGTTCTAACTGTTGCTTCCTGACCTGCGTATAGGTTTCTCAAGAGGCAGGTCAGGTGGTCTGGTATTCCCATCTCTTTCAGAATTTTCCACAGTTTGTTGTGATCCACACAGTCAAAGAGTTTGGCATAGTCAATACAGCAGAAATAGATGCTTTTCTGGAACTCTCCTGTTTTTCCGATGATCCAGCAGATGTTGGCAATTTGATCTTTGGGTCCTCTGGCTTTTCTAAAACCAGCTTGAACATCAGGAAGTTCACGGTTCACGTACTGCTGAAGGCTGGCTTGGAGAATTTTGAGCATTACTTTATTAGCGTGTGAGATAAGTGCAGTTTTGTGGTAGTTTGAACATTCTTTGGCATTCCCTTTCTTTGGGTTTGGAATGAAAACTGACCTTTTCCAGTCCTGTGGCCACTGCTGAGTTTTCCAAATTTGCTGGCATATTGTGTGCAGCACTTTCACAGCATCATCTTTCAGGATTTGAAATAGCTCCACTGGAATTCCATCACCTCCACTAGCTTTTTCATAGTGATGCTTTCTAAGGCCCACTTGACTTCACATTCCAGGATGTCTGGCTCTAGGTGAGTGATCACACTATCGTGATTATCTGGGTCATGAAAATCTTTTTTGTACAGTTCTTCTGTGTATTCCTGCCACCTCTTCTTAATATGTTCTGCTTCTGTTAGGTCCATACCATTTCTGTCCTTTATCGAGCCCATCTTTGCATGAAATGTTCCCTTGGTATCTCTAATTTTCTTGAAGAGATCTCTCATCTTTCCCATTCTGTTGTTTTCCTCTATTTCTTTGCATTGATTGACGAGGAAGGCTTTCTTATCTCTCTTTGCTATTCTTTGGAACTCTGCATTCAGATGCTTATATCTTTCCTTTTCCTTTGCTTTTCACTTCTCTTCTTTTCACAGCTATTTGAAAGGCCTCCCCAGACAGCCATTTTGCTTTTTTGCATTTCTTTTCCACGGGAGTGGTCTTGATCCCTATCTCCTGTACAATGTCACGAACATCCATCCATAGTTCAGGCACTCTATCAGATCTAGTCCCTTAAATCTATTTCTCACTTCCATTGTATAATCATAAGAAATTTTGTTTAGGTCATACCTGAATGGTCTAGTGGTTTTCCCTACTTTCTTCAATTTAAGTTTGAATTTAGCAATGAGGAGTTCATGATCTGAGCCACAGTCAGCTCCCGGTCTTGTTTTTGCTGACTGTATAGAGCTTCTCCATCTTTGGCTGCAAAGAATATAATCAGTTTGATTTCGGTGTTGACTATCTGGTGATGTCCATGTGTAGAGTCGTCTCTTGTGTTGTTGGAAGAAGGTGTTTGCTATGACCAGTACGTTCTCTTGGCAAAACTCTATTAGCCTTTGCCATGCTTCATTCTGCATTCCAAGGCCAAATTTGCCTGTTATTCCAGATGTTTCTTGACTTCCTACTTTTGCATTCCAGTCCCCTATAATGAAAAGGACATCTTTTTTGGGTGTTAGTTCTGTTAGTTCTAAAAGGTCTTGTAGGTCTTCATAGAACCATTCAACTTCAGCTTCTTCAGTGTTACTGGTTGGGGCATAGGCTTGGATTACTGTGATATTGAATGGTTTGCCTTGAAAACGAACAGAGATCATCCTGTCATTTTTGAGATTGCATCCAAGTACTGCATTTCAGACTTGGAAAGTAGAGCCCACAAGATTTCCTGACAGTTTGGATGCGGGGTGTATGAGAAAGAGGAGAGTAAAGAATGACTGCAAAGTGCTTTGCATGATCCATCGGAAGGTATTAGAGTTGCCCTCAGCTGAGATGAGGAAGGCTAAAAATTGAGCTGGTTCAGGGGATGGAGGCAGATGAGAAGGTTCATTTTGGACTTGTTAAATTTGAGATGTTAGGCAGGCATTTGGACTAGAAATGTAAACTTAGACGTCATTAGCATGTAGATGAAAGTAAATCTGTGCCCATGAAACTGGATATATGTTGCCTGGCAATGGGGCATCAACAAGGCAGCAAGGTAACCGAAAACTACATGTCTCACAACTTTGCCTGGCGCCAATATTGCTTATAACCCAGTTCTTCTCACCAATTAAGGACTAAAATTAATTCTCAAGAGTCTGGAGACTAAGTAATATACTATATGTGAAGTAGTAGGCATTCAATAATTGTTTATTTTCCTTTCATATATGTCACCATTTAAAGTAAAATGCAGCTTTAAAGTAGGCTGTCTTCATTTAGCCTCTTAATTCTTCAATAGTGTTGGTCTGAGAAAATTATGAATGAATTACATTCACCTGTTTTACTAGAAAATGAGACTATTGGATTACTAAAGCATAAGGCAAAATACAGGATAATATTAGGCTGAATGTGAAAGCTGGAGAGAAGAATATTCAAAGGATAACAGAAAATCAGCCTATATTCCCTTAGTCACCAGTGGTTCCTATACTTCATTGCACACTGGAATTATCTGGGCATCTCTTAAAAATATGTATATCTGACTTCTTCTCCTAGACTTTCTGACCTATTTGGTATGGCATACAAGCTGGGCATCAAGGGTTTTAAGGTCTCTGCGGTGGATATAATGTGTAGCAAAGTTTGATAACTATTGTGATATACAGGTTTATTTTATTTTTTTCCTAATGGAACCGTCAGTAATAATCACAGTATTCAAGTTTCATTTTATAATTTACTTTTTCTTTGCTGGTACTAAAAATGAAAGCAACTCTCAAGAAAAGGTTCTCTTAAGGGCATTATGCTAAGGGAAATAAGTCAGAGAAAAATACTGTATAATCTCACCTACATGTGGAATCTAAAATCGACAACAGAAAACTCACAGAGAACAGATTGGTAGTTGCCAGTGGCAGTGATGGGGAGTGGAGTGAAGAGGTGAGAGGTAGTGGGTGGGGGAAATAGGTAAAGGGAGTCAAAAGGCATAAACTTTCGATTATGAAATAAATCATGCAAATATAATGCACAACATGGTGACTCTGGTTAATACGCTATTGTATTGTTGAAAATTGCTAAGAGAATGGCTTTTAAAAGTTCTCATCACAAGAAAAACGTTTGTAACTATGTATGGTGATGTTAAAATAGAAAAAAGGGAAGGGGAGAGGATGGGCGTCAATGGGGAGAGAAGGGCCTCAAGGCAGAGTAGAATAAATGAGCCTGCTGTAAATCATCCAGATGAGAAATTATGGTCCTAATTTGTTGTGGATTCATGGCAGCTATTCACCTGGCCATTTATTTGTAGTATGTGAAAAAATGAAAGTGTTAGTTGCTGAGTCGTGTCCAACTCTTTGTGACCCCATGCACTGTAGTCCCAACCCAGGGATCAAACCTGAGTCTCCTGCATTGCAGGCAGATTCTTTACAGTCTGAGCCACCAGGGTAGAAGAGCCCCAGACTGGAGGCAGCTGTGATGTCATGGTAGCTGCTTTAGATCTGGAGTAAGACGACTTGGAGTGAAATCCTAGATCTTTTGCTTTTCATCAGAGCCATGGTGGGCAATTCATTTAACCTTGCTGAAATTCAAATTTCTTTCTCCCTAACATGAGAAAGAGCAAAGCTGTTTTCTGTGGTTGTTTTAATTGTCTTTAAAAGCTAATGTATGTGAAGGTAAATTATAAAGAGTTATACTAAGATCCTAAAGAATTATTATTTGAAATTAACCTCAGAAGTGACATGACATTGCAAAGTGTAATGATTTCCTGCAAGGGGATAGATTTTTTTTTTTCCTGTATTTTTTCACTGATTTAAGAATGGAACTCTGCAAACAGTAGGTAATAAATGCTATAGAACTTACATTTGGCAGGGCAAGTGTTATTTTGTATTTATTTCTCATACAGTGGATTGTGCTGTGCAGTGATTATAGTCTCTCAGTTGTGTCTGACTCTTTGCCACCCCATGGACTGTAGCCCACCAGGCTCCTCTGTCCATAGGGATTCTCCAGGTGGGAATACTGGAGTGGGTTGCCATGCTCTCCTCCAGGGGATCTTCCCAACTCAGGGATCGAACCCAGTCCTCTCACATTGCAGGTGGATTCTTTACTGTCTGAGCCACCAGGGAAGCCCATAGAGTGCATTAAATAGGGGGGAAAAAAAAAATGAACTTTGGACACAAATGTTGTCACTTATCAAATCTCTGTCAGTAGGCATGTTCCATAACTCAGGTTTCTTTTCTCTTTATATTAGGGATAATAATATCTTCCTTCCAGGGCTGATGTGTGAAATTCAAGTGTAAAGCACCATGCATAGTGACTGGCACAGAGTTGGCAGGAAATGTTAATCCCTTTCTTCCCTCCAAGAGTATAAATCCTGAGATAATAATTTTAAAATCTGAGTACTAATTACTTCTCAGTCACCAAAAAAATCTTAACTGTCATTTTTGTTTTGCTGATTTCTATGTGATTTTTAAAATGACACCCTTCTCCCAAACCCTTGCCCTCCATGAATGCTTTGAAAAACATGTTAGTTTTGTATGCTTTTTCAGATAATAAAAAGAGCCATTTTACCATTAACTTTTTTCTTTTCTTCAGGTTTACACCATGGGTAGTCCAAAGGAGAAGAGTGACAATTACAAAGATGATCTTCTGCTTAGGATGGGACTTAATGATAATAAAGCTGGAATGGAAGGATTAGATAAAGAGAAAATCAACAAAATTATAATGGAAGCCACAAAGGTATGTTTCTTTTTCCTTTCAGTATCTTTAATTTAGTAACCTTTTTACTTTTTTTAAAAAAGAAAATTATTAAGTTCTAGATGACATTTTAAGTATTTGAATATATAAAACTGTTAAGCTCCAGTGCATGTAGAATAATCTCCCTTCTCTGCTAATGCTTTTGCATTCTGCTTGGTACTTAACATGCACATAGTATGCTTATTAAAGCAAAATAATGTATATCTTCTTTTTCAGCCCTTTTTTCCCACCTCAAGAGGAGAATACTACAATTGTGGGTTTTTCTGTTTTTGTTTCAGTTATATCTTGGTAGTCTTTCTGTATAAGAAATTAAAGATCTTCCCTCTTTTTTATGCCTGCATAGGTGGATATACTATAATTTATTGAACTAACCAGAATCTTAGTTAATGAACATATAAGTCATTTCTGGCCTTTCATCTTTATACATAATACTACAGTGAATAACCTTGTATTTCATAACTTTATTACATATGTGCAAATATAACTACAGGAGAGATTCCCTGAACCAAATACAGATAGCTGAAAGGATATATACATGTGTATTTTTCAGTGAATTGCTCAATTGCCCTCCATAGTAGTTGTATAAATTTACATTTCCACTGCCAATATATAAGAGTATATTGAATCTGTACCAACACAGTGCGTCACTGTACTTTTGGATTTGCCACTCTTTGGTAATGCAATGTAGCGTTAATTTATATTTCTCATCAAATTTCAGAATGTTTGTAAGATACCATTAAAAATACAAAGATAAGTAACATACTAGAGTAAAATATCTATTTGCAAAACACACATCTGTTAAAGGACTTACATCCAGAAAATATGAATTATTCTTACAGCTCATTAATGAGAAGACACCCCAGTCAAAAAATGTGCAACACGTATAGACACTTTACTAAGGAAGATATAAGAATGACTTGTGAGAAGATGTTCAACATTAGTCATTAGGAAAAAGCAAATTAAAACCACAGTGAGGGACTTCCCTTGTGGTTCACTGGTTAAGAATCCTCCTTCCACAAATGTTAACAAGTCTGAAAAGGGAAATTAACAGTAACACAATAATAGTGGGAGACTTTAATACCCCACTCAAGCCTATGGATAGATCAACTAAACAGAATTAGCAAGGAAACACAAGCTTTAGATGATACAATGGGCCAGTTAGACCTAATTGATATCTATAGGACATTTCACCCCAAAACAATGAATTTCACCTTTTTCTCAAGTACACACAGAAAATTCTCCAGGTTAGATCATATCCTGGGCCATAAATCTAGCCTTGGTAAATTCAAAAAAATTGAAATCATTTCAGGCATCTTTTCTGATCACAGTGCAGTAGGATTAGATGTCAATTATAGGGGAAAAAAAAGTATTAGAAATACAAACATATGGAGACTAAACAACACGCTTCTAAATAACCAACAAATCCCTGAAAAAATCAAAAAACAAATCAAAATATGCATAGAAACGAATGAAAGTGAAAACACAACAACCCAAAACCTATGGGACTCAGTAAAAGCAGTGCTAAGAGGAAGGTTCATAGTAATACAAGCATACCTCAAGAAACGAGAGCAATCAAATAAATAATCTAACTTTACACCTAAAGCAACTAGAAAAAGAAGAAATGAAGAACCCCAGGGTTAGCAGAAGGAAAGAAATTTAAAAATTAGGGCAGAAATAAATGCAAAAGAAACAAAAGAGACCATAGCAAAAATCAACAAAGCTAAAAGCTGGTTCTTTGAGAAGATAAACAAACCATTAGCCAGACTCATCAAGAAAAAAAATGAAGAAGAATCGAATCAACAGAATTAGAAATGAAAATAGAGAAATCACAACAGACAACACAGAAATACAAAGGATCATAAGAGACTACTATCAGCAACTATATGCCAATAAAATGGACAACTTGGAAGAAATGGACAAATTCTTAGAAAAGTATAACCTTCCAAAACTGAACAAATAAGAAATAGAAAATCTTAAGAGACCCATCATAGAGAAGAGCTAACACCTATCCTAGATGTTACTTTGCCAACAAAGGTCCGTCTAGTCAAGGCTGTGGTTTTTCCAGTGGTCATGTATGGATGTGAAAGTTGGACTGTGATGAAAGCTGAACGCCGAAGAATTGATGTTTTTGAACTGTGGTGTTGGAGAAGACTCTTGAGAGTCCCTTAGCCTGCAAAGAGATCCAACCAGTCCATTCTAAAGATCAGTCCTGGGTATTCTTTGGAAGGACTGATGCTAAAGCTGAAACTCCAATACTTTGGCCACCTCATGTGAAGAGTTGACTCATTGGAAAAGACTCTGATGCTGGGAGGGATTGGGGGCAGGAGGAGAAGGGGACAACAGAGGATGAGATGGCTGGATGGCATTACCAACTCGATGGACATGAGTTTGAGTGAACTCCGGGAGTTGGTGATGATAGGGAGGCCTGGCGTGCTGTAGTTCATGGTGTCGCAAAGAGTCAGACATGACTGAGTGACTGAACTCAACTGAGTGAACACCTGTCCTACTCAAACTCTTTCAGAAAACTGCAGAGGAAGATAAACTGCCAGACTCATTCTGTGAGGCCACCATCACCCTAATACCAAACCAGACAAAAATAGCACAAAAACAGAAAACTACAAGCCAATATCACTGATGAACATAGATGTAAAAATCCTTAACAAAATGCTAGCAAACAGAATCCAACAACATGTTAAAAAAATCATACATCATGACCAAGTGGGCTTTATCCCAGGGATACAAGGATTCTTCATTATTCACAAATCAATCACTGTGATGGACCACATTAACAAATTGAAAGATGAAAACCATATGATTATCTCAATAGTTACAGAGAAAGCCTTTGACAAAATTCAACATCCATTTATGATAAAAAAAAAAAAAACTCTTCAGAAAGCAGGCATAGAAGGAACATGTGTGCTCTGTGCTTAGCTGCTCAGTCGTGTCTGACTCTTGCGACCCCATAGACTTTAGCCTGCCACACTCCATGGAATTCTCCAGGCAAGAATACTGGAGTGGGTTGCTGTTTCCTTCTCCAGGGGATCTTCCCGACCCAGGATTCAGACCCAGGTCTCATACATTGCAGGCAGACTCTTTGCCAACTGAGCGATGAATAACTCAACATAATAAAAGCCATATATGATAAACTCACAGGAAGCATTATCCTCAAAGGTGAAAAATTGAAAGCATTTCCCCTAAAGTCAGGAATAAAACAAGGGTGCCCACTCTCACCACTACTGTTCAACATTGTTTTGGAAGTTTTAGCCACAGCAGTCAGAGAAGAAAAAGATATAAAAGGAATCCAAATTGGAAAAGAAGAAGTAAAACTCTGTTTGCAGATGACATGATCCTCTACGTAGAAAACCCCAAAGACACCACCAGAAAATTACTAGAGCTAATCAGTGAATATAGTAAAGTTTCAAGATATAAAATTAATGCACAGAAATCCCTTGCATTCCTATACACTAACAATGAGAAAACAGAAAGGAGTCCCACTCACCATTGCAGTGAAAAGAATAAAATACTTAGGAGTAAATCTACCTAAAGAAACAAAAGACCTATATGTTGAAAACTATAAAACACTGATGAAAGAAATCAAAGAAGACACAAATAGATGGAGAAATATGCCATGTTCATGGCTTGGAAGAATCAATATGGTGAAAATGAGTATACTACCCAAAACAATCTACAGATTCAATGCAGTCCCTATCAAGCTACCAATGGTATTTTTCACAGAAGTAGAACAAATAATTATACAATTTGTATGGAAATACAAAAAACCTCAAATAGACAAAGCAATCTTGAGAAAGAACAGAACTGGAGGAGTCAACCTGCCTGACTTGAGACTATACTACAAAGTTACAGTCATCAAGACAGTATGGTACTGGCACAAAGAAAGAAATATAGATCAATGGAACAAAATAGAAAGCCCAGAGATAAGTCCACACACCTATGGACACCTTATCTTTGATAAATGAGGAAAAAATATACAATGGAGAAAAGACAATCTCTTTAACAAGTGGTGCTGGGAAAACTGGTCAACCACCTGTAAAAGACTGAAACTAGAACACTTTCTAACACCATACATAAAAATAAACTCAAAATGGATTAAACATCTAAATGTAGGACCAGAAACTATAAAACTCCTAGAGGAAAACATTGGCAAAACACTCTCTGACATAAATCACAGCAAGATCCTCTATGACCCACCTCCCAGAGTAAGGGAAATAAAAGCAAAAATTAACAAATGGGACCTAACTAAACTTAAAAGCTTTTGCACAATGAAGGAAACTATAAGCAAGGTGAAAATACAGCCTTCAGAATGGGAGAAAATAATAACAAATGAAGCAACTGACAAAGAATTAATCTCAAAAATATACAAGCAGCTCATGCAGCTCAATATCAGAAAAATAAATGACCCAATCAAGAAAATGGGCCAAAGAACTAAACAGACATTTCTCTGAAGAAGACATACAGATGGCTAACAAACACGTGATAAGATGCTCAACATCACTCATTATCAGAGAAACGTGACTCAAAACCACAATGAGGTACCATCTCACACTGGTCATAATGGCTTTTATCAAAAAGTCTACAAACAATTAATGATAGAGAGGGTGTGGAGAAAACAGAATGCTCTTACATTGTTGGTGGGAATGCAAACTAATACAGCCACTATGGAGAACAGTGTGGAGATTCCTTAAGAAATTGGAAATAGAACTGCCATATGACCCAGCAATCCCACTGCTGGGCATACACACCAAGGAAACCAGAACTGAAAGAGACACATGTACCCCAGTGTTCATCGCAGCACTGCTTACAATAGCCAGGACATGGAAGCATCCTAGATGTCCTATGTATATGTACCACAACCTTCTTATCCATAAGAAGGTTGTGGTACATATACCTAAGGGAATATTACTCAGCTATTAAAAAGAACACATTTGAGTCAGTTCTAATGAGGTGGATGAAACTGGAGCCTATTATACAGAGTGAAGTAAGTCAGAAAGAAAAACACCAATTCAGTAGATTAGCACATATGTATGGAATTTAGAAAGATGGGAACAATGACCCTATATGCAAGACAGCTAAAGAGACACAGATATAAAGAACAGACTTTTGGACTCTGGGAGAAGGTGAGTGTGGAATGATTTGAGAGAATGGCATTGAAACATGTATAATACCATATGTGAAATAGATGACCAGTCCAGGTTTGATACATGAAACAGGGCACTCAAAGCAGGTGCACTGGGGCAACCTAGAGGGATGGGGTGGGGAGAGAGGTGGGAGGAGGGTTTTGGAGGGGAGAACACATGTACACCCGTGGATGATTCATGTCAGTGTACGGCAAAACCCACCACAATATTGTAAATTAATTAGCCTCCAATTAAAATAAATAAATTTAAAAAAAATCCACCTTCTAATGCAGGGACATGAGTTCAATCCCTGGTTGGGAAACTAAGCCCAACTATAGAAGCCCATGAACCACAGCTAAAGAAGCCCCCTGCATGCCACAACGAAGACCCAATGTAGCTAAAAAAAACAAAAAAACCCAAAACCACAATGAGATACATTCACAGTATTATAGCCTAGAATCGCTGTAATAAAGACAAACAGTAACAGATTTTGCAAGGATATGGAGAAATTGGTATCCTCATACATTGCTGGTAGACTTGTGAAATGCTTCTGCCATTTTGGAAAACAGTTTTGCAGTTCCTCAAAGGGTTAAGCAGGGAGTTGCCATGTAACACAGAGATTCCACTCCCAGGTACATATCCAAGGAAGATGAAAACATGTGACCACATAAAATATGTACACAATTGTTCATTGCAGCATTTTTCATGATAGCCAAAATGTAAAAATGATCTCAATGTCCATCAGTCTTATAAATAGGTAGATAGTATGTTCACTGATGGAATGATAGATGATTTTCTAAAAGTTACTTTCTACATTTTATTTAATGTCTAATATTAAATATTTAAAAATACTGTTTCCTTAAAACAGACTGCTAATTATTTCTCCATTAAAAAAAATGATGGGTTTGTTTGAGATTAGCAGGCATGGTAAGCCACGTGCAAGTGCTCAGCAAAAATAAAGAGAACTCTTTCCAAGAGGAGAAAAGGAAGTTGGCAAGGGTATATAGTAAACAGAGGCCATGACTTTTCATTGGCTGAGTCGTTGCCAGGAAAGTCTTTGTTCTTTTTGTTGCTTTCTGCTATCATCAAGGGGGGCCAGAGCTCCCTCTTCTGATCTCTGAGTATTTAATGGAGGTTTCTGTTAATTTTTTACAATAATTTTTCAATGAAAGTAAAGGAGATAATTGATGACCCAGCTGACTAAATCCTTGGATGTGCCTGGAAGATCCCACCTAGGATATGCTTTTATTTCCCAAATGGAGATCTGTACTCATCTTGGAGAGTTTGTACTGTGCTTACTGCCTCACAACAATCTTGTGATTTAGGTAACTATAAGTTCATTTTACAGATTAGGGAGCCTGAGGCATAATAAAATGAACCTTAGGGTCACTGAGCTAGTAAGTAATGGAGGTAAGTTTAGAATTCAAGCCATTCTCTTTCTAGAGTCTGTACTCTTAGCCATCAGTTCACAGTGATGCTTTCCTTCAGCCCTTTCTCTTAGGCTTTGCATTCTTTTCCTACATTAGGGGTCCAGATTTTATGGAAATGAGCTCAAGAAAGAAAAGCAAGTCAACCAAAGAATTGAAAATATGATGCAACAAAAAGCTCAAATTACCAGCCAGCAGCTAAGAAAAGCACAATTACAGGTATTAATTCAATTGCTAAATATAATAGTTGCAGGTAGAATAATATTGGTAGTTAAAATGCATCATGGTCAAATTATAACTGAAAACAAGTTGAAACGTAAATGTTTGTTACATTGTAAAGCATAAAAATTTAACAAATGTGCACACAACTTTGTAAAAAATTGCTCTATGTTTTTATATAAAGACCCACACCTAAGCATTGTCATCTTCCATTAGAGTAAATGGAGCCTTAGTTAGGTTAAGTGACTTGCCCAGCTTCGTATGACAGGTAGTTCCCAGAGCTAGGATTTAATCCAAAGCTTTTGTTCTTTTTATTATATACATATGTTGCAGCTGGAAAAGGCCCCAAGATAAATGTGACATGTTTTTTGAAAAACTAATTGTTCAAAAAAGATTTGGGGGAACATGTTAACTAATTAAATTTGAAAGTCCTTTGAAATGTAGTTGTGTTACAGTAAAAGTCACATAAATGGTAGAATGCCAAATGTACATGAATTTTTAAGATAAAACACAAGACTTCTAAAAGTTTGGGGTCGTTTGGCTTCTTTGGCATCTTTGGGGAATAAATGCTTAATTTCCTGTGGTATGACAAGTGCTTTCAGTAGAAAAGTTTGAGAAGAGCCAGTCTGTAAGGCATTAGGTGGTAGACTGAGAACTCAAGGCAGTAAAACTAAAGTTTACATTTAATGAGTTTTACCCTCTATCAAAATCCGATTCAGTTTTACAAAGTACTTTAAGCTATAATATAGCAATAAAATTATAACATTAATCAAGTGTGCTATAAAATTCTTCTCATGATGGGAGTTCAGATATTATAAATTTTGTTTTCTTTACCAAACTCGTATGTCATTTTTTTGGGACATACACTTTCCTAGAGCACAAGCTAGTTTTTTATCTTCTGTGTTAAGTAGTCTGCTATCGTGACTGAAGATCATTTGTCAAGTCATCATTTGTAATGTTTCGTGGCAGCTCAGTCTATGGAGGTACATGACATTGTGATGATCATTGGTATTTGCGTATCTTTGCACTCTTATCCTGTTATTTTCACCAAAGAGTGTACCATTTTACATTTTCAACATAAAAATGCTGGTTTCCTCACACACTTGTGTAAAACTCAATTTTATCAACTTTATCAGTCCTTTAGTTTTTGCTGATACAATGTCCAAAATATTATTGTTGTTTTAATTTGCCCTCCTTTGATTACAACAGAGAAAGAATGTCTTTTCACATATAAGTTAGACATCAGTATTTCCCTCTTGTGGGAATAGCCTCCGTTATTCTGTTAGGATATAGGCTAAATAACTGGCACTAGAGACCCTAAAATATAATGGTTCAAGTAAGTTTATTTCTTTCCCACATTATAGGTTAAGTAGTCCCAGCTGCTCTGGTGGTTCTGATCACCATAGTAATTTAGAGACTTGGGTTCTGTTATACATTGAAAGAAAGAAAAGGAGAAAACTTAATTGAAGGAAAGTAATTTTCTATTAAGCGAGTGAAAGAGAAGTTACGTGTGTTACCTTAACTCACATTTGAGTTTCATGGCCACACCTAAGTGCAAGAGAAGCTATAAAATATATTCTCTAAGTGGGTAGCCATGTGCTCAGCTAAAAATCTATTACTGTGGAAGGAAGAGAATAGATTTCAGGGTTCAACTAGCAGTCCAAAGCAATATTCTTTGCTCGCATTTCTAGAGTTTATTCTCCTCATTTACAGATCTTATCGTATAATAAATATTTTTTGTCTGTCACTTGTAAAGATTTTTCCAATATGTACCATGCAATTTTATTTATTGAATGATAATAACACAGTTTAATACTCCCCCTCACCCCTCTTCTTTAGAAAAACATTTTCTTTTCATCCATCGTTTTTTTCGTACAAGATTAAGCATTATTTCATCAAGTTGAAAAGAAATTCCACTCCATCCAAAGTAACATTGTTTTTAAGTTGATGTTACTCCTTAGGCAGTTTAGTTTCTGGAACTCTTTTTTTATTTATAGTCTACAAATATCTTTAATAAAGTTTTAAAGATGTAATACATAGGAGTGGCATAGCAACGTCTTGCTATTTATACTACTTTTAAAACTCATATCCTTAATATGCTAATAATCTGAAGAAATAGAGAATCCCTGACATTATGTAGCAGAACTTCACATTTTGTTAACGGTTTTAGCTGACTATTCCATGGGAGGCTCTGTGACATCTTTTGCAAAGGAAATGGCAGGAAGTGTGCTTTTTGTTGATTGTAAAATTGTTTCAGTTTTTGAGCTTCCTTTAAAAGAAGTTATATAAGTGGGAGGGGATTGAGGAAATCCTAAGAAGGCTAGAAGTACTGAAAGAACAGGTTTTCATGGAAAACGTGTTTCTGTTTTGAAGTAATGAAATTTCCAAATAGTATTTTATTTTACTATATTTTATTAAATGTAATAGATATTTTAATATATGTAATAAGGAAGCTCTGAAGGCATAAACTCACCTGATATTTCTTCAGAACCTCTCCAAGTATCCCTACCCAATCCCATCCTCATTAAACTTCTTAAAAGCATAATCATTTTTGTAGCTGTCAAACCATCTTATTGTAACTTGGGCTCATGGATTGAATAGATAAGCATCCATGTTATATTAACTGGCAACTACTGAGTAAATCAGTGCATTTTGACCACTTTAACGGTTGATTTGGAGAACTCAGATTTATTCCACAATTTTTAGGTTAATATCAAGTTAAGAAAATGAAAAGCAGTATTTGCACAAGAACTCTATTTGAGCTTATTTCAGTGTTAAATACTTTTTAAAAAATTTTGTTTTAGGGAAGTATCATGATATAATGGAAAGAGTATAGGCTTTAGAGAAACCTGATTTCCAGGTTTAGTTCTAACATTTACCAGTTCTATGACTTAAGAGCAAATTACATAATCTTCCTCAGCTTTAGCTTCATAGATAAAATGGGGATAATAAGTATCCTCTGACTCGATGGACGTGAGTCTGGGTGAACTCTGGGAGTTGGTGATGGACAGGGAGGCCTGGCGTGCTGCGATTCATGGGGTCGCAAAGAGTCGGACACGACTGAGCGACTAAACTGAACTGAACTGAACTGAAGTATCCTCTCAATTAATTTGACCAGTAGGTGAGTTAACATAAGCATTTTGCATATTACATATAATATAATCAACAAATATCATTTCTACCTTAAAAACTATAGGTAATATCACTAAGCCCTTACCATATCCCTAGATAAATACATCACATGGGTATCTCTTTTAATTCCTTCCATCTTTTGAAATTGGTTTAGTCTCTCCTTCAGTTCAGTTCAGTCACTCAGTCGTGTCCGACTCTTTGTGACTCCATGGACTGTAGCACACCAGTCCCTCTTTACAAATAAAGTAAAAATGAGAGGGGTTGAGTTGCCCACTATCATTTAACTAGTAAGTGGCAGGCCTGAGACCCAAACAAAGCCTTTACCCACTGCGACACACACTGGCTCTGAACTGTAGCAAGAGGGACGAGACTTGGAAGTCATTGCGAAGGAAAAATGGAGGGAAGGAAACCATGAATGAGGATTTCAGCAGATGAAACTGGAAAAAAGCAGTGGTGTGCATTTGGTAGATGTAGAAGAAAAGAGTTCAGACAAGGGTGACCAATGAGAGATAGTAAAGGAAAGTGGAATGTGTGAGTCATTCAGTGGCGAGGTTTCCTTTTGGCAACTGTACACTTGCTGTAAGCACAGAAAGACAATAGATTGTTAAAGAAACTGTCAGAGCATTAACTTATGAGTCTAAGGAGAGGTGTTTTTTCCCCCCCATTTGGCTTGCTTTCTATTTATTGTCTTCTTCCTTTTCAGTGTTTCTGGGTTAAGATATTTCAGATGCTGCTCCCTTATACTCAGTCGACTCAATTCTTAGGCACATTTTCTGGGTTAATCTACCCTTGTTTTTATTAGTCTCCATGATTTGTTTACATCTTTTTAATGTCGGGATGTTATTCTCTATTTTAAAATTGAAGTACTGGAAGAAATCGTTATTTTAAATCTGGATGATAAATTGGAATAATGTTAAAAAGTTCTATTTATTAGATATAGTGTCTCACTTCATGAAATCAGCCTTCTCCAAATATTTTCTACAAATACTGTTTTCTCTTTTTAAATGAGATATATATAAATTATATGTATGTAATAAGTATATATATATTTTGTTCAATGCTAAATCATGTCCATATATAAAATTTATACAGATAAATATAAATGGGTATATAAGTCTCTCTTCCCTTTCTCTTTTATGAGGAATTTATTTATATTGTTGCCATTATTTATTTTCATTTTGCTAACCTTTAAGATTTACATTCTAAGTAACTTTCACAAATCAGTATTGTTAGCTATAGCCATCATACTGTACCTTAGACCCCAAATCTTATTCATCTTTTTTTTTAAACTGAGGTAGATCAGTTGACCTATAACACTGTTAGTTTCAGGTGTACAACATAGTGTTTTGATTTCTGTATGTTACAAAATGATCACCGTGGTAAGTCTGTAGTTACCGTCTATCATCATACAAAGTCATTATAATATTATTCCCCATGTTGTACATTTCATTGTCATGACTCATTTATTCTGTAACTGGAAGTTTGTACCTTTTTATCTCCCGATGAGGAAAAAATTTTAAAGCAGATAAGGTCTTTCTCCTGATGGAACTCGCAATTTAGAATCTAGTACGGTAAGTGCCATAATAAGAGCAAGAAAACAAATAAGGGAACATTGAATTCTGTGGCACAGAGGACAGAGATCCAGTTGTGATAGAGGGATGTCTGAGCCGTTCCTTGAAGGGTTGGTGTCAGAACTAGGAAGGGCATTGTACGCAGAGGAACAGCCTGAAGAAGACACAGAGGAGCTAGGTTGTTCAGTGAGTTTTAGGCTAAACAAGGTTGGATCCTCTAGAAAGCCTCACTGTGGCTATTGGAGACAAATATGAATCAGAGTGATTGTTTATAAAAGAGGAATTGCAGTTTTTTGTTTTCTCAGGGTTTTTTTGTTTGCTTGTTTGTTTTTGGTTTTATGTTTTCCTAAAATGATTTTTAATTGAAGGATAAAGGAGTTACAGTTTTAACTTCTAACCTAGGAGTTAACTAGTGTCACTATAACATTAAGAAAGAAGACCTTGAAAAGAAAATTTCTGCAGAATGAAAACAAGGTAGAGGTCAAACAAGGGGAAAAGGCTCCATTATACCCCCTGAAAGTCTCCACTTTTTAGAAAACCTAGTCTAGGGATTGTCATATCTCATTCAGAGCTCACCCCACTTGCTTATTTCTAGCTGCTTTTCTCTTAATTTTTTATCGCTTTGTTGTGAAGTTTTCCAGTGATCCTTTTATGAGTTAATCTTGCGTTTGTTAAACTTGGACCATGTGCCAGACACACCTCCACACTCTTCATGTATTCTATTTCATTCAGTAGCTTTCTTCTCTCTTCTCTTCATGATTTTACTTAATGGCCTTACTGACTTCCTTATATGTTACTAGATTAAAATGGTCACATAGCCACCCTCAGCTGCAGAGGAAGCTAGAATATTGTATATTTAGCTTTTTCAGCCTGCACAGTAGACGCCACAAAAACAGAACACTTGGGAATGGGTATGTTTGCTACATAAGCCCTTTCTCACTGCCCTACTTTGGTTATCTCTTTCATTTCTCTTTCTTCTTTCTTATCAGTCTGTTTTTCTCTAAAGAAACAAAATTGTTTAAACATCAACGTTTATCACTGTTATTGTTGAAATTTCATGAAAGAATAAATCGTAAATTTTCAATTTTGATTCAGATAGACTACCGATTATCAAATTGTAGCCTTAAAATAGCAATTCTACAGAGGACATGTTTACATCATGCCTTAAGACAATCAGTTGTACAGTACTATTCAACATAAACAGCATATGCCAAAGGAGTATAATCGTTTATTGTACATTTCCTTTCTTAGTATTTTAAGACATTAATATTATGAGTCAGATAGAAGTTGTTTATTTTACCTAAACAGAAGCTTTTAGTTACAGTAAGTTTTCCAAATTTATAAAGCAGTGGAATTATTTGATATATAAGCAGTTGGGATGCTTTATTCTATTTTTGTTCAAACCCCCTTGCACAGTTGCCTAATCTTTCCTCCCTCCTACCCTTTGTTTGTTTTTTGTTTTTGATAAATTCTAACAGGTACTGGGGTGAGAGAGTAGGCTTCACTGTTCATCTGATGAGTTCTGAACTCTCCTTTAAGTCAGAGGTACCAGGCCCAGGGAGGAGATCCAAGACCTTTCCAGGGCCACAGGTTCGGTGGAGCAGGGCAGGCTGTGGTCTGCTGGTCCCTCCTGCTGCTCAAGACCAGCCCCCACCCCCAGCTTCCACCTGCTCTTGCCTACCCAGTCCCATAGGCCAGGCTGCCTGGGGATGCAGGGAAAGGCTGTACTTAAGATCTATCCTGTATTACATCTACACAGCCCCACCCCAGGCACAAGCAAAGGGCCCTTGAGTCCATCCAATTCATGTCTAGCCATGAACTTCCCCCAGGTTCTGCTAGAATGCTTCCATGGACCAACAACTTACTCTTTCCTCCCAGGCTTTCGGGGAACAGATAGGGCATTTAAAAAAAATCAAATGAGTAGATATTCAGCAGAACTGCATGATCTCTTAGCAACTGCGCAAAATCTATGAGGACATTTTGGAAAATATCACCAGAGTTTTGAAATTCAACTCTGCATTTACGAACTTTGTGACCTTGGGGACATCATTTTACTACTCCAGGCTCAGTTTTACCATCTGTAAAATGGGTTTATAATACTTGCCTCATACAGTTATGAGATGATAAGGGATTGACTCATGTGATAATGGAGGCCGAGAAGTCCCACCATCTGCTGTGTGCAAACTGGAGGCTCAGGAAAGCCAGTGGCGTGGTTCCAGTCCAGACTCAAAGGTCTATGACCCATGGTTGCCAAAGATGTAAGCCCTAGTCAGAGTCCAAAGGCCTGAGATGTCCAAGGGCAGAAGATCGGTGTCCCAGCCCAACAGGGAGCAACTTTCCCCTTCCTTCCACGTTTTTGTTCTAACCCAGCCCACAGTGGATTGGATGGTGTCCAGGCTCTTCTTTATTCAGTCTCCTGACTCAAATACTAATCTCTTCCGGAAATACCCTCAGGGCAGAAGTAAATGAAAAATAAAATGAAAAATAATGTTTTATCAGTTATCTGGGCATCCTTTAGCCCCATCAAGTTAACACATAAAACCATCACAGCAATCTGTCAGATTCACTGAATTTGTCAGTCCTTAGTGTCTCTTCCGTTGTATTCTATTCTTTACCAGCAAGCTGCTAAGGGCACCCAGATTCAAGAGGAGGAGAATTGGATCTTACTGCTTGATGGGAGGAGTGGAAAAGAATTTGTGGTCAACCTTTAAAGTATAGCCAGGGGACTTCCCTGGTGGTTCAGTGATTAAGTCCTATTCCAACGTAGGGGACAAAGTCTTGATCCCTGGTCAGGGAACTAAGATCCCACAAGCCGTGTGCCACAACTTCAGAGCCCACGTGCTCACAGCTAGGACTGGATGCAGCCATAAATAAATTAAAACAAACAGACAAACCACAGCCAGAAGCAAAAGGTGGAGGGTTCTAGGCTATATCCCAGAGGAGACCAGGGGCCATGGAAGAGGTGACTCCAGCCTTACAGTGTAAGACAAAGACTACTTTCTCTTTTCCTGCTCCCTCCTCTGTGTGTGACTGTAGGGCCCCACACCTGGGGAGGAAGATTCTGCACTTTCTCCCAAGGGTGATGGGGAGCTGTGGAAGGGAAGGGTTTGGAGCAGAGGAGTGAAGTGGTCAGATCTGAGTCTGACCAAGATCGCTCTGACTGCTGTGTGCTGGGTAGAGTTGATCAGAGGGCAGCCATTGTTTAGGGGTGGAGGAGGATAAAGGTGGTTTGGACCATTCTTGGAGCTGAAGGGAGTAAACCCAAGATGCTCTGGGTGGGGGAGGGGGGATTGGAGTAGGGGGATTTTGCCGTGGGGACTGGCTGAAGGGAGTGGAGATGGGGGTGGGAAGGATTCAAAGGTTTGGGGCCGTCCCCAGAGAAGAACTCCCACACTGGGGGAGACCAGAAAAGGTGGCAGCCAGCCTCTCACCTCTCTTGGGATCCCAAAAGCCCCTTCCCCAACAGGCAGGGCTGAGTGACCACAGAGAAGGGTCCTTCCATCCTACCACCTACTCCTTCCAGCCCCAAGGACTTCCAGGGTCTGGGAAGCTCCCTGAGGGCTCTTCTAGGCTGCGGTCGCCAGAGACGCTGCTCTGCCTGGCAGTGAGTCCCAGGGCCTCATTTTCTCTGGAACACTTGCCTCCTACTCCTGCTGCAGCTGAAGCCAACACGGCCTGATGGTGACACCTAGAGGCAGCACCTGCCTCACATTGCTTGACCACAGCATCCCACAGCAAAGGCCTGTGCCTCCAGAGCTCCACATGGGTGTTCCCCTCATGCCACCCTGGGATTTAGTGGCCAAGCCAACGGGCAGTGCTCTGAAGCCGAGCTCCTCCATCCTTTCCTAATAAAGCCCTGTGTGGGCTCATCAAGGTCCCCAGAACCCCAAATTAACCCATGGATACCCTCCCGTGCCACAAGCCAAGAAGCACGTTGGCTTGTTGATGACATTTCCCTGTCCCCCCAACCCACTGCTCTGATTTGTTTCAGAGGCAGGGTCATCCCAGCAGCTCAGCATTCACAGAACCAACCTCTCAGCACCTCACCATTTGGGCCCATCCTATGTCCTGAGTCTCATGTGAGAAGATGCAATGGCCCTCAGCTTTTGTTGGAGATCTTTTTAGCTAAATGTTCATTGTCATCTATCCATACCCACAGTCTTTTCTGTGTCTGGATTGCCTCACCCCTCTCCTCACTTGCATGCCACTGCTCATAGTTTTCCTCCTAACTTCTCTGGTCTCTCTTTTTCTGGTTCCTCTCCATCTGCTTCTCCCTTAATCATCCAACTATCCACCCATCTGCCCCCATCCCTCCTTATTCATTGTACAATCAAAAGAACAGGGAGCTAACTCTGACATTACAGGGATGAGGGTAGGAAGAGAAAAAACAAGGACAGGTGCCCAACAGCACCTGGTGGTCACACTGAAGGGAAAGTGGGGAGATTGAGGTGGGACTTTCTACGTGGCCCCCACCCCACCTCTATGCTGATGAAGAGTAAGCCATGTCCTCTCTGAGGTCGCTGCATGGCCTTACCTATTTCCCCATCCCCAGAGGTTACACAAGAGGCTCCTTCTTTCTCACTCAGCCACATTTGGTCAGCTCTCCTTCAACCGTCTCTACAACTCTGGCCCTGCTTCTGTGATGTCCCTAAAGCGTATCCCCAGACGCTCTGGACCAGCCTCTCCAAGCTCCATTGTGCCCAGTGTCATGGGCAATCCCTGGGCAGCTCTGCCTGCCTGGCCCCAGGGCCACACAAGGTATGTGCAGGTGGACTGGAGAGAGAAGCAGCTTGTGCCAGGTATTACCTCTGTTCATCTGCTGTAAGGAAAATGGTGGGAAACTGTACTCCGCAGATGGGACTCGAATACACAGTATTCCAACTGAAACCACACAACTGTTTCAGGACTTAATGAAGCTTAGGTCCTTTATGTCTCAGCACTGAAGTAATTCAGTGAGAGGTAAAGTGACAGGTAAGCAGTAGATTTATTAATATTTTTTGTAAAGAAGTTGCAGGAAAATGGGATGCTAGAAGGTGATCATGTCCCAGGTCTCTGGTGAGTTCCTGGGCCTGGCTGCCAAGTGAAGGTCCTTGGCTTCCTGCAGGAAAGAATTCAAAAGTGAGAGAGCTAGAGAATCATAGTACAGTGAAAGCAGAGGTACACATTCCACAGGCAGAAGGTGAGAGGGCCCTGAAATATGGGGTGGTTAGTTTCTATGGGCAGTGTAATTTCACAGGGTAGTAAGGGGAGGGTTATTCCGATTATTTGGGGAAAGGGACAGGGATTTCCAGGGAACTGGGCCACCGCTCCCTTTAAAGCCTTTTATTGTTGTTGTTCAGTCGCTCAGTCATGTTTGACTCCTTGCAGTCCCATGGACTGCAGCACGCCAGGCTTCCCTGTCCATCACCCCCTCCCAGAATTTGCTCAAACTCATGTCCATTGCGGAGAAGGCAATGGCACCCCACTCCAGTACTCTTGCCTGGAAAATCCCATGGACAGAGGAACCTGGTGGGCTGCAGGCCATGGGGTTGCTAAGAGTCAGGAACAACTAAGCGACTTCACTTTCACTTTTCACTTTCACGCCTTGGAAAAGGAAATGGCAACCCACTCCAGTGTTCTTGCCTGGAGAATCCCAGGGACGGGGGAGCCTGGTGGGCTGCCGTCTATGGGGTCGCACAGAGTTGGACACGACTGAAGCGACTTAGCAGCAGCAGCAGCAGCATGTCCATTGAGTCGGTGATGCAGTCCAACCATCTCATCCTCTGTCATCCCTTTCTCCTCCTGCCCTCAATCTTTCCCAGCATCAGGGTCTTTTCGAATGAGTTGGCTCTTGATTCGAATCAAGTGGCCGAAGTATTGGAGCTTCAGCTTCAGCATTTTATGGTCTGCCTCAAACTGCCCTGCGCCATTATGTGTGTGTGTCATTTAGCACACGCTGATGTACTAGTCATGAAGGCTTCTCGCTGTGGGGGCTCCTCTTGTTTCGGAGCGTGAGCTCCAGGCCCATGGGCTTCAGCAGTTGTGGTTCCCAAGCTCTAGCGCACAGGCTCAGTAGTCGTGGCCCAGGGCCCAGTTGCTGCACGGCATGTGGGATGCTCCCAGACCAGGAAACAACCCCCCGTGTTTCCAGCACTGGCAGGTGGACTCTTCACCACTGAGCCACCAGGGAAGCCCTAGAGGTTTTTAAAGGCACCACTTAGGGTGAGAGCTGCAGGATGTGACTTTCATCTGATTTGTCGATGGTGAGGTAAGAGGGTAATGTTTTGGTAATCCCAATTATCAACCTTCTGGTTGCCAGGGGTCTGAGGTCTACAGTGCTTGTCATCAGCACATATTTTCACTAAGTTTCAAAATGATGGGATATTGGAATGTATGGGTTATCTATCAGCTTCTTGTCTGAACAACCTACTTCTCTACCCTATCCCACCCACCCTGGGCCAAAATTGTGCCATGAGATTTTCCTCCATTTTCCCTTTCTGAAAGCCCAGCACTAGGACAAGTGCATGGGGCAGTGGACTCAGTTCAAATTTGTGCCCTATTGTAGCGTCAGGAAGTTTTCAAGCCTCCGGGCCTGTTTTTATCATGTTACAAAGAAGGAAACAGCTCCATTATTTTCACCTTTCTCTCTCTCAAAGCTGCTCTTCAAGGCCCAGTTTAATCACCCTTTGTTATTATTCAGTTGCTAAGATGTATCAACTCTTTTTCGATGGTGAGGTAAGAGGGTAATGTTTTGGTAATCCCAATTATCAACCTTCTGGTTGCCAGGGGTCTGAGGTCTACAGTGCTTGTCATCAGCACATATTTTCACTAAGTTTCAAAATGATGGGATATTGGAATGTATGGGTTATCTATCAGCTTCTTGTCTGAACAACCTACTTCTCTACCCTATCCCACCCACCCTGGGCCAAAATTGTGCCATGAGATTTTCCTCCATTTTCCCTTTCTGAAAGCCCAGCACTAGGACAAGTGCATGGGGCAGTGGACTCAGTTCAAATTTGTGCCCTATTGTAGCGTCAGGAAGTTTTCAAGCCTCCGGGCCTGTTTTTATCATGTTACAAAGAAGGAAACAGCTCCATTATTTTCACCTTTCTCTCTCTCAGAGCTGCTCTTCAAGGCCCAGTTTAATCACCCTTTGTTATTATTCAGTTGCTAAGATGTATCAACTCTTTGTGACCCCATGGACTGCAGCACACCAGTCTCCCCTTCACCATCTCCAGGAGTTTGCTCAAACCCATATCCATTGAGTCGGTGATGCCATCCAACCATCTCATCCTGTCACCCCCTTCTGCCTTCAATCTTTCCAGCATCAGGGTCTTTTCCAATTAACCACACTAGCCCACACTGAAATTACCAGCCTAACAGTTGTATTTGCATTTTAAGAAGTACCCACCAGAGCGGTCTTTGCGAGCTGTATCACTCAGAGGCAAGGAGATGTGGCTCAGTCAGTGGAGGTGGGCTCAAGTGGGCTCTTCAAGTAGCTGGCTAGATCTTTCCCCAAAGCTGGCTCTGAATTTAAAATTAACAAAGAAGCTGGTTTTACAAGGCCAGTTAAATAATGTGAAGTCCCAGCAAGCCTCAGCCCTGAGGGTGTGGAGACCGTCACAACAAAAGCCTCTCTTTTCCTTCTTTTCAGCTCTCCACGCAAGTTAATGCTAAGGACTTCCTGTGTGGCTGCTGCTAAGTGTCCGACTCTGTGCGACCCCATAGACGGCAGCCCACCAGGCTTCCTCATCCCTGTGTGGCTGCTGCTGCTGCTGCTAAGTCTAGCAGACACCAAAAATTGCAGAGAAAACTTCTTTAGGGTAGTCTTTTTTTTTTTTGATGTGGAACATTTTTAAAGTCTTTATCACGTTTGTTACAGTACTGCTTGTTTCATGTTTTGGATTTTTGGCCCCAAGGCATATGGGATCTTAGCTCCCCAGCCAGGGATCAAACCTGCATTCCCTGCATTGGGAGGCAGTCTTAACCACCAGACCAGAGAAGTCCCTCGGGTGGACTCTTGAACAAACAAATCTTCCATGGCTAGATACAGGTGGTGAAACAAAGGCTGGCCTAATCTAGTACCCTAAGGACCTTACAAATACAAATGTTCAAAACCGAAAGAAACCAAATCTCATTTTGCTTCTTTTATTTACAGGTTTCACTTAAATATCTCTCATGGTGAGAAAATCAATGTCAAAAAGAACATTGGTATACAGTTTACAAATATCAGTAAATATTAAAAAACATGGTTAATTTTTCCAGGTAAATGCTTGATACAAAATATTTTCCAGGAGGCTAAATGTCAGGTGCCCGAGGTGTCAGGGAAAGAGCCTCGAGCCTGCTCAGGAGATGGTCACACTGCAGGTCACCTGTGTTTTGCACTTGGTGACACATGTGGGAGCTCACAGGACAAAGCAGTGCCACCAGCCTTTATTCCTAGCCCCAAAGCCACACCAGGGCTTCCTCTGCGATGAGAGCCACATTCAGAGACAAATGAACTACTTAAAATGAGACTAGGATAGCTCAGTTCCAGAATATCCTGGTTTAACTTGGGAAATGCAGAATTCCAAAACTGTCAAATGAAATATAGGTCACTAGGTACTGATGGATGAACAAGTCAAGCCAGACTCATTCTGAACATTTTATCAACCTTTTAGGCCAATCATACTTCTGGGGAAAACGTTAACATACCTCAAAGTTTACACTTTCAGTATAATAAATTAGCTCTAATGTTCCAAATAACATCTCAGAAGGCTGAACACATAACTTGACCTAACATACTAACTTGAACTTAGAACTTCTCTATCCATTTTGATCAATCCCCAGAAACAGCAGAACTGTATTATTTATATAACAATATCTAAAGTATGCCAATATTACCAACATTTCTTACCTAAAATAGATATGCAATTTAAAGGACCAATAAAGCATAGTTTATTCAAAAGTGACATCTTAATCTCATCTTTTTAGTTCATTTTAGAAGTCTCTATATCAAAATCTTTACATACAAGGAATGATACGTATTTCAGAAGACCTGACAAGTACCACCACCAACCCCCTCTCAAATTCTACTATCCATCCTCAAGGGGTAGCCCATGTGCCTCAGGCCAGTGGCACCAAAATTGTAGTCAGGGAGTCAGACACACTGGGGTTAACCAGGAGGAGCTGCTCCTCGAAGCAGTCATGGCAGGGTTCAGCGGATAAAGGGCAGACAATAAACCAGCCTTTCTTCTCTCTTAATATGCCAATTAGAAAGCAAATCTATTAGGCTAAGAAAAAACACAGACACCCTTGAAGGAATAGGTTGGAAGTCTGTATTCTCTCAGCTGTTCCACAAGTTAATCAGGTATATTTAAGAGCCCATGTGAGGCTCCAAAACAGAATTCAGACACTCTGTAACCCCAGTAAATGCTCTGAGGGTGTGCGAGGGTTTAGCTGGCATAAAGAATGAAGGATTTCGGGCAAGTAGTTTGGCTCTAGTAACGAAACTTCATGCAAGCTAAATGATAGGGATTCAGGTTTTATTTGAGTTAAGATTTTTCAGAATAAAAGGACAAAGGCTTAAGCACTCGGAAGAGAATTTCTTAGACAAAGCAATATCACTAAACATACAGGGAAACATCCCTAGGCTGTCTCAACACTTGAATGTCCCTTGTCCTGAATGTGAAAGTCATACCTAGCTATTTTGCTTTCCTTTCAGTGGGTGGCTCAAGGGGGTGAGATGAGGGGAGGCATCAACAGGAAGATAGTACAGGAAAATAAAGTCAGTTCTGCAGGTTTATATTTGTTTCCATCTAGAGACACACTTCCTGTTTAACTACAGCAATTTCAGAACATGAAATTAACCCCCCTAAAAAAGATCCCTACGGTTTAATTTTCCAATAAACACAGACTGTGCAGCCCACAGAAGCTACTACAGGTTACACTGTTTTTTGCCCAACTCCTATACTAAATAAGGCCTAATTACCGAGGAATAGCAGTGGCCATTTATCCCACTAGTCTATGGGCAAGTGTCCCATCTGAAAAAAATCTCCTCCACCACCCCTGGGGATGCAGCCAGGGAGCCTTGGTTAGCAACTGTTCTCAGATCCTTCACATTTTTATCTCTTCAGATTCAAGCTGAATCTCAAAGTCTAGAATCCACTGCATAAGCCAGTCCTGCCTAAACTACATGCAGTCTTGAATTTCCTGCTTCCCTGCAACCATGTGAAGTGAGAGCATTCTTTCTAGACAGTATTGCACAGTCAGCAGGGTGAGTGAGTTCAGCATAGCAGTGGGGGAAGGAGCATTAGGAGGAATTAGAGGAATGTTTGAGAAGTATAATCAGAAAGGCTAAGTACTATGAGTAAATCTGTAGAGATTTACTGAACACTGGAGGAAATTTTATTAATGAAGGAAAGGCCAGGAG
Source organism: Oreotragus oreotragus (assembly GCA_006410675.1). Lineage (NCBI taxonomy): Eukaryota > Metazoa > Chordata > Mammalia > Artiodactyla > Bovidae > Oreotragus > Oreotragus oreotragus. The sequence continues at coordinate 414,996 of SJYX01003702.1, read as the reverse complement.
TTAAGGCTCAGACAGAAGTTACCTCCTAGCATGGCTCAAAGGTTCAAGGGGTGGGACACAGAGGAAGGGCTTGAAAGCTACACAAATTCAGCTGGTCCAGAGGCCTGGCCACCTTCACCCTCAGCCGAAAAACCAAGAAAGCTCATTCCAAGCATACTTGCTCACAGCACGCCTGTTTGGCAAGTTTGAGGACTCAATTTTAACATAAACTAAATCAGAACTAGAATGCAGCATTACTTTTCACAACTAAACACACACACAAGTTAGAATATTGCATAGAAAAGTGTCCTGTAATATGCTTTGTAAACCTAGGTCTTTAGTAACTTCAGAATAAAAAACAAAAGCTTCCCTTCATAGTGTAGCAGTCCATGATTACACACAGAATTATCAAGTCTCCAGATTTTGCAGCAAGAGCTCAGAAGATCCTGGACTTCTTCATATTCTTAGAACCATAATTAAATTTACCCTTTCCAGGCTCAGGCTGACAGTTTTAACAGTGTCTTTATAAAAGGACTTGGGTTACATGAGCCCAAGACAAGTCGATCGTCTCTGTGCTCTACCCTCTCTGCATAGAAGAGGTGACCAAAACATGCAGGCACGTAAAATCACTAGATTTGTTTTTAATCCAAGGCTGTTTTTTCCTCACATTAGTCTATAATTAAGCAAGCTGTATCTATCCACCTGCCCTTCAACCTTAATAAAGAGCCAGGTTCTGAGTAAGGGAAAATGTCTCAGAAGAACATTGAAGTTAACCTTGGCAACAGGGTGGGAGACTCTTAACTCCCCTTGGAAGACGCACCAATTGAGTCTGAGTTGAAATACACCACAGTGACTGTGATGTCATCCCTGTACATCCTTGCCAAGTCCTCCGGCAAGGTCAGCATCGCCGACAGCCGCTCAGGCTCCATCTCCCCGTATTCGTTGTTCCCTATGGCATATCTGATCAGACGTGTGGCTGCGTTTTGGTCCGCTGCATGGAGCCCCTGGGCTTTCCTCTGCTGCAGCAGGCTTTGCATGAGTCCCAGGTTGGTGGGTCTCTGGGCCAGGTCTGGCTTGTGCTGACCTTCTTCAGCCAGGTGCTCCACCACCAGCCTCACCACATCCTCATTGCCCAGCACGTCCCACAGGCCATCAGAGGCCAGCACGAGGAACTTATCCTGTGGCCTCAGCCTGTGGTAGGTGACCTCTGGCCTGGCTGTCAGGTAAGGTGGGGTGTAGTAGTGCGGCGGGGTGAACTGGTAGATGTTGAGGGCCTCGGTGTCGAAGCCCCGCTCCAGGACACTGCGCTGCAGCTCTTTACTCCACTTCATCTGGACGTCCCCAAAAGCCCTGCAGGGCATGAGGACTCCCAGCAGCCTGTTTTCCATGATGACCGTCCTGTCCTCGGACTCAGGATGCTCCCTCTTCAGCCGTGACAGCTCGGCTGGGTTCCAGGCATTGTGGTCCTGGGTGAGGGGCAGACAAGACCACATGCCGTTGTCTTCCTGGACACCAAGGATGGCCCGGCAGTCACCAGCGTTTGCCACGTGCAAGTGAACCCCGTCAACGTGGGCCAGGCAAGCCGTTGCCCCTGAGAAAGCAACCTGGAGTGAAAGGTTCCTGGTCATCTCATCTTCGAGGGGGGCCTGGATCTCTAGCGAGATGTCAGAATCCAGTCTCTGGAAGGAGTACATTAATGCTTCCTCAGTGTTCAGCCCCATTTCCATCTGCAGGTTCAGCAGTTCCTGCCAGTAGACACGGAGGTGATCAAGGTGCACCGACGTGACATCCTTGTAGAGACTGTCCCCTGGGTGCTTGAGCCACTGAAGGATGGGCAGTAGGGGCTTCATGCTTTCCATGGCCTCCTCCATTTGCTCCAGAGTCTGCTGGGACATTAGTGACACAGCCACATAGTAGAAGAGCCTCTCGCTCACTGCTTGAGCACATGCGTGGCCACCATGTCCATCGAAGATGCCAAACAGCAGTCCATTAGTCTGCAGGCAGGCAGCTATACCTCCCCGGTCCTCCACGGGGGAATTGGCAGCTAGCTGGTTGCTCTCAAATCGTAACACTGAATCTGGAGCTCTGCTGACAAGGTCAAGAATCTTATGGGCCGACTCCCCAGCTCTCAGCACTTCATTTACCTGCTCTGGGCTGAGCTGCAAGTGGAAGTCCTCTTCCTCCGTTGATGTGTGTCTGTAGGCTTTCTGCAGAGCAATGCCACCACATGCAGCAGCATTGTCTTTTAGGGTGGCTGGTCCCTGGGGAAAGAGTCTCTCTTTTGATTTAATCCTATTTGAGGCATACCTTGAATATAAACGTTGTCCCCCCTGTAATGTGGCAACGGTCTTCCTTGCAGAACTGAGAATCCAGTAGGCCACAGTACTCGACATTCTGAAACCGTGAGTGAATACGTTCCTTCAGCAAAAGGGTTCTTTAAATCTGAAAATTCAAGAGGTTAAGAAATTTAATTTCTTAAAAATAATGACTTCTGCTAACACTTAATCTCAAAATACTTAAGTCTCCACACATTCCATTATAACATAAATACATTTCAGAAAATGGCTTTTTAAACACTCTGCACTTAAGAGTCACTGAGGGCTTCCCACAGTTGTTTCCTTCTTCCCAAATCCTTTCCCTTGCCTCAGACCAGTGCACAGCTCCCATGTTCCCTCTCCCAGGCAGGCTGTGTTCCTTTAAATACATACAAGCTCTTTCTTGCTCCCCAGCCATCTTGGTAGTGGCTCTCAGTCAGAGGCCACCCAGCTCTTCAGGCAGGAAGACAGGGCAGCAAAAAAAACGGGAAAAGCCGCTGGAGTCAGATCAACTCTAGGCTCCAGCTGGTTATGGTAAGTGGAAAAAGTATGTGCTGGGGTACAAGAGACTCTGAAAATGATCAGACAAGGCAAAGTGAACCTGGTCATCCTCGCCAACAGCTGCCCTGTTCCAGTTCAGTTGCTCAGTCGTGTCCAACTCTTTGCGACTCTGTGAATCACAGCACACCAGGCCTCCCTGTCCATAACCAACTCCTGGAGTTCACTCAGACTCACGTCCATCGAGTCAGTGATGCCACCCAACCATCTCATCCTCTGTGGTCCCCTTCTCCTTCTCCCCCTAATTCCTCCCAGCATCAGAGTCTTTTCCAATGAGTCAACTCTCTGCATGAGGTGGCCAAAGTACTGCAGTTTCAGCTTTAGCATCATTCCTTCCAAAGAAATCCCAGGGTTGATCTCCTTGTAGTCCAAGGGACTCCCAAGAGTCTTCTCCAATACCACAGTTCAAAAGCATCAATTCTTTGGCGCTCAGCTTTCTTCACAGTCCAACTCTCACATCCATACATGACCACTGGAAAAACCATAGCCTTGACCAGATGGACCTTTGTTGGCAAAGTAATGTCTCTGCTTTTCAACATGCTGTCTAGGTTGGTCATAACTTTCCTTCCAAAGAGTAAGCGTCTTTTAATTTCATGGCTGCAGTCACCATCTGCTGTGATTTTGGAGCCCCCCAAAATAAAAGTCTGACACTGTTTCCACTGTTTCCCCATCTATTTCCCATGAAGTGATGGGACCAGATGCCATGATCTTCGTTTTCTGAATGTTGAGCTTTAAGCCAACTTTTTCACTCTCCACTTTCACTTTCATCAAGAGGCTTTTTAGTTCCTCTTCACTTTCTGCCATAAGGGTGGTGTCATCTGCATATCTGAGGTTATTGATATTTCTCCAGCAATCTTGATTACAGCTTGTGCTTCTTCCAGTCCAGCTTTTCTCGTGATGTACTCTGCATATAAGTTAAATAAGCAGGGTGACAATACTTGACGTACTCCTTTTCCTGTTTGGAGCCAGTCTGTTGTTCCATGTCCAGTTCTAACTGTTGCTTCCTGACCTGCATACAGTTTTCTCAAGAGGCAGGTCAGGTGGTCTGGTATTCCCATCTCTTTCAGAATTTTCCAATTTATTGTGATCTACACAGTCAAAGGCTTTGGCATAGTCAATGAAGCAGAAATAGATGTTTTTCTGGAACTCTCCTGCTTTTTCGATGATCCAGCAGATGTTGGCAATTTAATCTCTGGTTCCCCTGCCTTTTCTAAAACCAGCTTGAACATCTGAAAGTTCACGGTTCACGTATTGCTGAAGCCTGGCTTGGAGAATTTTGAGCATTACAGAAAACTAGTCAATCTAATCACACTAGGACCACAGCCTTGTCTAACTCAATTAAACAGCTGCCCAGCCTTGAGGAAATCTTGCATAGAGCACTATGCCATGTTGGGGCTTCCGTGGTGACTCAGACAGTAAAGAATCTGCCTGCAATGCAGGAGACCCGGGTTTGACCCCTGGGTCGGGAAGATCCCCTGCAGAAGGGAATGGGAACCCACCCCAGTATTCTTGTCTGAAGAATTCCATGGACAGAGGAGCCTGGTGGGCTAAAGGAGGAGTCCATGGGGTTGCAAAGAGTCAGACATGACTGAGCAACTAACACTTACAACTTGTATGCCATGTTGGCCAAAAACTGGTGTCCATCACTATAGTGGCAATAATACTACTGAATTGGACACCGCCTATGGAAAATAACAGAGTATGCACACTAGCTACCATTGATCCAGGTGATGAGCAGAAGCATGCTAGGAGAGAGTGGTGAAAAGTAAATCATGCAAAAATTTTCCTTACTAAAACTGGCCAGAGCTTGTTCTACATATATATAAAGAACACACGCATGCATGCTCTGTAAATTCAGGAAACACGGCTGCCTTATTCACCAGTGGCTCTTCAGTGCCCAGGCCTCAAAACACTGGCTAAACAGAGCAATTTCAAGAGGACCCAAAGCACACTAGCTGTCCAGCATCAGACACACAATGACTTCACTTGCCTGAGTTCCCATTATCCATCTGCGGAATGGGAATACTAGTTTCATAGGGTTTTATGAGGATCTTTTAAGAAATATAACCCTTCAGCTCCAAAAAAAGATATTATTAGCAATAATCTTTTAGTATTAGGTGTATCACTGAGGATTTAGAGGTTGTTTCCACTATCTCCCTATTTATAAAATACCAAACTGCAATACCTAACGCATCAACATTTTCCCTACTTAAGTTTTAACCTACTTATTTCCCAAGGCTAGCATCGGTAGGTCAAAGGGTGTAGACTCATCCTGCCAAACTGATTTCCAAATGGTTCACATCTGCCTCCATAAGGGCATGAAGTAAATCCTACACCTTCAACAGCCTCTGGCGGTATTTTTCCTTAGAAAAAAAATTTTAAAGTTGCTCTATTTTACTATTTTCTCTGGAGAACCGGCGTGGGGGTGTGGAGCATTTTTTCACTCCACGTGTTTTCAGAATCCCGCCCACAAATTTTTCGGTCTGAGTATGAAGAACGCCCACACCCAAGGACCGCCCAGTCTCCCCAGCCCACCCCGCCGAACTAGGGGCAGGATTGGTCGGACCCGGCGCGCAGAGGGCGCCACCCCGTGCCCCTCGCCCCACCCCTAACCCTGCAGAGAAGCTAGGCAGCGTTGCCCGACGCAAGGCCGTCTGCCGCAGACCCGACCCAAAGTTTCGCGTATCTAAAGAAAACAGGTCCCAAAGTCAAGTCTCTGACCCACAGGCTCATAGATACGAGCGCGGCCTCCGGAATCCACCAAGTCCTATCTCCCTCAAACCATGGCGCGGCCACGTCCCTGAGTCCCAGCTTCCCAGTCTATAGANCTGTTACTTCCTGACCTGCATACAGATTTCTCAAGAAAATGTTATAAACCTGGTAAATGATAAGAGTGACATTTTATCTTTCTGTTGCAAATTATATTTTTCTTAAGTAACTGTTCTAGTTCAAGAGGATTGAAAAATAAAGAAAAATAAATGTTATTCTAAAGCAGAAATTTGCAAACAATGGCCTGCAGGCCAAATCCAGCCTGCTGCCTTATTTTGTAAATAAAATTTTATTGAATACAGCATCGTAAATCAACTATATGCGTGTGCTTAGTGGCACCAGATCACCCCATGGACTGTGTAGCCAGCCAGACTCCTCTTTCAATGGAATTTTCCAAGTTAGAGTACTGGAGCGGGGATCCAGGGGATCTTCCCAATCCAGGGATTGAACCCACATCTCTTGTGCCTCCTGCACTGGCAGGCGGATTCTTTACCACCGTGGCACCTACTCCAATAAAAAATTTAAAAGTTTCATTGGAGTACTGTCACACCCACTCATTTATTATTGTTTCATTAAAAGAGCAGAGTTAGTAATTGCCGCAGAGACCATATGATCTGCAAAGCCTAAGGTGTTTGAACATTTACAGAAAAAGTTTACCAACACCAGTTTTGGAGTAACATGTTTTATTAATAGAAGCACTGTAACTAAATAGTTCTTTCCATGACTTGAAACCTTTGCATTTCTGTGACTGTGTGGCTTTTCCTTATTGCCACTCTCACCGTCGCAGGTAAGTGACCAGAATAGCTGTGTGTGGCNCATGTTTTATTAATAGAAGCACTGTAACTAAATAGTTCTTTCCATGACTTGAAACCTTTGCATTTCTGTGACTGTGTGGCTTTTCCTTATTGCCACTCTCACCGTCGCAGGTAAGTGACCAGAATAGCTGTGTGTGGCCAAAAATGTGTTGGGAATTAGAAATAGCAACTGAAATAGATGAGTTTGGTTTAAAAAAACACATACACGAGAAATAAGGAAGCTTCTTCCTTGTTCTAACTCTTTTCAACGCCTTCGGTAGCTACTAACACGTTTCCTGAGTTGTTATTTTATTATGAAACTACAGTCTGTTTGTTCATTATCTCTGCTCCCACAAGTATTTCGGCACCTACAGCCCTGGTTCTAAAATAATCTTTATAGGAAAGTATACTCGCCTTTCCTACAGATCATCAACTAATACTTGAAAAAAAGTATTTTCAATGTTATTCAATGTTACTAAGTATACATATCACCATGTTTTTATGTGGAATTATGCACAGGAACCTCTTTAGTACTTAGTGAACATTCATTTGGGCTCATGATTCTGTAATTTGAGCAGAGTACAATGGGGAGGGTTTGTTTATCCTACTTGGGGTTGGCTAGGACTTTACCTGGAGCTGAAGGATCCCAAATGGCTTCACTAACGTCCCTCCAGCTATGAGCTTTCCCCTCCACATGATCTTATTAAATCCTGTTAATAAGATCTCTGTAATCTAACACAAGATCTTCCCACAAAAGCAAAGGCAGAAGCTGCAGACTTCTTTATGCCTAGGTTTCAGGACTCATATAATGTCACTCCCTCACATGCCTTTGGTCAAAGCAAGTCACAACACTAGTCTCTTAGTAAGAGGAACTAGAACCCACCTTTTTACAGGAGGAACTGTGAAAGATTGTGATTTATAATCCCCCACAAAACTAAAGGTTAAAGGACGTCATATATAAAATTGTTTTTCTACTCTACTGTAGATCTAGCTTTTTAAATATCAATCCCAATAGGTTTCTTCACATTAATATTTAAAGCATTGGTTCGTCTTCCAAGTGCTGTCTGCATTTTCTATTCCAGAATGTTGACCCAGGATTAGCATAGTTTTGATTACTATCAAGATTTTTTAAATGCCACGTGAAAACTGTAAATGGCAAATGTATATTATCATTTCCGAAATACCCTTTCATTTGGTAGATTTTGTTTTACATTCTTTGAATTTTCACTTTAGATTCCAAGGGTTCCGTTTGTGATTAATTTTTTCTAAATGGTACTGTGGCCTACCACATTAGCCTAGATTGTTGCCAGGTATTTTCACCAGCAGGATTTAATAAATAACATTTTCCTGTTTGCTCTCATGATTGTTAAGTGCCATCTCCTACTTAAAATGTGTTCACCAAAAAAGGTATTCCAGCCTTAAGAAATAAAGCTTAATTTTAAAAGTTCTTTTGTGCTCTAATCATTTCATGTTTGAGACTTAATTTAACTGACCATATATTAGACCATATATTTCTTTTTTTTTGTAGATGAAAAATTTCCCAAATCCCAAATAGAGCAAATTCTAAATTCGTACTATTATACTATACTGTTACTTTATATTCTTTTACTTTCTGTAATTTCCATACTGTTTGTACTATATAGCTTTATACTACTATAACTTTCATGTAATATCTCCCTCTATCATCTAAACTTTTATATGTACTGTATTGCAGATATTCATTAAAGCCAATGAAGTTTAGTTGCTTGAAATGTAAGAGAACCTTTTTAATAGCACAGTCTTGCTTTTTACCTCATGTCACATTATAAATATGAGACAGCAGTGGGAGAGGGTCGTGGTACTATACCATGATATGACGAAGTCAAAAGCCTGATTTGAGACAGTGGCCTATAAAAGAAATGTCTTTGAACTGAAAATGCACATCAGTAATGTGTTTCTTTTGAAAGCATCGATCAACATGTCAGTTTTGGTTTGAATGTTTTTCCCCGTGGGGTCCGCTTTCTTTCAGTCGACTTCGAATTACCACGCAAGGAGATTTGGCGTCCGTGCAGCCATGCCAGGATTTATTGCTAAAAGACTCTGCCCACAGCTTATTATAGTGCCCCCAAACTTTGACAAATACCAAGCTGTGAGTAGAGAGGTAAGTCTGCTATCTCATTCCTACTTACAGCCTCTTGTTGATTTCGCGTCATATAGAGAGACAGGTCCAAATACCATAGCACATCAGAGTCTATCCTTAGCTTACCCCTGTAAGTCTCCCTTCTACCGCTTCCTCAGCTTATGTATCGAGTATTGAGCTGCATATATGTCCAGACTATACCCTTCTATTTCCCAGTTTTTCTTTTTTGTTATTTTTGCTTTTCCATGTGTTTTCTCATCTGCATAGAAAACTCTTATCTCTCCAGAAAACCCTGCATTACCTTAATTATAACCTAAATTAACTTTAGCTATTTTTCTGTTAATGTGCAATGTACATTTTCTTTTAGAGTCACCTTATATTTATAATCTACAGAGTTAATCCCATAACATGAATTCCGAGCTCTTTTCTGAGTAAATTTTTTATCAATGTTTTTTAACAGTAACAAAATTAACTTATTTTGATTAGCTGCTCTCCTGGCCCCATAATCTAGTGAAGGTGCTTATGAGCATTTAATATGCCAAAAACCATAATCAAAGAAAAAGGGGAATAGTCTATTGCTTTGAAGAGGATCTCCGAAAAATAGAGATTTGGTTATTCCCGAAAATTGCCTAAAGTGTGATATATGAAAAACTGTCCTTTCCTCTAGTTTTGGTAATAACTGAACCATCATGCCAGTGCTAAAACTTAAGTCAGAAATTGAAATTTTAGTGTACGATGTCAAAATATGTTTAGACTACTGCGGCAAAACGCACTCTGTTAAAGACTGCTATCTGAATCGAAACACTTAAAAACTCCAGCCTCACACTTATTCCCATTAGTCGTGTAACCTGTCTTTAGATTCACTCTTCTTATTTGTGTTCCACCTCATTTTCCCTAGATATGAAAGCTCCCCCAAATTAAAATGATATGCCACCCCAATTTTTTTTAAGTTTTTAACAATTCTTTCAAAAACCAGTCTGTGGAAGCAGGTGCTTTGGTGCCTGCATCTGCAAAGGTGGTAGGGAAGGGGAGGCACCTTCACACGGGTTACCGTGTATCTGTTGTTGTTGCTGAGTCCTGTCTGACACTTTTGCAGCCCCATAGACTGTAGCCCGCCAGGCTTATCTGCCCATAGGATGTCCCAGGCCAGAATACTGGAGTGGGTTACCATTTCTTTCTCCAGGAAATCTTTCTGACCCAGGGATCGAACCTACATCTCCTGCATTAGCATCAGCCACCTAGGCTTTTAATACTAATAAGTTTGAAAATCCTTCAAAGACTTTTAAGTTCTGCTTTAAGTCAGTAAAACTTCTGACAGCATAACAATGAGAACCAAATTGTTTTAGTTCCCTTTAGTTATTTACATAAGTTAGAGAAATCTGTCTTCAAATTTGATCAGGATCTAACTAGTTTATTTGCAGATGACAAGTGTGTTCTTATCTGTAAATGAACTATAGTGCAGATTCACTGACAACAAATGCATTAATATTTATGGCTCGTTTAAAAGTTTAAGAAAAAGCCATTTTTGTTTTGTCCAAAAGAATGGAGTTGCTGTAACTGTTCTCCAAGCCTCAGTACTTCATTTTTACTGGACCCTGTCTATTTTTGTTCTTGAAGAAGTATCTTATGTAAAGGAAGTCAGTGAGTACTCATTGTCTCCAGAGAGCACTTCTCATTCAGAATCATCTTAGTTGGCTGCCAACTACTGACTTTCCAATTCCATTTTCACGAGAAAGATTCCATCTGAGCCCATTGTAAAAATGATTTCTTCTACAAGAACAAAGCTAATTAAGGTACTTTCTGAGTAGAGCTTGGCCAAGTTTTTTGTCACATTTTCTAAAATTACCTTTGATTCAGCTGTTTGTAGTTATATTAAGCAAAAAAGCTTTCTTTTAGTAAAACATCTAAAAAGATTTTCTCATGATACCACAGACAGCTTTAAAACACTAGATGAAACATTACATATTTCAGCAAATATGTTTTTCTAATATATATATTATTTTGGCAACCATTTCCTTTAATTTCAGCTAATACTTCAGTGGTTAAAAAACTTCATAGTTTCATATAATAAAATTATCTTCTATAAAAGGCATTTCTGGAATCATGCAGAGATTCTCATGTCTTTACATATTTCTTTTATTCCAAAATGCAACTCCAGACTTTTCCCCATCATTTAATACAGTCATAGACTTAACACTACAGTTTTTGTCATCTTTTCCATTCTAAATCCTGGTAGCTGTTTTGTTTTCTGAATGGACACATACATTATTGAGTGAAGTTTTATAGATATAATTAATTGAAGTAGAACTACTTTCTAAAGCAACATAGTACCTTCATGTAAGATTATTCCTTTTTAAAATGAACAAAAAAGGTCACAAAAGGAGAGTAAGATCCTATTGTTCCCACTTCTGCTTTTGACCTGCTACCTACAATTATGTTGCTTAACTTTTTCTCTGCCTATCAAGAATGATATTAAACATGTTCCTTTTGAAGGTTAAGGAAATCCTTACTGATTATGATCCCAATTTTATGGCCATGAGTCTTGATGAAGCCTACCTGAATATAACAAAGCATTTAGAGGAAAGAAAAAATTGGCCTGAGGACAAAAGGAAGTATTTCATCACAGCAGGGAACTCTCTAGAAAACGGTAAGCAATTTATTAGAATGATCAGACTTTTAAAAAAATCCTTTGGATTAACCAGTTAGCAGGCATAGATGTAGGACTAGATGTAGCTTTATTATGAAAAAGTATTAAAAATGAAAATCAGAAACTTAAATATACCAGTGGGATTTCTGAGATAAATGTGTGGAATGTCACTTTTAAACCGAATGAAATTCTTAAATCTCTAGACTTTGAGTGTGCAGAGTCCCTACCCAAAGTAATTTCATAGCAGTTTTTTTTTCCTAAGATCTAACCTAACCAAGGGTTGGATTGCATTGAATCTGAGGAGGTTCTCTGTTTAAGGTAACCTTTGGTTGTAGCTGTTAATAATAGAAAATAGACTTAAAAAAAAAAAATTAGTCTCAAACATACTAAAACATTGAATGGGATTTTTTTCCCCTTTATTTCATAGATTTTCCATAATCTGGTTACTGTGATTACTGTTTTTAACCTTGCCAAAATTAATGATTCTCCAATTCCCTTCTTTGCCTTAGACCTTATTTTGACTCTTTTTCTATATAATGAAACAGAAGTTTTATGACCCTAAGGGTTTTTTCAAATGGGACCCTTATCATCTATCCGAAACAATGCCAAAAAAAACATGCAGATAGTACATATACTCTGTCAACTCTCTGTCTGAGGTGTGATTACTTCAGATGCTAGCGCTGCCCTGGACCCCTGTACAAAGTTCACCTGGATGAAAAGGTAGAAATAGAGGGTTTGCCTAAAACCCAAAGCCACATTTCATGTGCACAACTCATTAACTGCCTCAGAGGAGACAGGCTACCAAGGTTTGGGGCTCACATCTTAGGAGCAAATTTAATATGGACATCAAATCATAATTTTATCACCTTGCTTAGAGCTCTAAGGTCTCTCTCTTTAAGGGAAACATTAAACAATATAAGCAGTAAACAGTTTCTGGACGTAGAGTCTTAAAGCAAAAGGTGTTTTCCTCTTAGTAGAACTTGTCTGGGGAAGTGACACACAAAGCCTGAGATTATTTAAAATCTTACTCTATTCCTTAACTTTTCACAAGAGAACGGAGGAGAACCATTCAATATCAATAGTTACATTGAATCACTCCCTGAGAGTCTCCTATATTCTTGGCGTGGCATGCTCAGTTGTGTCCTACTCTTTACAACCCCACGGGCTGTAGCCTGCCAGGCTCCTCTGTCTGTGGCGTTTTCCAGACAAGAATACTAGGCTGAGTTGCTATTTCCTACTCCAGGGGACCTTCCAACCCAAGGATCAAACTTGTGTCTCTTGTGTCTGCTGCATTGGCAGGCCTATTCTTTACCACTGTGCCACCTGAGAAGACCCTAAAACAATTACCTTCACAATAAGTTATAAAAAATTATATTGGGGCTAAGATAAGTGTTTTCATTCCCTACTAATGTTCTTTTCATTTACTGTACATCCAAACTCATTATGAGGATGTGAATTTTTAATACCTGTCGTTCTTAATATTTATCTATGTACTTTCCCCTTCATGTATTTCATATTCTTAGGCAATTTAAATAGTTTACTCTTTTTTCATATCTACGTCCCTGTGGACTGGCCTTTCAGGCGTGTCTGATTTCACATTATGCCAAGAGAAGCTTTCAACAGTGAATTGGAGTCATAGCAGGTGGTTGACATAGCTTCCTCTAGTCCAAGGCATTTTTCTGTTGTTTGCCCCTTTTCTAAAAGGTGCAGTTTTAGAAAAGTATTGTTAACTACCATGTCTATATAGAAATAATAATAATAATTTTATGTTTATTCTCTCTTGTAAATCTGGATGGTGCTAGCCAATATAAAAAACTAAAATTCTATACCGAGTACTTTTTAGTACTTGCCATCCAGATGGGATCTTTAATCTAGTATTTCAGATTATCAGAAACCTTAATTTTGTACTTTGATCACCTTAGTTATGGAGCTTATAAAGATATTTCTTTCAGAAAGCAAATGAGAAACCACTTCAGTGGTTGGTTGCAGAGCCAGGCCTCACAGAGAAGTAGACAGATTGAAAAGGTAACTACACCATTCAGCAGTGACTGAACAAAGAACCTGAAAATGGCAGGCTTTGCTTTTTGTCATGGTGTTCCATAGTCAGTGCCTCACCTGAGGATGCTGTGACAAAAGCATGGGTATAAAACACGGCAGAAGGAGCTGCAGAAGGGGGCTGTGAACATTCCTTACTAGAGCTGCAGGTTTGCCATAGCTCTTTACCTTGACTTCCACACACCTAGGTGGGGAAAAGGGTCCAGGTAGATGCCATTTCAACTGTGCCGTAGTCTTAATTCCTTCAGAATTGCTCTGTATTTTAAAACCAGATCATGGAAAATGAACTGAAGTACATAAATACAGCTAATATATAATTTGAAAATAAGGCTTACTTTGTAGTGGCCTGGGAATTCAGATTTGGAAAATATCTGTGACTTAATTCATATTACATATTTTAAAATTTGATGCTAATCAGGGGTCTGTCATATTATTTGTGTTATCTGTAAACTCTTTCTAAAAAACCAACTTCATTTTTTAAGTATAATGCATTTGTGTGTGCCTTGAAACTAAAAATTTAATCTTTGCTTCTGTATGTGCCTTAATTTGGAAAACGTTTATGTATAATGAAATTATGAGCTGGAGGGAGTTCCTGGGTGGTCTCTTGGTTAGGATTCAGTGCTTTGGCTTCTATGCCCCAGGTTCAATCCCTGATCTGGGAACTGAGATCCCACAAGCCACGTGGGGCCACCAAAAATAAAAAAAAATTATGGAATGGATCAGAAAGCTCTATTGTTAATCTTGTTTTTATAAATTTTACACTTAAACCGATTTCTTCTCCATTAAGCCGAGAAAGTAAAGTTCATGGATTTGTTCGTGAGGACGTTGGTATAGATTTAAATGTATTTCACAGTTTAAATTCATGAAAAGCACAATTTAAAAAAAAAAGGTAATCAAAAAAAGAAGTAATAACCAGATTAGTATTTTTGCTTTATTTTTTAATAATATTAGTTTATAGCCCTTTGATAATAAAGGCTTCTCACCCTTAAACTTGGATCATTGTTAATCTGATTAGACCGTAAGAATTTATATGTTTAATGAAGTATAACTTCCAAAAATAATTTATATTTATTTCAAATGTGCTGCTAGTAAGAGTGACACTTTATAAAAAGAAAAGTCAAAATTAAAATCAACATTTTAAAGAATAAAATTCAGATTATTTTAACACTTGGAAAGTTCTTCCATGAATGAAGAAAACGATAAGGTTTTTTTCCCGCCTAAAAATAAAATCTACCTTTCAGGCATAGATTGCCTAATGCCTAATGCCATACTCTAGATTGCCTAATGCCTTTTCCTTATTCTTAAATTCTAACTTAAGGTTCTTTTTTCTCCTAGAGATGAGTAAAGGGAAAAAACTTTTTTTTTTTTTTTTAAAGAAAAAAGTACTGTGAATCTAATTCCAACTCTAGTTTTCAACTAATTTTATTCAAAAATTAGTGAATTTTACCTAAGGTATTTCTTTTTAAACTGTATATGATGGAAATGGGTGATATTCTTTTTAAGAAAAGCTTAGAATCAGTGTTTTCTTTGTTAAACAGTTAAAAATATAAATGATAATGTTTCTGACCTTGGTTNTTTTTTTTAAGAAAAAAGTACTGTGAATCTAATTCCAACTCTAGTTTTCAACTAATTTTATTCAAAAATTAGTGAATTTTACCTAAGGTATTTCTTTTTAAACTGTATATGATGGAAATGGGTGATATTCTTTTTAAGAAAAGCTTAGAATCAGTGTTTTCTTTGTTAAACAGTTAAAAATATAAATGATAATGTTTCTGACCTTGGTTCTTAAAAACAAAACTAAATGAGATTTGTTTGTCTTTAAAAAGATTGACGGAAACATAATTTATGAAGTATGTACTTCTTAGAATGAAGATGAATTACTGTTCCTGTTTACAATTTAGATAAACCAGGAAAGGAAGTTAATAAACTGAGTGAGCATGAAAGATCCATCTCTCCACTCCTTTTTGAAGATAGTCCTCCTGATCTGCAGTCCCCAGGAAATCCTTTCCAAGTAAACTTTGAAGAACCAAATAATCCTCAAATACACCAAAACTCAATTGTTTTTGGAACATCAGCAGAGGAAGTGGTAAAGGAAATTCGTTTCAGAATCGAGCAGAAAACAACCCTCACAGCCAGTGCAGGTACTTACAAGGATATTGGTGGTTTTAATAGTCATAACTTTCAGACTAGCTAATTCAAATGTAATATTAGTCGTTTCTCATGATAAAGTGTATAGTTCACAAATTTTACTTGGCCGTTTTTTAACTTCTGACATTTACCTATTTAGAATGCTGTGAACCTATAGATAAATGGGAATTAAGCAGAAACGTCCATGTGTCCAAAGCAAAAACTTACCATAAAGCTCATGTAGCTATCTTTTTCAAAACACAAAATATATTTCAGTTGGTTTTGGACATAATACTTTATCAGTTTTCCCTTTGAAAACTTACAATACAAAAAAAAGGCCCTAGCTGACCGTACAGGATATGGACAAGACAGAAAAAACACCAGCAAGCTGCATAGCAATCTAGAATCATCTGGTAAAGGGAAAAAGAGCTTTCCATATGTCAGTCACTCATGAGGATATCTCTGTGTCTTAGTGTAGAAACAGACATTCATGAGGACCCTAGATTATTTTAACAAAGCCATATTATAATTGGGTTAGTCTTTTCTTCCTAGGGCAAAGCTTGAGAATAAGTAATAAATTTTAGAATGATATGTATAAAAATTGAAATAAACTATTATATTTGAATATACCTATTTCCAATTATCCTAATCATTAAGACACCTAGAAATTATAAAACACCTCTCTGAAAAGTGGTTTGTTTTGTGTGCATATAAAGTATGTGCACATTTCATTATTATTGTTTTAAATATACTAGAAACCAGAATCTTTGATTTTTTTTTTTTCCTTTATGTGGGTAATCTATACAAAAGATCTTTTCAAAGAGAAAGCTTTCATCCTAAATCATATTCTCAATCTTTTCTATAAGACAGACTGTATTCCTACTAAATATAGTAGGAAACTAATATTATCACTTAAACTCAAAAATTAGACTTTAAGATACCATGGAGATTTAAATACTCCTCTTTTCTGCTGCCACAGTAACTAATACAGTTTCTTTTCCTGAAACCATCGCAAGCCTTGGGAAGATAGAGAGTAATCAAATGCATTTTTAAAGTAGCATTCCACATAATTTCAGATTTTTGTATTTAACTTTTTTATGTATTGTTATCACATGTTTCAAAATCATACACATGATGTTCTGTGAGTCATTGGAGTGTTCTTCTTTAAAGGCATTGCACCCAATACGATGTTAGCAAAAGTATGCAGTGATAAGAATAAACCAAATGGACAGTACCAAATTCTACCTAACAGGCAAGCTGTAATGGACTTCATCAAGGACTTACCCATTAGAAAGGTGAGATTTTATATGACATTTATCCTCTATATATACCCTCTGACTTCTGAAGAAATAGTTAAAGAGGATTTAGAAGTACAAACTTAGCGTTATTAAAAAAAAAAAGTCGAGTCTATAGTCAATAATATTATAACTTTCTATGGGGACAGATGGTTGCTAGACTTACTGTGGTGATTGACTTGTAATGCATATAAATGTTGAATCACTGTGTTGTACACCTGAAACTAATGGTGTATGTCAACTATAACTTTGATTTTAAAAAATGAAAAGAGAATAAAAAGTCATTTATCCTACCGTTCCCTGAGTTTATATGACCATAAATGCTTTTTTAAAACTCCAGGCAATTTAAAGTTTTAAATTCCCATGCAACACTAGTTTAGGAAATACGGCCACAAATTATTTAAAGCCATTTTCTTGCATGACTTTTGAAACTAGGACATTATTTATACCTTTTATGAGTTATAAAAGGTATGATGAGATTATAATATCAGTTCTTACCTTAATTTTAAAATGTATTAATGATAAATGTTGACTCTCTTCTAGGTTTCTGGAATAGGAAAAGTTACAGAGAAAATGTTAAAGGCCCTTGGAATTATTACTTGTACAGAACTGTACCAACAGAGGGCGTTACTTTCTCTCCTTTTCTCTGAAACATCTTGGCATCATTTCCTTCATATTTCCCTGGGTCTAGGTTCAACACAGCTGGCAAGGTATCTGTACCTATAATATAACCATTCTGCTTTTTCTTTATTGTCTACTGAAATAACAGTTTTTACCATTGAGATAGAGGCTGGAAGGATAACATGTTCTAAATTCTTTTAGGCTCAGTTCAGAATATAATTTTTGAATTAGAGTCAAAAGATTGGATATGAGAGAAGGAAATGCGGGATAAAGAATCCCTCCTAGGTTGCTGGCTCCAGCAACTGGCTAGATGGTTAAGAGGAACGACGGATGCTTTCTTTTCTGAACCTGCCTTGTTCTTCGTTCAGAACATAAAAATACTGGTGGTCGGATTGTTGAGGAAAGAAAGATGGCTTATGCTCCAGAACTCACTCTTGAAGCAAATAGATGTAACGACTACCTACATTTCTCCTCTTCTACTGAGTACATTGTGTTAGGCACCGTTCTAGGCACTGGGGATAATAGCAGTAAACAAGACGAAATACTGCCTTCATAAAGTGTGCAGAGTAGTGTGGGAAACAGTGAGTCACCAAGTGAAGAAAGTAAGGCAGAGTAGGGGCATAGAAATTGACTTGAGAGGGTAAGAGGTGGTGCTGGCTGTCGTCCTCCAGTGGCGGAGGCCTGAAGGGGCCAGCCAGGCAAAGACCTCGGAGAAGAGGAAACAGCTAGAGGAGAAGCCCTGTGTTTTCTGCCTGCTGCTCTTTCCTCCTGGTCTTAAAAAGAAGAATCCCAGAGCTAAAAGGGTACACTGTTTAGGGTGGTTGAAAAGAAGGCACTAAACAAGAATGAGAGTTAACACTAAAGTAAACTAAAAGACCCTGATGGCAGGAAGAGAAGGAGACGACAGGATGAGACGGCTGGATGGCATCACCAACTCAATGGACATGAGTTTGGGTGAACTCCCGGAGCTGATGATGGACAGGGAGGCCTGGCGTGCTGCAGTTCATGGGGTCACAAAGAGTCGGACACGACTGAGTGACTGAACTGAAACTAAAAGATTACTGAGGAGGTGTATAAAATGTTTGATTAGTCAGTTAAATCTGTTAAATCTTACAGAGATTGCAAGGCCTGAGCTGTTTCTTTTCTCGTCTTTCTGTGCTCCTCATTCTTTCGAATCCAGGTAGCTGACTTTGATCCTGAGTGGATGTAATGAAAGATAAGAGAAGGATATCACAGTACTATAAACAATCCAGTATTTGAAGATTTTGGAAAATAAAGCTGTCTTCTTTATTCCAAAAATTACCCTCTTTTTATTTCCATAGTTCTTGAAAACAATATAGTTTTTAATATAACATAGCAGATATTCAGTGGTAGAGATGTAGATAATGCTTTTAAGTGAAACTCATGGGTAATTCTTAATAATATAAAATAACAAACCTACTTTCCTTTCTATCCACATTCTCTGTTTCTCCACATTAGAGAAATGTGCTTTATTTTTTTAATCTCTTGTGCTTCTTACTTTCTAATATGTTCTCTATTTAATTTCTGCATTTGTTTTCCTCCACCAAGATAGAGTTTCTTAAAGGCAGTCACTTGGTCTGTTTTGTTCATTATTGTATCTCCAAGGCCTAGAACAGTACTCAATTCATAATTGGTTCATGAAATATTTGGAAAATGAATAATCTATGTGTCATTTCAGCTTTTTGCTTTTAACTAGTCCTGTCAGAGCAGCTAGAATACAACCTAACTAGATGGTTCAGATCCCCAGTCATCATCCTATTGCCATAGGCCACATTTTGACTGAGCTTCTACAGAGTGGTATAAGTAATAAATAGGCTAGTATTGATGTGTCCTAGGCCAAAAAGTAGATAATAAAACTGTTCAAAATTCAATTATATCTTATAACTGACAGCCATTATGCTACCACATTCTGTTGATTTTATCAGTTGTGAGTTTTGATATTCAGGTTTTTAATAGAAACAATTTATAATATCCTGTTTGCAGATGTGTTCTTTGATAGACATAAACTTGATCCATCACACATGTAATTCTATTAGCTTATCTATCTATATTCTTTGGTGATAGTTTTTAGATTAAAAAATTCACTGTATTTAATGATGTATAACTTTTAATCCAAAATATTATTGAGATCTCTAAAGGGTAGCTGATCTTAAATCATTTTGGTTGACTAAAAGGAACTCAGTGTTGTTTGGAAAGCAAATAAAAGTCTTTTTATTTTTTTCATTTCAAGGGATGGAGAGAGGAAAAGCATGAGTGTTGAGAGGTAATGTTTTATTACTAATTATTCATAATTTGTATAATTTTAAACTAATTTTTAATAAAATATCACTGAAATTTAAAAAATCTATTTGTAAACCAGATAACAATTTTTAGCAGTTGACACCCCTAAAGTAAATATTCTAGTACAATGCTTTATCACCCTTGCTTGCTATGCTCTCAATGGGAAAAAAAATTTAACTGCAGTTTTTTTTTAAATGTTAGTTTTGTTCCTATTCAATGAAAACCAAGAATTTTAGGATTCCAAATCTTAATTTCTAGGTTTGTTTATAAGAAAAATAATACTGAGTAGTTAGTTTAAGATATGATAATGGAGGTTCTTCCTGAAGTTCTTCAAACACTGGTAAATGACTGAAGACACCAAATAGTAAGATCCTGATGAACGAGAGCTTAGAGGTGATCTCATTCAGTGGTTTACAATCCTTTTTGGAAGTCAGATGAAATCCTGATGGAACCTTATTGTCTTGGGATATATGTCATTGTCTGAGAAGTCTCTCACTTATCTCCTCAAGGAACCACAGTCCCACTAAGACATTTAAGAACCTCGGACTGAGACATCTCTGGTGGTCCAGTGGTTAAGGGTCTGCCTGCCAGGCAGGGGACATGGGTTCCATCCCTCGTTGGGGGAGCTAATATCCCCCATGCCACAGAGCAACTAAGCCCATGCACTGCAACTGCTGAGCCTGCGCTGCAACTCCTGAACCTGAGTGCCCCACCACACCACAACTAGAGAGTAGCCCCCACTTGCTGCAACTAGGGAAAGCCTGCACACAGCAGCAGCACAGCATAAAAAAAAAGAACCTTGGACCTCCTCTAAGGTTGTGTTCATTTTGCACATGTATAATTTGTGATCAGAAAAACTGAATAACTTTTCTGAAACAACACACTCCATAAATGACTTGATAAAAATTGCTGTTTCAGGCTGTGATTTACATGAGAGCAATCAAAGGAAAGGGCTCCTCTGGAGGCTCAGCGGTAAAGAATCATCCTGCATTGCAGGACATAAGAGACACAAGTCCAGTCCCTGAGTCGGGAAGATCCCCTGGAATAAGGCATGGCAGCCCACTCCAGTATTCTTGCCTTGAGAATCCCACGGACAAGGGAGCTGGCAGGCTCCAGTCCATTGAGTCACTAAGGGACAGACATGACTGAAGCCCCTTAGCACGCACACACGCAGACATGCAGCCAAAGGAAAAGAGGGGGGAAAGCTTTAAATGTGAGAGAGCGTTGTCCTATTTCCTATTTAATGATTTTTTTCCTCCTATTTTATCTTCTATTTTGTTATTGAGAACATTGCTTGCTGTATAAGAATATTAACTAATATTACTATTTCTTAAGAAAGGGGCAGCAAACCAATAGGAAAAAATGAACAGAGATCCAATTAGTTAATGGAAGAGAAGGTACAAATGGCTTTACAAACATGTGAAAATAATCCCAGTCTCTTATTTAAGTACAGATTAAAAATTATCTGAGATAGCATTTTTCATTAATCAAGTTGGCAAAGAACACACTCCATTGGCCAAACTATGTGAGTGAAAAAGGTGTTAAACTCTAAAGGAGAGTGTGCTAGTTGCTAATTAGTGGCTCTGAAGGTCAGAAGTCCTAAAATTACAGTGTCAGCAGGGTTGCATTCCCTCTAGAGGCTCCAGAGCAGAATCCATTTCCTTACTAAAAGCTTCTAGAGGCCACTTGCGTTCTTTGGCTCACGGCACCGTTCTCCATCTTCAGATCCCACATTTTGTCTTTCTTTGACTCTTACCCTCCTACCTCATAAGGAACCTAGGGATTACACTGAACCTACCTAGATAATCGAGGATCATCACCCCCATTTTGATTAAGCCACATGTGTAAAATTCCTTTCACCATGTAAAGTACTAGATTCTGCGAGATTAGGATTTAGACATCTTTTGGGACCATTATTCTGCCTACCACAGGGAGCAAGTGATTTTGTCTATCAGGATATAGATACTCATGTACTTTGATCCCACTATTCTGTTTATCTAGAGATTCATTCCACAGGCGTCATCACATGCCATTTTACACATATACAAAGTTGTGAATTGCATTTTTTTTTTAATAAAAGTTTGGAAATAACCTGTTTCTACAAATAGAGGATTGGTTAAATGATCTTACATATTTAAATTAGGATATCATGCTGCCATATAAAGGGCTTCCCCGGTAGCTCAGCTGGTAAAGAATCTACCTGCAATGCAGGAGACCCCGATTCAATTCCTGGGTTGGGAAGATCCCCTAGAGAAGGGATAGGCTAACCCACTCTAGTATTCTTGGGCTTCCCTGGTGGCTCAGCTGGTAAAGAATCTGCCTGCAATGCAGGAAACCTGGGTTCGATCCCAGGGTCAGGAAGATCCCCTGGAGGAGGGCATGGCAACCCTCTCCAGTATTCGCCTGGAGAATCCCTAAGGACAGAGGAGCCTCGTGGGCTGCCGTCCACGGGGTCACAAAGAGTCGGACATGACTGAGTGACTAAGCACAGCACAGCACAGCTGCCCTATAAAAATGAGGAAATTATTTGCTTATAGGGAACTCACCAGGATGAATGAGAAAAGTAAAGTGGTAAACAATGTCTGATATTTTACTATTTATATAGGGGAAGTGTTTGCTCGTTTATAAAAGTATAACATACTTTTTATATGCATACAGTATTCTAGATGAATAAACAATAAATAGGAAGCTGGCAATGTTGGTTGCCACTGGGAAGGAGAACTGGGTTGCTGTGGGCACTGGGTTAGAAGGGGCACTTTTCAGTGAATGACTCTTTAGGGTTTGCTCAGGGTTTTTTTACTGGTTATCCTGCTCTCTCTTTATTATCTTCCTCTTCTTCCTTAATATGACCTTCAACACCCTTGTGCAAATGAACTCCCAAGTTCTACATTTAATCTCATCAGCCCATTTCCAATTGTCTATTAAACAGCTTTATATAGGGGCCATGAACCAACCCCGTAAATCTACTTGAAGATAATTCTCTTCAGACAATATCCATGGAATAATTGGAATGATGTTCTCGTTTGTACTTTCTTAAGACAGTCCTCTGTAACAGAGTTTGTATACCTATATATCCTAATGTTTTGTAAGTTCTGGGGGCATTATCCTTATATGTTGGTGACTTTAATCATCGTTTAAAAATATTATAGAGAACAAATGTACCTTTGCTAATCAGTTTAGCTATAAATAATCTCCCATTATTTAGGAAGATCTTGACTGTTTTTACTTAATTAGATCTTAGTGCATCTGAAAACTTTATTCAGTACTGTAGAAAATGTATCCTGATGGTAGGCCATTTGCATGTACTATATCATTTCTAAAGTGTCCTGAATTGAAGTTTACTTTGTGCACCCAAATCATTCTCGTCTCTGTAGGACATTCAGTGAGATGAGTGAAGCAGCAGAGCAGTACGCTTTGTGCCAGGAACTCTGCGGTGAGCTGGCTCAAGATCTGCAGAAGAAAGGCCTGAAGGTGCTTTCTTTTTCTGTGGCATTCTGAGTTTTCTAAATGTTTAATCATAAAAAGCAACCTTAAACTGAGAGTTAGATTTGGCATTTAAAAACAAGTTCAGTTCAGTCGCTCAGTCATGTCCAACTCTTTGCAACCCCATGAATCGCAGCACGCCAGGCCTCCCTGTCCATCACCAACTCCCGGAGTTCACTCAGACTCACGTCCATCGAGTAGGTGATGCCATCCAGCCATCTCATCCTCGGTCGTCCCCTTCTCCTCCTGCCCCCAATCCCTCCCAGCATCAGGGTCTTTTCCAATGAGTCAACTCTTCATATGAGGTGGCCAAAGAACTGGAGCTTCAGCCTCAGCATTAGTCCTTCCAATGAACACCCAAGACTGATCTCCTTTAGGATGGACTGGTTGGATCTCC
>SJYX01003702.1:377002-388412 GCA_006410675.1 Oreotragus oreotragus | reverse complement strand
CTGTTGCTTCCTGACCTGCATATAGGTTTCTCAAGAGGCAGGTCAGGTGCTCTGGTATGCCAATCTCTTCCAGAATTTTCCACAGTTTATTGTGATCCACATAGTCAAAGGCTTTGGCATAGTCAATAAAGCAGAAATAGATGTTTTTCTGGAACTCTCCTGCTTTTTCCATGTTCCAGCAGATGTTGGCAATTTGATCTCTGGTTCGTCTGCCTTTCCTAAAACCAGCTTGAACATCTGGAAGTTCACGGTTCATGTATTGCTGAAGCCTGGCTTGAAGAATTTTGAGCATTACTTTACTAGCATGTGAGATGAGTGCAATTGTGTGGTAGTTTGAGCATTCTTTGACATTGCCTTTCTTTGGGATTGGAATAAAAAGAGACAAATTGAATTCTGACCCTTACCTGAAACCTGTGATGAGGTCATTTTATGAGGCGCAACTTACAAGGCTAGAGTGACTCCAGTATATTTCCAGAGGAGTTTGTATTATGTTGGGGGTACATTTGAATAAGTTCAAAATCAGAGTTATATTGGCACTAAACAATAAGGCAAAGAAAAGGCTTTCTCTAGAACTGTACTTTTAAAATGCCTTTCCAATTATCATTTAATGTCACAGTCAGGTAGACAGTGACTTTGTGGAATAAGCATTTTGTTTCAAGGCCTTAATCCAGGTTGCTTAATACATTGAAAACAAAACCTGGAAGTCTTTGAACTTTGTGTTTTATAATATTCACTCACAACAACCTATGTTTAGTATTTTTCCAACACTCTCAAAACAGGTGGAGTTATTACAAAGTGTAATACAAAAGCATTAAAAAGTTATTACAAAGAAAGGACCATCTGATGAATATTTTCTGATAATTCTTTTCTATTATACCTTAAATATAAAGAGAGTTCTTTTTAAAAAAANCACTCTCAAAACAGGTGGAGTTATTACAAAGTGTAATACAAAAGCATTAAAAAGTTATTACAAAGAAAGGACCATCTGATGAATATTTTCTGATAATTCTTTTCTATTATACCTTAAATATAAAGAGAGTTCTTTTTAAAAAAAACTTTAAACTTTTAATTTTAGAATTATTTCAGATTTATAAAATAGTTACAAAGAAAATATAGAGACTTCCAGTATACCCAGTTTCCCTCATTGTTAACACCTTATATTATCATAGTATACATTTCTATAGTACAGAATAAAGTTAACAGAAATGACCAGTTAACTTTGCCCTTTATATAAAAGTCTTTCATAAAAAATCAGTTGGGGAGGAAAGTAATGATTACTGACTAAAATGGGATTTTTAGATTACTTATGGATTTTATGACTATATTCATTACCATGTTTTGTAAATAATTGATTATACTTCCATACTCTCTGTACATAAGAGACCCTTCTGAATTTTTCTAACATGTAAAAAACTTTTTTTCTAGAAGTTAAAGAGCTATATAAAATAATGTATTCTGTTTGTTACAGGGTAGAACTGTTACCATTAAGCTAAAGAATGTGAATTTTGAAGTAAAAACTCGTGCCTCTACAGTTTCAGCTGTTGTTTCAACTGCAGAAGAAATATTTGTAATAGCTAAAGAACTGCTAAGAACAGAAATTGATGCTGATTTTCCACATCCCTTGAGATTAAGACTTATGGGTATAACTTTTACTGTTTTTCGTTAAAATCTGTAAGACATTTCCAAAGAGTCAATTTGAGAAATAGTCTCACCTCCATTTTATTTCTTGGACCCATTCAGGGAGTTGTATTTCTTCTACTTTCATTTTTCTTGATACTTAGAACCTGATGCATGTGAAGCCGTGATCACTAGTTTAATTCCTGTAAGAATCAGTTAGAGTCATTCTTTTCCTTCAATACTTACTGAAATCCTTGGGGTTAGGCATTTTTCAAAATTTTAAACTTCAAATTTTAGAAAGCAAATTCAGTACTTGTTGAATATATTGTGTAATACTCTTTTGGGATCTGAGGCAGCACTTTATGATCAAACATTTTATTATTTCTGTAGCAAAACAAAAAATATTCACACTGAGTTATAAAGACTCTAAATAGCTTCACATCAATCTTGTCATCAGTTATCATTTGTTGCTGACAATTTTCAGAGCTTTTAGATTTCAGAATTACAGATAAAGGATTGTGGCACTATAAAACCACATTTCTGGCCATCATGGGGTAAAAAAGACAAACAAACCACGTTTCCAAAGTGACCAAGTGAGAGAATGTTTAGGGATAAGCACTCCAGATGCCAACCTTACTGCTAAGAATGGGGTCATCAGCCATACTTTCACATATGAAAGACAGCACACATGAAAGTCAATTTGAATATAGTATGTTAACTAAAAGAGCTAAAGAGTAGATGTTAATAGCAGCTTTATTTATAATTACCCAAACTTGGAAGCAACCAAGATAGGAGGGGAATGGAGATTGTGGTACATCCAGACAACAGAATATTATTCAGCACATAAAAGAAATGATATTGGGATGGAGGATGGGGGAGAAGAAAAGAAAGGTAATGAGCTGTCAAATGATGGAATGACATGGAGGAAACTTAAATGTATATTTTTAACTTAAAGAACCAATGTGAAAGGCTACAATACTGTATGATTCCAATATAGGACATTCAAAAATTTCAAAAATTTCCAACATAGAATAAAGCAAAATGGTAGAGATCTGAAAAGATCAGTGGTTGTTAAGGGTGGGGGGAGGGAGGAATAGGAGAGCACAGAGGATTTCTAGGGCAGAGAAACTATTCTGTATGATGCTATAATGGTGGACACATGTCATTATACCTTTGTTAAAATCCAGACTGTACAACACCAAGAGTGAACCGTGATGTAAACTGTAGACTATGAATAATAATGTCTCTCAGTGTAGGTTCATTGGTTATAACAGCTGTTCCACTCTGGTGGAGGATGTTGATCTGGTGGAGGAGTTTGTGCATGTGTGGACGCAGGGTATATATGAGAACTCTCTGTACTTTCTATTCAACTTTGCTGAGAACCTAAAATTATTCTAAAAAATAGAGCCTATTGCAAAAAAGGAGCTAAAGAATCAATGCAATAGACTCCCAATTAGTTACTCGATGTTTAATGGTATCGGGAATCAGATATTAATGGAAAGACCTATATATATATAATCATATATATATATAATCACGCTAACTCCAATAGTTACTTACTATTTAGTATACCCAGCATTATAAAGAGAGTAAATTTCTATACATAATACCACCTTTGGAAAAGTATCCTTTAATTCAGAGAATATGCAGTGTTGCTTATTATTTTTGGCTAAACAGGCTTTTTAATAAGTGTCACAATACTATTACGCAAAATGTCTTTATGCTTTACAGTTGAGTTGGTTTTGTTGAATTGGAAATGGATTAATTATGGTTGGTTTAATTTAGGGGTGCGGCTCTCTGGTTTTCTCAATGAAGAGGAGAAGAAACACCAACAAAGGAGCATTATTGGCTTCTTACAACCTGGAAACCAAGCCCTTTCAGCCACCGGGTGTATACTAGAGAAAACTGACAAAGATCAGTTTCTAAAACCTGCACAAATGACTCATAAGAAGAGTTTCTTTGATAAAAAACGATCTGAAAGGAAATCAAGCCCCCAAGACACATTTACATGTGAAACCATAAATAAACAAAGTTTGCAAACATCACAGTCATTCCAAGTTTTAAACAAGAAGATGAGTGAGAATTTAGAAACAATGGAGAAATCACATAACGGTCAGACATTTACCTGTCCTGTTTGCTTTAGGGAGCAAGGAAGCATCAGTCTGGAAGCCTTCAATAAACATGTAGATGCATGTCTTGATGGACCTTCCATCAGTGGAAACTCCAAAATGTCCTCGTGTTCCCACGCTTCCTCTACAGAAGTAAATGAGAAAGAAAGTGTATGTGATTCTGTTTCTCTCTGTGAGAAGCAGGATTATGAAACCCACCAGAAGAATACAGAGATCATGTCAGTAGATGCTGTAGAGATGGTACAGACTGCCAGTAAACCATCAAATACAGAAGATATAAGTGCTTTAAGTAATAAGCCCAACGAAGAGGAATGTTCTGGTCTTTCAACCAAACCATTTAATATGGAACACTGTCCTCAGAATTCTTGTACTGTTTCACTGGAAAATGAAGATGTTGGGTCATTAAGAAGGCAAGAATCCCCCCAACCTAATTTATATGAAGTAATCAGTGACCAAGTTCTAGTTTGTCCTGTTTGTAACCTAGAACAAAAGACTTCAGATCTTACCCTATTCAATGTGCATGTAGATGTTTGCTTAAATAAAAGCATTATCCAGGAACTGAGAAAGGATAAGATTAATCCATGTAACCAACCCAAAGAAAGCTCCAAAAGTACTGGTGAGTTTATGGGGGTTTTTTAAGAGCTTGATTTTCTAGGAATGTTTTATTAAAATTCAGATTGCTATTAAATCTAAAACATATACCTTTACAGGGATAGTTTGTGTATGTTGCCACTTAGGAGAATGTTAGTTACCTTACCATGGGCTAGAATTAGTTGAAGCCATTAGATTTGAAATTTGGGGAAATCTTTGGTTTAGACTTGATTTAGCACAGAGTGAACTTAAAGGTTTAGGGAACTGAGTGATCTAATCCAAAAAGAAACTCCTTCAGAGAGCGTCTGCCAAGGCACAGTGGCCAATCAGCTATAATTATACGGCCAGAGAGCCTCTTTAGCTTGTTTTGTGGTAGTTCTAACTCTGACCCAGCTTCCAAATTAGCTGCAATACTAATGAAGTAAGTAAATTACAGAGAAATTACTTATAAATTCAAACTATATAGTCCTACAGAGATTTTTTATTATCTTTAATCAGTGAACTTTAACTCTTTAAATCTTTAGAAACTATTTTTGCTATTTCATGTTATTCATTATGCATTATCTTTCCTCTAAAGATAATTCAAGCAAAGTGCAAAAGAATGGAAACAAAGCAAAAAGGTATGGCTAATTTGAGTTTTAATAAAGCTGGCCAAGAAATTGTTATGTTTTGAGATCTGATTTTTAGGAAATGTTCAAATTTGCTTTTATAAGTCATTAAGTAAAAGTTTTAAAATCAGTTACTGGCATAAGCCATTTAAAAGTCTCTCCACGCGGTTAACTGTGTGCTTTTCTGTTATTGTTCTCCTCGTGCATTCTAATCATGTGTCCTGTTTTATTCCAGGCCAGGACTGACGCCAAAGGACTCAGCATCAAAGAGAACAAAACCAAACAACCCCAGACACACTCTTGATATATTTTTTAAATGAATGTTGAACATGTTATCAACTTTTGATTGAAACTTGTTATTTTATAATAACTGGATGTATTCTTCCCTGTTTCAAGCTTACCGTTTCATTTAGTGGAAAGCAAGTACAATAATCCCTTTGTATAAATTTGGAATATATACTAATTTACTTCTGTATACTTCTTTTGATAACAATGAGAACTTCACTTTTAGTTATGCTTCAGTTAGATAATTATGTTAGAGATCATTTTAAAATGAAAAATTGGGAATGAGATCAGGAAGTGATTTCTTTATTATGTTTTATAGTGAATATAAAAACATATATTTATAAGGGCTTTCAGAGGTTCAGGTAAAACTATCATAGCATAAGAATTTTTTAGCACTTAAACACTTTGTTGGCACCGGATGCTCTGCTTGATCTTAGTATCTTCAACAACTTTGAATAATTATTTTTAGCTCCTAGTATCTTCAGATACCTCATGAGAATTCGTTACTAATATTTATCATAAGTTCTATGAAGAATATTAGCTTAGCAGAGTTAGCCTGCATGCTTTTTTACCTTCAGGAAAATAATATCACAGTATTATTTTCTGTGTTAAAAGAACTTTTGTTTAAAATATGCTTATTCATTTTATTTTTTTAATTTAAAATTTCTTTATCCAATGATAAGCACTTATTCACTTTAAAAAATATTTAAGATTCAAGGTCATTATTTTATCTAGGACTTTTAAATGGCAATATTTCATTTCTTGGCAGTTGTATTTGTACTTTACACAGATCTGTAAAAAAAAGAATAAATTGTACACTCTGTTTTTATCATGATCTTCTAGAGAAGAATGTGCAATTCAAAAGATTAATGTGTTTTAAACACCTCATTTATCTTAGTTCTGTTTCTATCATATTTTTATTAATATTCGTGAAAGAAGACAGCTTAACAATTGTTAGCTTAAGTAGTTGCTCCAAATGCTGTCATGGTATCAAGAGTTTTTATAAGAAAAAAACAATTATTTAATAGAAACATGCAAATGGGCCCCATTGTCTATTACTGCTTTAAGGAACTGACTCTTTTATTCTCATATTTTTGTTTCTTCTTTTCATATTTTATAGCTCATTACCTAATTGTATAAAGACATAATGTTTTAGGAATAGTGTAAATTAGGATCTCACACAACCTTTGGCCAAAGTGGTAATTTGACTTTAAATAACTAGATAGTTTAAAATTAGGCTTAGTGTTTATTACAATACCAATTTCATGCCTAATATTATTGTATGCTATGATGAATAGTTATAGAACTGCAATTCTTGATCATGTGATTTATTTACATTAATTCTCTACAAAATTAAGTTCAGTGAAGCACTGATTTATTGTGTTGAAAAGTAAAAACCATATTCTTTTCTATTTTAAGTTTATTTTTATTGATTTTTCAACATTAGAGTAAATACTAAATTATTTTCATTTAGATTGTTCATTTAATGAAATGTTATCATTTAGTAATATTTAATAAAAATTTAAAATGAAACTTTAAATATTTAATTTTTTAGCCATAGAAATTGTTTCCTTACTTTTCCACTCTTTTCCTACCTCTGTTACTTTCAGTCTTATTTTCTTTGCCTAGAATTTTCTCCACATCCTTTTCTGTTTTATCTAATAATCCAACTCATTTTATTATAATTTTGTTTGGGGGACATTAAAAAAACACAGCAAAACCACAAAGAATAAGCACCTATCATCTTACCTATGTGGAGGGTGACAATATAGGGAGCCACTTGGGAGAACACATTTGCAACACAGATAATTTACAGAATACTAGTAATCAGGATGTAGATAAGCCAGAATACACAAAGGGTTCCTGTGAATCAGTAAGAAAAAGACAACCAATAGAAATTTGGTCAAAAGCCTTTAAATGGCACTTTACGTAGAAATCCAGATGTCCAAGAAACATGAAAACATCCTCAGCCATTTTAGTAATGGGGAAATGGGGAAAAAAAAAAAAACTCAAAGAGACATTATAACATCTCTCTCAGATTCATAAGAATGAAAGGATCTAATGATATTGTTTTGGTGATGATGTGGAGCAATATGAACTCCTTAAAATTTTTTATTTAATTATTTATATGGCTGTGCCGGATCTTAGTTGCAGCACTCAGGATCTCAATCTTCGTTGCGGCACGTGGAATCTTTATTTGCTGCGAGCATGTAGGATCTAGTACCCTGGCCAGAGAGGGAACCCAGGCCCACTGTGTTAGGAACCCGGAGTCTCAGCCACTGGACCACCAGGGACGTCCCTATGAACTCTTACTTTGAAAACAACCTCTTTGGAAAAACAGTTGGCCCTTCTTTAGTAACTCTGAAGATGTGTGTACTCGATGTGTAGCTGCACGCCTGTATATATATATGCTGGTTGTCTTCCATTTGCCCTCCTGATTGATTCTGTGCCCTTCATTCTGCGCTACGTCCAATGAGGCATCATGGCAGCAAGAAGCCACTGCAGAAGGTTTCAAGCAAAAACGATAAGGTTGGGTATTTATTCTCTCGTATAGCTTTCTGAAGCTGGTCAAGTCCCTTGAACAAAGGTCACAACCTCTTCATATCTTCATATGTCATTCTCTCCCTCTCCAGGCTCTGACAATCCTTTCCTTACCCTCACCCTTTTACCCTACAAGGTGGCAACAGAGTCTTGCCCTTATTAGCCCTCCAGGTGCTGCCCTATCTTTTGTGCTTTCCTCATACCCTGCCCAGGTGGTTCTAGTGGTAAAGAACCTGCCTGCCGATGCAGAGAAATAAGAGATGCAGTTGGATCCCTGGGTTGGGAAGACCCCCAGAAGGAGGTCATGGCAACCCACCCCAGTATTTTTGCCTGGAGAATCCCATGGACAGAGGAGCCTGGTGAGCTATAGTCCATGGGGTCACAAAGAGTCAGACACGACTGAAGCAACATAGCACAGCACACACAACCTGCCCACACTTTTGTAAATGGACCCTTTTTAAAACTCATCTCAAAATACAAGGTTTCTTTTCTTCCTGCCAGGACCATAACTGATACAATGTCTTGGGATAACTATTGAACTTGTTTTTAGGAAGCATTTGCAAGGTTGCACATAGCAGCACTGTAATAACCAAAAAATATGGAAATAAGCCTAATAGTCAACATTGATAGAAAGACTAAATTCTACCATTGTATTTTCATGTAGATTCAAACAAAAGAATTCTACACATTAATGAAAATGAAAGAATAGGTAATCAGAAGGTGGATGAATATCACAAACATAATGTGGAGCAACAAGCAAATCACAGAAGGATGCCATCAGCAAGATTCCATGCACGTAGTTCAGAACAGTGTATAGCGCTTTAAGAATGTATTCATATAAATCAAATTATAAAGAGAACTATTGTCCCCAAGATAGAATAATGACCTTCTGTGGGGAGAAAAGGGGATGTGATTGAGGAAGGCACATGGAGCTGCTGAAACACTGCCAGCGCTCTATTGTCTTTAGGTGGTGACTTTGTTTACTTCTAAAATCTTATTTAAATTGTACATATATATTTTATATACTCTTGTTCATAAATGACCTATATCACAAGTTTTAAAAAAGTCAGTGCTCGCTTCGGCAGCACGTATACTAAAATTGGAACGATACAGAGAAGATTAGCGTGGCCCCTGTGCAAGGATGACACGCAAATTCATGAAGCGTTCCATATTTTACTGCCTTATGACCCAGCAATCCCACTGCTGGACATACACACCGAGGAAACCAGAATTGAAAGGGACACGTGTACCCCAGTGTTCATCGCCTCGCTTCGGCAGCACGTATACTAAAATTGGAACGATACAGAGAAGATTAGCGTGGCCCCTGTGCAAGGATGACACGCAAATTCATGAAGCGTTCCATATTTTACTGCCTTATGACCCAGCAATCCCACTGCTGGACATACACACCGAGGAAACCAGAATTGAAAGGGACACGTGTACCCCAGTGTTCATCGCCGCACTGTTTATAATAGCTAAGACATGGAAGCAACCTAGATGTCCATCAGCAGATGAATGGATAAGAAAGCTGTGGTACATATACACAATGGAGCATTACTCAGCCATTAAAAAGAATACATATGAATCAGTTCTAATGAGGTGGATGAAACTGGAACCTATTATACAGAGTGAAGTAAGCCAGAAAGAAAAACAATACAATATACTTACGCATATATCAGAGAAGGCAATGGCACCCCACTCCAGTACTCTTGCCTGGAAAATCCCTGGATGGAGGAGCCTGGAAAGCTGCAATCCATGGGGTCACTGAGAGTCGAACATGACTGAGCGACTTCACTTTCACTTTTCCCTTTCACGCATTGGAGAAGGAAATGGCAACCCACCAGTGTTCTTGCCTGGAGAATCCCAAGGATGGGGGAGCCTGGTGGGCTGCTGTCTATGGGGTTGTGCAGAGTCAGACACAACTGAAGTGATTTAGCAGCAGCAGCAGCAGCAGCGCACATATATGGAATTTAGAAAGATGGTAACAATAACACTGTATGCGAGAGAGCAAAAGAGACATAAATGTATAGAACGGTCTTTTGGACTCTGCGGGAGAGGGAGAGGGTGGGATGATTTGAAAGAATGGCATTGAAACGTATAATATCATATACGAAACGAATCGCCAGTCTAGGTTCAATGCAGGATACTGGATGCTTGGGGCTGGTGCACTGGGATGAACTAGAGGGATGGTACGGGGAGGAAGAAGGGAGGGGGGTTCAGGATGGGGAACACATGTATACCTGTGGCAGATTCATGTTGATGTATAGCAAAACCAACACAATATTGTGAAGTAATTAACCAGTTAGAATGAATTTATATTCAAAAAATAAACATAAAAAATGTCAGAAACTTCTTTCTTTATTGAGGTGAAATTTTCCTCCATCTCTGCAAGTATTTGCCTCAATAGAGAAAAGGTACATTTCTGTCTGCTAGGACTTTGCTGAACACAGCAGAAAGAGCCATCCCTTGTCAACATTTTCAGTTTTCCTCCTAACATTTCCCCTAATGCTACAGCCACAGCAGCATTTGGTCTACTCTCCAGTGTCAAATTGTCAAAGTTGACCAAACATTTTATCATCTCCAAACAAGTCACCATCTTTCCAGCCTATGAAATGTGTCCCCATTCCTCAAAGTCCCTCCCTTAAACACTAAGTCAGTTCTGTATACTGGGTTTTGTTTCAGCACCCTACTTTTTAGCATCACTTCAGAATTTCATTTCAGCTATGAGTTACAGAAACCCAATCTGTCTCTTAAAAAAAAAAAATCAGTTCCAGTTTTCCCATGAAACATGAATTTAATTGGTCAGCCTTAGCTCAGTAGTTCAAAGATGGGTTCACAGTCTAATTTTCTTGGCCTCACATGGCCAGCTTCTGGTCACAAGCTGGATGGGCTTTTCTGTGTCCAGCCTTACACATGAGTTCCAGATAGGAAGACAAGGAAGTGAAAAGGATAAAAGGGCAATGAGTCTGTCTCACTTTAAGGAGCTTTCCTGGAAGCCCTACGTAACAATTTCCACTTCCATCTCATTGGCCAAACTGTCACATGGCTTCCTCATACTAAAGGGAACCCGGAAATGTAATTTTTAACAAGACACATTGCTACCCCCAAACAAAAGCAGCTTCTGTTAGTAAACTGTCTCACCTATGAAAAACTATATAAATCATACCATTTAATGGTGAAATTTTAGAAGCACTCCTTAAGAATAACACAAGGGTATCCTCTGTTGTTTTGTTGGAATCAATTCAATAAATAAGATGAATTCAAAATTGGAAACAAAAATAAAACTTTATTGTCAGATGTGTTTGTATTTTTTTAAATCTACATTTAACAAAGGAGTTCAAGGTTATGGCTTCAAGATCAATGTACAAAATCAGGAGCATTCCTGTACGACAATAATAGCAAATTAGGACATGTAATAAACATAATCTCTTTCATGATAATAATCTATAAGGGACCTATAGGGTCTGGGGAGATAGGGACGTGTCATCTATCAGAATTTGTTGAGTCCTTTAAAACTACCAAACATTACTGAAAAACAAACAGTATGTCTGAGTAAATTAAAAAGTGATCCTAGTCAGGAAGAATAGCTATTTTAAAGATAACTATTCTCCCCTAACTCTGTAAGTTCAATAAAACTCA
>SJYX01003702.1:349976-362728 GCA_006410675.1 Oreotragus oreotragus | reverse complement strand
ATAGTCTCCATAGCGCTTACCACTACCTTAAAACATCTCATTCATTTATTTGCTTACTTATTTCATTATCTATCAACCCCCTACAACCAGAAATTGAGCTTGGGCCAGAATATGCTCTGTCTGCATCTCTACATCTAGAATGTTCATTTACATATTACTTTCTGGTTCTTTTTGTGATGCTCTCTCTGCATCTCTACATCTAAAATGTGCATTTATATAGTACTTTCTTGAAAATATTTCCAGAAAGAACGGCTGGCTAGCTGGATGCATGGATGGATGAACTAACTGAAGCCTATCTTAATAAACTGATGTTCTGCACCCAAGGCTCGTCTTTGGGAAAGGAGGCCATCGAAGCGAGGTGACATGGATGGTGCTCCTGCTAAGAGACTCGATGTCATGCTTAACTTTAAAGACTCTTAAACAGCATCCCTGTTTATGCTGGAAATTTATTCCCAAGGCACCAGAGGAACCCCTCCATGCTTTAAAAACTAAAGTACAGAAAAATTAGGTGACTTATTTGAGGTCACACAATAAATTAGTGAAGGCTCAGGCTGTAGGAGTTAACAGCACATCAAACTCCTTATTTGTAAAAGGGCTGAATGATTTCTTGGAAAATCCTCTTCCTTAATTTGAAAGAGGAACACTTTCCTTCCACCTACAGTGCAGGGTTAACCTGAAGTAAAACGTCCTGAGAAACGTGAGCCAACCCTTGGGAGGGTGTGGATCCCAAAGTTGATACTCAGCCCACCTAGGGCGCAGGGTGAGGACGGGCTCGGGTCCCTGGGGCACCCGCAGCTGCTCAGCCGGTTCCCCAGGCCCGCCCCGCGCCGCCCCCGAGGGAGTTTCCAGACCTGTATCGGGACTCACGGAACTCGTTTCCGGCCGCCGCCGCCTCCTGCGGCCGCTCTTGCTTGGGGCCCCGGACAGGCCCCTCTAGGGCCGGCCGCCGCGCCCCTCAGGTCCTCCCGGAGCCCCTCGCCGCCGCCCTGCGCCCTGGGGCGAGCGGACCGGGCTCCAGGTCCGAGCCCGAGGCCCGGCCCGCTCGGGGGCCGCGCACACCAGGGGCCGCTCTCCGCTGCGGGCGCCTCGCCTGGGGCTGCAGTCCTGCCCGGGCGCGGCCGCCTTCAGGCGTGGCGCGCGCTGTGCTGGAAGCACCTGCAGTGAGAAATTAAGAGGAAAGTCCCGCCACATTTAGGTGGTTCTGAGTACAATCTGGAGAAGACTCTTGAGAGTCCCTTGGACTGCAAGGAGATCCAACCAGTCCATCCTAAAGGAAAGGAGTCCTGAATATTCACTGGAGGACTGATGCTGAAGCTGAAGCTCCAATACTTTGGCCACCTGATGCAAAGAACTAACTCATTGGAAAAGACCCTGATGCTGGGAAAGATTGAAGGTGGGATCCGGAGAAGGGGACGACAGAGGATGAGATGGTTGGATGGCATCACTGACTCAATGGACATGAGTTTGAGTAAACTCTGAGAGTTGGTGACGGACAGGAAGGCCTGGCATGCTGCAGTCCATGTTGACACAACAGAGCAACTGAACTGAACTGAACTGAACCATGGGAAGTTTGGGAGGGGGAGGGAAACATTAAAATTAAGAGGAATAGCAAATGCAAGGCAGAAATGAAACTAGTCTATTGTTGAAAAAGGAGGAAGCAGACTTCCCTGTTGGCCAGTGGTTAAGACTCCACCTGACAATGTGGGAGACTCTGAGTTTGATCCTGGTGGGGAGCTAAGATCCAACATGTTGGCGTTCTGCAACTAGTACTGAGATTTTGTGCCCTGCAAGGGAAGGTCCTGCGTGCAGCAGCTAAGACCAGGTGCAGTTAAATAAATATTTTAAGAAAAAGAAAGAGGAGTAAGACCAGACTATTTGAATATTAGGTATTGAAGGGGAGAGCGGATGATATTGGTGTGGTACACAGAACCAGTTCAGGCAAGATCTTGATGCCCTGAGAGAGGAACTTAAATTTGGTATTGTTGGTGTTTCAAAATTTTAGCCATTCTAACAGGTGCATATTGGTCTCTCCTTGTGGTTTTATGTTTCCCTAACAGANTATTTGAATATTAGGTATTGAAGGGGAGAGCGGATGATATTGGTGTGGTACACAGAACCAGTTCAGGCAAGATCTTGATGCCCTGAGAGAGGAACTTAAATTTGGTATTGTTGGTGTTTCAAAATTTTAGCCATTCTAACAGGTGCATATTGGTCTCTCCTTGTGGTTTTATGTTTCCCTAACAGATAATGATGGTGAACATCTTCTCCTGTGCTTATTGCCATCTATATATCCTCTTTGGTTCCTCTTTGTTCCGTTGAAGTCTTTTCCCTATTTTTAAATTGGATTTTGTTTTCTTACTGTTGAGTCATTTGTCAGATGTGTGATTTGCATATATGTTCCCCCAATCTATAGTTTGTCTTTTTTATTCTCTTAACAATATTTTTCACAGAGCAAAGTTTGAAATTTTTCTAAGGTCCAATTTACTATTATTTTCGTTTATGGTCATGCAGTTGGAGTCATGTGTAAGATAGAACTCTTTGCCTAATCCCAGTTTGTGAAGCTTTTCTCCTGTATTTTCTTCTAAAAGTTTTATGATTAAAAACAAAACAAAACAAAACAATTTTCTAAGGTCCAATTTACTATTATTTTCGTTTATGGTCATGCAGTTGGAGTCATGTGTAAGATAGAACTCTTTGCCTAATCCCAGTTTGTGAAGCTTTTCTCCTGTATTTTCTTCTAAAAGTTTTATGATTAAAAACAAAACAAAACAAAACATTTCTTTGGCTTCACCAGCTCTTAGTTACAACTAAGCAAGCAGGATCTTGGATCTTTACTGTGGCGTGTGGGAACTAGTTCCCTGACCAGGGAGGGCCCCCTGCCGTGGGAACAGGAAGTCTTAGCCACTGGACTGCCAGGGAAGTCCCTTTTCAGCTCTTTTATATTCCAAAATTTTGGAGCCCCCCCAAAAAAGTCACTGCAGATGGTGATCGCAGCCATGAAATTAAAAGACACTTACTCCTTGGAAAAAAAGTTATGACCAACCTAGATAACATATTCAAAAGCAGAGACATTACTTTGCCGACCAAGGTCCGCCTNTAGAGTCTGCCTGGAATGCGGGAGACCGGGTTCTGGGTCAGGAAGTTCCCCTGGAGCAGGCAATGGCACCCCACGCCAGTACTCTTGCCTGGAAAACCCCATGGACGGAGGAGCCTGGTGGGCTACTGTCCTTGGGGTCGCAAAGAGCCGGACACGACTGAGCCACTTCACTTCATGTGACCTGTAATGTTCGTAGTGTATAGTAATAGTAATGTTTCTCGTAAAAGTGAAAATCTTCTTTTATCTCCTTTCATGTAAATGAAAATAAAACATGTCGATCACTTTTAACCTTCATTCATGACTGTTTATATGATGTGTTTCATGGTTTTGTTTCTGCAGATCTGGCATCCCACAGGGTTCTGCTGACAACAGTTTTATCTCTGTAAGCTTGTATAGAGTATTTGGGCTCCTCCCTGCCTAATCTTGTACAAACATTTTATAAACAACGCCCCTTGAGAACTCAGTGGCCACCCTCCAACCTCCTAGAGTTATATTCTGCATTGCTGACTTCAGGGTGGTCCTTGAGAATAATGTTTTGTTTGGGATAGGAAGATGTTTAAGGCTGTGAAAACACTTTCAGTGTGAGGAATACGTGGAATCTTGATAATACAGCTTCATAAAATATTGAAGCAAAGTTCCCCCACCCAAAATAGCAGACTGTGAAAGGCTCAAGGCTGTGGTTTCAGGTTTTTAGTCCCAAGGTTTGCCACATGAGGTTTGCTTTCTCTTCAACCCTCTTCGATTCCTGCAGTCATGCTTGCTTGCTTGCTTCTTTTAGAGCTGCCAAATGAGAGAAGCTTCCAGAATGCTACTAAGAGCAATGATTTGTATCTTATGGAGAAGCTGTTTGAAAAGAAGGTTAATATTAATGCTGTGAACAATGTGAGTAGGAATCACAGATGTGACAAGTGATAGTAGTGTGGGCTTACACAGTGCAACAGAAATAAAAATAAAAACGATTCTGCTAAGTGAGATGAGGGGGAGCTCTTTTGTTGGCAGTTCCAGAATGTTTAAGCTAATAGTGGAATCAAGCTGTAGAAGAGGCTCTGGGTGTTTTAACTGTTCTAATCTGAGGGGACGTGCCCAGGGTCTTTATGTGCAGCTGTGCTGTCTCTGGGTGGGCAGTGTAGCCAGATGTCAAGGTTATAGGCCTGCACTTGGTCCTGGATCATAGCCTGTGGATCTCTTTGGCCTCACATTTTGGAAAGGCAGGACGTTTTTTGCTACACAGTTCATCACTGTTTTCTCATCGGTGCTGTGCTTTGTGGTTGGAGCCTTCCAAATTTAAAATCCAAAGGAAAGTACGGGTTTGCTTTTTACTGCTTGTGGAATCTAGTACATCTGCCTGTTGGACAGTGAGGCCTCTCCTGAGACCCAGCTCTCACTTGTTCCTCAGTGTCTGGGTTTAGGGGCGAAGTCCCACTGCCAGAAAAATGGATTGCTTACTGCTTGGTTTTGTGGAGATTTCCTGACAGCCCCATAAGGCAGGGTTCATCAGAGTGAACAGACTGGGGGCTGTCTCTGTTGTTTAGGATATTTGTGGAGCGGTTCAAGGTGGGGATGGCAGAGGTGGGTTGGATGCTAAATGAAGTGTAAACTTTAAGAGACNCCGTCGTGGCTTTGCAGGGAGGACTGGTGCCTGGAAAGCTGGAGGTGGGGTGTCCCTTCAGGTGACAGGAAATGACAGGAGACTGGGCACCTGTCACCCAGGCTCTCAGGGGCAGCAAACAGGATGAGATGGGAGGAGGAGGTAGAGGTCACAGGACTTGTGAGCAGGGGCTAGGGAGAGGGGAGACCTTCTGCCCCCCAGCTCCCTGGCTTGGACCCCCAGGGCGGTGGGGTGCCCATCCCTGAGCTGTGGAGGGTGAGGCCTCAGTCATCAGGGAGTGGCGGGTTCTCCCTGAGACTCTGTGGGAGGCCTTTACTCAGGTGAGGGCAGCGGGGAGATGGAAAGCAGGCCTGGAGTTCAGCGGAGAGGCTGTGGCTGCAGAGGCAGACGCGTGAGTCATCTGCTCTGGGGGGTCACTTCTTAACCTCTGGGTCCACGCCTTTGGAGCTGGCTGTTTGGAGACCCAGGTGAGTGGAGTCCTCTTGGACTTCATGGTAGTGATGATCAGATTGAAGTGGTTTAAGTTTGTGAAGATCCTAGGAATGTGATCTTCTTGAATAAAAGTTATGAATGATGCGTGAGAAGCTCAAGGAGAACTAGATTCACCCAGCAAAAATCTTAGCCCTGATTAGCCTTCACAAATATAGAGATCCAGTCCTATAGTCATAGGATTTAAAGTCTTAGTCATGCTGGCCCTTTTCTGTTCTAATACTTTACCACTGGAATGTGTGCACCTGGATTTAATCCACCTTTTAGCTATTTTAGAGTCAGGGCATATTGAAGAAAAGTCTTTAAGTCTAACAAACTGTAATTGTAACCTGTGATAGATTTTATTTGCACAAAGTGTCTAGTGATACTATTAATCCTTTGGATGAAGCCCGTAATGTACATACAGTCTTGGACTGCCTCTGTTTTCCGGCCTTGGCTCTTGCCAGAACATGGAGTGACTCACGGGACTAGGCTTGAGTGTGGTGCCTTCCAAACATTCTGGGTAGCAAACTCCTGTCAGTGAAGAAAATGTGAGCATGTGCCTTATCACAGGGTGTTTATCATTAAATCAATATATTATAAAACATATGCCAGAAATATAAATTTTAAAGATTGAGATAAAAATAAACATAAATAGCAATTTTCATATTTTGTCTACACTGAAAGGATTACCTTATAAACATCTGATATGTTTTCCTTTGAGTTTTCTTTGTGTTCCTGTGCATGCATATTTTTAAGGTCTTCCCAAAATGCCTTTAACCCTTCTTTAGCTCCTGGCCATTTAGGTTTTGTTCAGTGTTTCCTTTTTATGGAAGTAAGGCTGTCAGGACTGACCCAGACTTGCCCAGGAGTGTCCAGGAGTCTCCAGCAGAGGCATGGGTCGGTGGCGGCCTGCTGCAGGATTGGGGACAGTGAGTGTAGTCGTACATGGATGGGATCTTACGAAGGAGGTTACCATTATCTTCATTACCTCCACCATAGTTTGGCCCCCGGTAAATAACAGGGAGGCAACACAGCTCCACCCCTCTACAGAAAACTGGGTCAAAGATAGACTGAGCACAGTCCGCACCGCAGAAGCGTGCCATCTGCCACGACCACACAGAAGCGTGGCTGAGAGGAGCTACCAGTCGCCCAAGGTCAGGGGCGGTGGCCAGGAGGAGCTACCCCACGTCCAAGGAGCAGTGGCTGCATGGGCGCAGGAGGGCCGAGAGGAGCTACTCCACGTTGAAGGTCAGGAGGGGCGGCTATGAGGAGATACCCCTCTTCCAAGGTAAGGAGCAGCGGCTGCGCT
Organism: Oreotragus oreotragus; assembly: GCA_006410675.1. NCBI lineage: Eukaryota > Metazoa > Chordata > Mammalia > Artiodactyla > Bovidae > Oreotragus > Oreotragus oreotragus. The sequence continues at coordinate 356,242 of SJYX01003702.1, read as the reverse complement.
TTGCTGGAGCAGCCGTGAAGAGATACCCACGTCCAAGGTAAGAGAAACCCAAGTAAGATGGTAGGTGTTGCGAGAGCCATCAGAGAGGGCAGACACACTGAAACCATAATCAGAGAAAACTAGTCAGTCTAATCACATGGACCACAGCCTTGTTTAACTCAGTGAAACTAAGCCATGCTGTGTGGGGCCACCCAAGACGGGCGGGTCAGGGTGGAGAGGTCTGAGAATGTGGTCCACTGGAAAAGGGAATGGCAAACCACTTCAGTATTCTGGCCTTGAGAACCCCATGAACAGTATGAAAAGGCAAAATGATAGGATACTGAAAGAGGAACTCCCCAGGTCGGTAGGTGCCCAAATTGCTACTGGAGATCAGTGGAGAAATAACTCCAGAAAGAATGAAGGGATGGAGCCAAAGCAAAAACAATACCCAGTTGTGCATGTGACTGGTGATAGAACCAAGGTCCGATGCTGTAAAGAGCAATATTGCATAGGAATCTGGAATGTTAGGTCCATGAATCAAGGCAAATTGGAAGTAGTCAAATAGGAGTTCAAGAGTGAACGTCAAAAAAAAAAAAAAAAAAAGTGAACGTCAACATTCTAGGAATCAGCGAACTAAAATGGACTGGAATCCCTCAGAAGAAATGGAGTAGCCATCATGGTCAACAAAAGAGTCTGAAATGCAGTACTTGGATGCAATCTCAAAAACGACAGAATGATCTCTGTTCGTTTCCAAGGCAAACCATTCAATATCACAGTTATCCAAGTCTATGCCCCAACCAGTAATGCTGAAGAAGCTGAAGTTGAACGGTTTTATGAAGACCTACAAGACCTTTTAGAACTAACACCCAAAAAAGATGTCCTTTTCATTATAGGGGACTGGAATGCTAAAGTAGGAAGTCAAGAAACACCTGGAGTAACAGGCAAATTTGGCCTTGGAATGCGGAATGAAGCAGGGCAAAGACTAATAGAGTTTTGCCAAGAAAATGCACTGGTCATAGCAAACACCCTCTTCCAGCAACACAAGAGAAGACTCTACACATGGACATCACCAGATGGTCAACACCGAAATCAGATTGATTATATTCTTTGCAGCCAAAGATGGAGAAGCTCTATACAGTCAACAAAAACAAGACCAGGAGCTGACTGTGGCTCAGATCATGAACTCCTTATTTCCAAATTCAGACTTAAATTGAAGAAAGTAGGGAAAACCGCTAGACCATTCAGGTATGACCTAAATCAAATCCCTTATGATTATACAGTGGAAGTGAGAAATAGATTTAAGGGCCTAGATCTGATAGACAGAGTTCCTGATGAACTATGGAATGAGGTTCGTGACATTGTACAGGAGACAGGGATCAAGACCATCCCCATGGAAAAGAAATGCAAAAAAGCAAAATGGCTGTCTGGAGAAGCCTTACAAATAGCACTGAAAAGAAGAGAGGCGAAAAGCAAAGGAGAAAAGAAAAGATATAAGCATCTGAATGCAGAGTTCCAAAGAATAGCAAGAAGAGATAAGAAAGCCTTCTTCAGCAATCAATGCAAAGAGATAGAGGAAAACAACAGAATGGGAAAGACTAGAGATCTCTTCAAGAGAATTGGAGATACCAAGGGAACATTTCATGCAAAGATGGGCTCGATAAAGGATAGAAATGGTATGGACCTAACAGAAGCAGAAGATATTAAGAAGAGGTGGCAAGAATACACAGAAGAACTGTACAGAAAAGATCTTCACGACCCAGATAATCATGAGGATGTGATCACTAATCTAGAGCCAGACATCTTGGAATGTGAAGTCAAGTGGGCCTTAGAAAGCATCACTAAGAACAAAGCTAGTGGAGGTGATGGAATTCCCGTTGAGCTGTTTCAAATCCTGGAAGATGATGCTGTGAAAGTGCTGCACTCAATATGCCAGCAAATTTGGAAAACTCAGCAGTGGCCACAGGACTGGAAAAGGTCAGTTTTCATTCCAATTCCAAAGAAAGGCAATGCCAAAGAATGCTCAAACTACCGCACAATTGCACTCATCTCACACGCTAGTAAAGTAATGCTCAAAATTCTCCAAGCCAGGCTTCAGCAATATGTGAACCGTGAACTCCCTGATGTTCAAGCTGGTTTTAGAACAGGCAGAGGAACCAGAGATCAAATTGCCAACATCCGCTGGATCATGGAAAAAGCAAGAGAGTTCCAGAAAAACATCTATTTCTGCTTTATTGACTATGCCAAAGCCTTTGACTGTGTGGATCACAATAAACTGTGGAAAATTCTGAAAGAGATGGGAATACCAGACCACCTAACCTGCCTCTTGAGAAATCTGTATGCAGGTCAGGAAGCAACAGTTAGAACTGGACATGGAACAACAGACTGGTTCCAAATAGGAAAAGGAGTACGTCAAGGCTGTATATTGTCTCCCTGCTTATTTAACTTATATGCAGAGTACATCATGAGAAACGCTGGACTGGAAGAAACACAAGCTGGAATCAAGATTGCCGGGAGAAATATCAATAACCTCAGATATGCTGATGACACCACCCTTATGGCAGAAAGTGAGGAGGAGCTAAAAAGCCTCTTGATGAAAGTGAAGGAGGAGAGCGAAAAAGTTGGCTTAAAGCTCAACATTCAGAAAACGAAGATCATGGCATCCGGTCCCATCACTTCATGGGAAATAGATGGGGAAACAGTGGAAACAGTGTCAGACTTTATTTTTTTGGGCTCCAAAATCACTGCAGATGGTGACTGCAGCCATGAAATTAAAAGACGCTTACTCCTTGGAAGAAAAGTTATGACCAACCTGGATAGTATATTCAAAAGCAGAGACATTACTTTGCCGACTAAGGTCCGCCTAGTCAAGGCTATGGTTTTTCCTGTGGTCATGTATGGATGTGAAAGTTGGACTGTGAAGAAAGCTGAGCGCCGAAGAATCGATGCTTTTGAACTGTGGTGTTGGAGAAGACTCTTGAGAGTCCCTTGGACTGCAAGGAGATCCAACCAGTCCATTCTGAAGGAGATCAACCCTGGGATTTCTTTGGAAGGAATGATGCTAAAGCTGAAACTCCAGTACTTTGGCCACCTCATGCGAAGAGTTGACTCATTGGAAAAGACTCTGATGCTGGGAGGGATTGGGGGCAGGAGGAGAAGGGGACGACCGAGGATGAGATGGCTGGATGGCATCACGGACTCGATGGACGTGAGTCTGAGTGAACTCCGGGAGATGGTGATGGACAGGGAGGCCTGGCGTGCTGCGATTCATGGGGTCGCAAAGAGTCGGACACGACTGAGCGACTGAACTGAACTGAACTGAACTGAACTTAACTGCCTCCTGAGAAATCTGTGTGCAAATCAAGAAGCAACAGTTAGAACCAGACATGGAACAACAGACTGGTTCCAAATAGGAAAAGGAGTACGTCAAGGCTGTATATTGTCTCCCTGCTTATTTAACTTATATGCAGAGTACATCATGAGAAACGCTGGACTGGAAGAAACACAAGCTGGAATCAAGATTGCCGGGAGAAATATCAATAACCTCAGATATGCTGATGACACCACCCTTATGGCAGAAAGTGAGGAGGAGCTAAAAAGCCTCTTGATGAAAGTGAAGGAGGAGAGCGAAAAAGTTGGCTTAAAGCTCAACATTCAGAAAACGAAGATCATGGCATCCGGTCCCATCACTTCATGGGAAATAGATGGGGAAACAGTGGAAACAGTGTCAGACTTTATTTTTTGGGGCTCCAAAATCACTGCAGATGGTGACTGCAGCCATGAAATTAAAAGACACCTATTCCTTGGAAGGAAAGTTATGACCAACCTAGATGGCATATTCAAAAGCAGAAACACTACTTTGCCGACAAAGGTCCATCTAGTCAAGGCTATGGTTTTTCCTGTGGTCATGTATGGATGTGAGAGTTGGACTGTGAAGAAGGCTGAGCACCGAAGAATTGATGCTTTTGAACTGTGGTGTTGGAGAAGACTCTTGAGAGTCTCTTGGACTGCAAGGAGATCCAACCAGTCCATCCTAAAGGAGATCAGTCCTGGGTGTTCATTGAAAGGACTAATGCTGAAGCTGAAACTCCAATACTTTGGCCACCCCACGTGAAAAGCTGACTCATTGGAAAAGACCTGGGTGCTGGGAAAGATTGAAGGTGGGAGGAGAAGGGGACGACAGAGGATGAGATGGCTGGATGGCATCACCGACTTGATGGACATGGGATTGGGTGAACTCTGGGAGTTGGTGATGGACAGGGAGGCCTGGCGTGCTGCAATTCCTGGGGTCACAAAGAGTTGGTCACAACTTAGCGATTGAACTGAACTGAACTGAATTTATGATTGATTTCTTAGAACTCTGCTCATACTTGAAAATTTGAGGAAGGTGAAAAAATTTAACCTACACATTGTTTACAGTGTTTGAATACTTTATGAATATTGCATTTAACAATCAATGAAGTTTGACTATGTTGATTAAATATTTATTCACTTCAATTTTGTGGTTTTCTTTTGGTATTTTGGAACCAACTTTTTCCTTTTTTTAAGATGTCAAATATTTCTTTGGTGCTTAAAAAGTCTGAAGGTCATATACTCTGTGCCTGTTGTGTCTGGTGGTTAAAATGCCCCAGGGCCCTACAGCATTTTGGTTTCCTGGCTTTGGGCTCCTTACAAACCTGTTTCTGCATCACATCCTTCCATTAGGGGGCATTTCCCTACCATTCTGATCTCAGTTTAGATGTCACCCTATCCAAGAAGGTTTTCTTGATCACTCACTGAAAAATGAAATCATCCAGTCACACTATTTCACTTCTCTCTGTAGCATGCTCATTACCACTAGCTGACATTATTCTTCTAATAACATCTGGAATCTAATAGATGGATTTATTCCAAATCTGTTGATTTACTGATTTACCAGTCTACCCATCAATTGATTGTCCACCCCTACTGGAACGTAACGTCAGAGATATTGTCAGTCTAATCATATTCACGCCCGCACTATTTAACATAGGGTCTGATACATAATAAGTGCTCAATAAATTTTTGTGGCTTTATTGAGATGATAGTGAAGATCATTGCACACCTTTACTAGCTCAAATATATTTCCCAAGTACTGTGATGGTTTGAGGAAAGACGTAGAATGGTGTGGTTCCTGGAATAACAGCCCCCCAAAGAGGTCCACTTTGGATCCTGGGAACCTGTGAGTTTGTGAAGTTACAGGACAAAAGGGAATTAAGGTTGATCATCATCTGACCCTACAACGAGATTATCCAGGTGAGCCTAATATAATCACAAGGGTCCTTCGAGCAGAAGAATGAGGCCAGTAGGGGAGGTCAGAGGGATGCAGAAGGACTGAGCACCCCATTGCTGACTTTAAAGGAGTGGGGCTGAGGGGTGTGTGTGGCTTCCACAGACTGAAAAAGGCAAAGAAATGGATTCTCCTGAAAGCCTCCCTATAGGCCTTTCTTTTCACTCAGTGAGACTCATTTCAGACTTCTGACCTCTAGAACTGTAAGATAATACATCTGTATTGTTTAAGGCACTCGCATTTGTGGCAATTTGTTATTTGCAGCAATAGAAAACTGATAACATAGGTGGTTCTGTTATTGTCACAGAGGAAGACATAGAGGCCCATCCTTGAGAGGCCATTTATTCAAGGTCATTTGGGCATTTAGTATCAGCTCAAGCTAGATTCCCATTGGCTGGAGTGTGTATCAGTCCTGTGAGTATTTGTTCCACTTGCCTATCACTTTATAACCAACCAACCCAAAGCACAGGGGCTTAGAACCATACACTATTATCTGTAAGCTTTTCTTCTTACAAGGACTTTTGCAGGAGGATGGGATAATCAGGGGCTTCCCAGGTGGCCCAGTGGTAAAGAACCCCCCTGCAAAGCAGGAGACGCAGGAGACATGGGCTTGATCCCTGAGTCAGGAAGATCCCCTGGAGGAGGAAATGGCAACCCACTCCAGTATTCTTGCCTGGAGAATTCCATGGTCAGAAAAGCCTGGTGAACCACAGTCCATGGGGTCACGAAGAGGTGGATACAGCTGAGCCACTAACACTTTCATGCTGTTTTGAGGTAGTACCTGCAAGGGGACAGTTACTAGTAAACAGTCAGAATGAAAGAGGGTTGAGACATTTTGGGGGCCAATACCAAGTTCATTTCTTCTGGCGCAAGGAGAGGGTTCAGTTCAGTTCAGTCGCTCAGTCAGTCCAACTCTTTGCGACCTTATGAATCGCATCATGCCAGGCCTCCCTGTCCATCACCAACTCCCGGAGTTCACTCA
>SJYX01003702.1:224941-341085 GCA_006410675.1 Oreotragus oreotragus | reverse complement strand
TCTTTCCCATTCTATTGTTTTCCTCTATTTCTTTGCATTGATGGCTGAGGAAGACTTTCTTATCTCTTCTTGCTATTCTCTGGAACTCTGCATTCAGATGCTTATATCTTTCCTTTTCTCCTGTGCTTTTAGCTTCTCTTCTTTTCACAGCTATTTGTAAGGCCTCCCCAGACAGCCATTCTGCTTTTTCGCATTTCTTTTCCATGGGGATGGTCTTGATCCTTGTCTCCTGTACAATGTCATGTACCTCATTCCATAGTTCATCAGGCACTCTATCAGATCTAGGCCCTTAAATCTATTTCTCACTTCCACTGTATAATCATAAAGGATTTGATTTAGGTCATACCTGAATGGTCTAGCAGTTTTCCCTACTTTCTTCAATTTAAGTCTGAATTTGGAAATAAGGAGTTCATGATCTGAGCCACAGTCAGCTCCTGGTCTTGTTTTTGTTGACTGTATAGAGCGTCTCCATCTTTGGCTGCAAAGAATATAGTCTAGCAGGGTATATAGAGAGAAGACTTGGCTCCAGTTCCCTTTGTACTTCTCGCTTTAGCTCATATTTGCCTGAGGCATGCCTGACTCCACCTAGAAGCAGCAAAGTGCACCCCCCACCCAATAATCAGAAACACATTGGATTTTCTCTTTAAAAGAGTCATACTGTTTCACTGTATTCATTGATAACCATGAGAAAAACACCAGAAAGCGTGCTGGATTCTAATGGGAGTCCCTCCCTGCCTTCTCACTCCACCTGTCTCTTACAGATCAGTATCAGTGTTTTGCAGACAGCAACCTGGAATGACCATGCATCACCTGTCAGCGTTCTTCTCAATGAGATTGTTGATCTGCCCCAGAAGATGGAAGCGACTCTATTGCGATAACATGGACTTTGATCCTAGCTCTGTGAGGCTTGGCTGTGCCGTAAGATGCTGCTTGCAGATATGCTGGGGAGAGAGAGGGGAGGACCAGGTGACCACAAAGGAGGAATTCTTTCTGGGAGGGCTGACCATCTCCTTTTGCAGACTGAGTTTTAATCATAAGCAATAGAATCCGAGGGCTGAATTTTAGAAAGTTGTTGCAGTTCCTGAACAAAATGAAATCTTTGTTTTTAAATATTTATATTTGCCACAGTTAAACTTTCTCATGTGTCTGGAGATGCCATTCTTGTATTAAATTTATCAGTCTGGGAAAACGATGACACTGCTGTTAATAGGAAGGAGAAGGATTATTTTTCCCCCTTCACTGACCGATTTTGTTTTTCTTTTGGAAGTCAGTCATTTGTACTGATTTAGGTTTTCTGAAGTTGGCCCTGGCAGAATTAACAAAAGCCATCTGTGCTGGAATTAAGTGCTATTTTTCACTCTACTTTCATTTTTCCTGGGAGAATATTCTTTGCTCTGATTTTGCTTAAGCCATTGCCATTTATTATATTAACTGGAGAGAAGGGATGTGATTTAAACCAGGATGGGTAGTTTTTGGAGAATGGCATGAGAGGCTCTGAATTTGCCTGTTCTATCCAAGGATGCCTTCTGTTTCTCAGGAGGGTTTGGGGCCACAGCAAGGCTGGTAGTCCCAGCAGGAAGGGCCCTCCATATGTCCCTGGGATTAGGGATCTGTTCTTTTTTTTCATGCTTGGTGTCATAGAGACCAGGTCCTCCCAGAGCAGAAGAGGTCTGTATGGAAAGCCTGCCCCTCCACCCCATCTGTCTGACTGCCCTTGCTCACCCTTGGACAGTCTGATGCACACAGCTTTAGGTCCCATCTGCCCCTTCTTTCCTCCTCCTCTGAGTACTGCTGTGTTCTTTGCCCAATCACTACACATTTCTTCCATCCATCTACCCCTGTGAAGGAGGCTGGTGTTGATGTTGGAGTCAGGGAGAGCTGGTTTTGAATCCTCTCTCTGCCACTTTCTAGCTCAGATGCCTCAGGAGGTGATTTAACCTCTGAATTGATAGCTTAGGTGATTCAGGATCTCCAAAGAAGAAGATTTAGCTTTTGGACAAGGGACCAGGCTTGATCACTCAGGAGTTTTTGTGTAGCAGAGTTTTATTAAAGTATAAAAAGGGGCAGAGACAGCTTCTGACATAGACATCTGAAGGGGGACAGAGAGTGGCCCCCTTGCTAATGTTAGGTGTTACTTTTAATTATTACAGTGAATCAAAAGAATGCCTCAAGGCTGTAAAGATCTTATTAGACCCACTCCCACAATTTACACTTTAAAATGACAGGATTAGAACTAACAATCTAAAGATTTTACCAGACCCACTCCCATGATATACATTTTAAACTAACAGGATTAGTCAGAAGGTTTTCCAGAAGGAGAAACTGTCCTCAAGCAGGATACATTGTTGTTATATAATCCTTAGTACAGAGTTTAAACTGAGTTGTTTGTTGTGTAATCATCAGTTCTGGGCTTAAAGAAAAAAACCTTTTATGTGACTAAGACTAAGGAATGTAGAGAAAAACAAAAACAAAAAAAAAGACTTTGTCCTTCCCTCCTCCTTGAGAATTCCAGGCCCCTATCTCCTCTTCAAGAGCCCCAGGCCCTTCTCTCCTCCTCAGGGACCGGGACTTCTCAACCTGCCTAGGAATTGACTCTCTGAGTGTGTAAAGTGTGGAATAGAAAACCTAACTGCTAGAGTGGTTGTATAACCATAAGGGATTTGATTTAGGTCATACCTGAATGGTCTAGCGGTTTTCCCTACTTTCTTCAATTTAAGTCTGAATTTGGTAATAAGGAGTTCATGATCTGAGCCACAGTCAGCTCCTGGTCTTGTTTTTGTTGACTGTATAGAGCTTCTCATCTTTGCTATGACCAGTGCATTTTCCTGGCAAAACTCTATTATAGTCTTTGCCCTGCTTCATTCCGCATTCCAAGGCCAAATTTACCTATTACTCCAGGTGTTTCTTAACTTCCTATTTTAGCATTCCAGTCCCCTATAATGAGAGGGACATCTTCTTTTGGGTGTTAGTTCTAAAAGGTCTTGTAGGTCTTCATAAAACCGTTCAACTTCAGCTTCTTCAGCATTACTGGTTGGGGCATAGACTTGGATAACTGTGATATTGAATGGTTTGCCTTGGAAACGAACAGAGATCATTCTGTCGTTTTTGAGATTGCATCCATTGGAAGAGGGTGTTTGCTATGACCAGTGCATTTTCTTGGCAAAACTCTATTAGTCTTTGCCCTGCTTCATTCCGCATTCCGAGGCCAAATTTGCCTGTTACTCCTGGTGTTTCTTGACTTCCTACTTTAGCATTCCAGTCCCCTAGAATGAAAAGGACATCTTTTTTTGGGTGTTAGTGCTACAAGGTCTTGTAGGTCTTCATAAAACTGTTCAACTTCAGCTTCTTCAGCATTACTGGTTGGGGCATAGACTTGGATAACTGTGATATTGAATGGTTTGCCTTGGAAACGAACAGAGATCATTCTGTCGTTTTTGAGATTGCATCCAAGTACTGCATTTCAGACTCTTTTGTTGACCATGATGGCTACTCCATTTCTTCTGAGGGATTCCTGCCCACAGTAGTAGATATAATGGTCATCTGAGTTAAATTCACCCATTCCAGTCCATTTTAGTTCACTGATTCCTAGAATGTTGACGTTCACCCTTTCCATCTCTTGTTTGACCACTTCCAATTTGCCTTGATTCATGGACCTGACATTCCAGGTTCCTATGAAATATTGTTCTTTACAGCATCGGATCTTGCTTCTATCACCATATTATTTCTTTTCTTTATTTCCTTTCTTCTCAAAATATTTGTTAGTTTTTCTTTCATTGCTTTATTCCCAACTTGGCACCTTGCTTTAGTTTTGTTTTCCAATTTGTGCTTTAGTTAGTTTTGTCCTCAACTGGTATTTTTTTTTTTTTAATTTGCTTTATTTGCTGGGTCAATCTATTGTACTTTATTTCAGTTGGACTGTTTTGACTTTGCTTATGGGTGTATATTCCATTATTTTAATTACTATTTGCCTGGTTTTGTCACTGCCATTTTTCTGTGGTTCATCTTTGGTTTCTTGTTTTTGTCTATTTGTTTTAATATCAGTTAATGCCATAACAAACCACTTGTGGGATATTTGTTCCTGACCAGAGATCACGCCCTGAGCCTTTGGTGTGGGAGCACTGACTCCTAGACCCTAGACTACCAGAGAACTAACTCCAAGGAGTATCAGATAGCGAGAACTCACACAAAGGAAACCACGTGAATACAAGATCCAGCATCACGCAACCACCAGTACCACCCTGTGCAGGATACTCATCTGAACACCAAACAAAACAAAAATACAAACCTAATAATCAGTAGACAGGATTACCACCTCACTCAGCCTTGTCCATCAGAAGAAAAAAAAAACAAAAACAAACAAACAAAAAAACTCAGCACAAATCTCACTATATACAAAGCTTACATAAACCACTGGACCAAACTTAAAAGGGCAGAAATCAAAAGGGAGAAAGAATTCAAACTTGAAGCCTGGGAAAAGGAGACCTCAAGCAGTATAAATTTAAAAATAAAAAGTAATGAAAAGGCAGAGAAATGCTACACAAATGAAGGAACAAATTACAAAAACAGAAATCCAAATAAATGAAGAAGAAATAGGCAAAATATCTGAAAAAGAATTAAAAATAATGATATTAAAGATCAAAAACCTTGGAAAGAAAATAGAGGAAATGCAAGAATCAATTAACAAAGACCTAGAAGATTTAAATGATAAACATAAATAGACAAGCAACACAATTATTGAAATTAAAAATACTTTGGAAGGAATCAACAGCAGAATATATGAAGCAGAAGAACAAATCAGTGAGCTGGAGTATAAAATGATGGAAATAACTTCTGAAGAACAGAATAAAGTAAAAAGAATGAAAAGAACTGAGGATAGTCTCACAGACTTATGGGACAATATCAAATACACCAACATTATAGGGGTCACAGAAGAAGAAGAGAAAAAGAAACGGTATGATAAAATTTTTTAAGAGATTATAGTTGAAAATTTCCCCAACATAGAAAAGAAAATAGTCAATAAAATCCAAAAAGTTCAGAGTCCATACAGAATGAACCCAAGGAGAAACATACCAAGACAGATACTAATCAAACTAATAAAGACTAGACACAAAGAAAGAAGATTAAAACCATCAAGGGAAAAGCAACAAGTAACTTACAAGAGAAACTCCATACATTTAACTGCTGATCTTTCAGCAGATACTCTGCAGGCCAGAAGAGAATGGCAGGATATATTTAAACTACTTATAGGGAAATATTTACAACCAAGATTACAGTACCCAACAAGGATCTTATTCAAAATTGATGGAGAAATAAAAAGATTTTCAGACAAGCAAAAGTTAAAAGAACTCACTACCACCAAACCAACTTTACAACAAATGTTAAAGAGACTTACATAGTCAAGAAATACAAAAATAGAAAAAAAGATCTGCAAAATCAACACCAAACAATTAAGTAAATGACAAATTGGAAAAGACTCTGATGCTGGGAGGGATTGGGGGCGGGAGGAGAAGGGGACGACCGAGGATGAGATGGCTGGATGGCATCACGGACTTGATGGACGCGAGTCTGAGTGAACTCCGGGAGTTGGTAATGGACAGGGAGGCCTGGCTTGCTGGATTCATGGGGTCACAAAGAGTCAGACAGGACTGAGCGACTGAACTGAACTGAACTGAGAGTGGTTGTGAATGAAAAGCTGTCAGCCTTTAAACAGTATTAACTGTTGGGGATATGAGAATATTAACTGTATGGATTTGAGAGTTGGCTATAAAGAAAGCTGCTGCTAAGTCACTTCAGTCATTTCCGACTCTGTGTGACCCCATAGACGGTAGCCCACCAGGCTCCCCCATCCCTGTGATTCTCCAGGCAAGAATACTGGAGTGGGTTGCCATTTCCTTCTCCAGTGCATGAAAGAGAAAAGTGAAAGTGAAGTCGCTCAGTCTGTCCGACTGTATCTGTGTGACCCCATAGACGGCAGCCCACCAGGCTCCCCCATCCCTGGGATTCTCCAGGCAAGAATACTGGAGTGGGTTGCCATTTCCTTCTCCAGTGCATGAAAGAGAAAAGTGAAAGTGAAGTCGCTCAGTCTGTCCGACTGTTAGCGACCCCATGGACTGCAGCCCACCAGGCTCCTCCGTCCATTGGATTTTCCAGGCAAGAGTACTGGGGTGGGGTGCCATTGCCTTCCCCGATAAAGAAAGCTGAGCACTGAAGAACTGATGCTTTTGAACTGTGCTGTTGGAGAAGACACTTGAGAGTCCCTTGGACTGCAAGGAGATCCAACCAGTTCATCCTAAAGGAAATCAATCCTGAATATTCATTGAAAGCACTGATGCTGAAGCTGAACTCTAATACTTTGGCCACCTGATGCAAAGAACTGACTGATTGGAAAAGACCCTGATGCTGGGAAAGATTGAAGGTGGGAGGGGCAGGGGATGACAGAGGATGAGATGGTTGGATGGCATCACTGACTCATTGGGCATGAGTTTGAGCAAGCTCTAGGAATTGGTGATGGACAGGGAGGCCTGGCGTGCTGGAGTCCATGGGGTCCCAAAGAGTTGGACACAACTGAGCAATTGAACTGAACTGAACTACTGGGGACATGAGTGTGTAGTAGTTCTGTTGGAAGGATATGTTGTATGTGCGTTCTTGATGCTGACTGACATCATCGTGTCTGCTTGAGCAGCACTGCGCCCCGTCCTCTGCGCTCACCCTCGAGGCATCTGCACCCCTTCTCGCCACTCTCTCTCCTCTCAGCTCAGCTTCTGTGGTCCACAGGCTCTCGTTGCACCCACTTCCCTGCTCTGTCATCCCTGTGCCCCAACCCCGCCCCTCCCCACTAGATGCCCCTCACCTCTCTCTCACACCTTAGCTGTGTTCGCCTTGTCTTTTTCCCTCTTTGCAGCTGCCTTGTCCACCCCCAGGGAGGTGTTTTCTCTCGAGCCTTCGGGACCAGGGGCAGCTGGGTGGGAGTGAGGCAGCAAGAGGCTGTGTGTGAGTGTGGAGGCGGGCACTGAGCTTGCCAGAGCTGGTAAGGAGCCTGCGGTGGAGGTGACTAGTGCGTGGCTGGAAGACAGGCATTTCAGCCACAACGAGGGAGGAAAGCAGACAGTGAATAAGCGGTGGCCAGACTACATAGGTGGGAGGGCTGAGCATGGGCCCTAGGTGAGGGAGTCTTACTCCCACAGCCCGCTCTAGGGAGAAAAAGCCCTAGTTCAAGGCAAGTTAGGAAATATGGGATACGACTGCTGTTTCCTCCTTGTGGTTATTCCCACTGCGCTTTAGCTCGATGAAGGCTCTGAGAAGTCCCGCAATTAAGCTATTCAGTAGTTTCTTAGTCTTCATATTTGAGCTCAGATGTCAGTTCTTCAGGAAAGTTTTTTTTCTGACCTTCGGAAAGTTTGGCCCACCCCCACATATGCTATCTTACCACTCTGCGGTTTTCCTCCGAGGTACTTAACACAATTAGTAACCGTATATTTATTTTGTGACTTAAAAAAAATCAGTGTCTCCTTTCCCTACTCAGTGAAAGATTCCTGAGGCTGGGCCATATGCACCACTGAACTCCTTGATACTCTTGTTCAGTCGCTCGGTGGCGTCCGACTCTTTGTGATCCCATTGCCTGCAGCACACCAGGCTTCCCTGTCCTTCTCTAATTCCCAGAGCTGGCTCAAACTCATGTCCACTGAGTCAGTGATGCCACCCAACCGTCTCATCCTCTGTCTTCCTGCTCTCCTCCACCTTCAATCTTTCCCCACATCAGGGTCTTTTCCAGTGAGTCAGCTCTTCATATCCGGTGACCAGAGTATTGGAGCTTCAGCTTTAGCATCAGTCCCTCCAATGAAAATTCAGGTCCGATTTCCTTTAGGATTGACAGATTTGATCTTGCTGTCTAAGGGACTCTCAAGAGCCTTCTCCAGCACCCCAGTTAGAAAGCATTAGTTCTTCAGTGCTCAGCCTTTTTTATGGTCCAACTCTCATATCCGTACATGACTACTGGAAAAGCCAGTTTCCATTCATTCATAGGCCAGGCTCTTTTTCGGGATGCTGACTAAATCCCTAGCATCCTGAAAAGAGCCTGGCTAATAGTAGGTGCTCAGAATCAAGTTCTAGAATAAAAGATGCAGGAGGGTGGGTTGCTGGTGACCAGGTTAGCTGTGCGGCCTTGGCAGGCAAATGATTGCTGAAGACTTACTGAAGGACTCACCACCATGCTGGGCAGTGTCAGTGTTCAGGGGATTAGCTGCTGAAATGAGTCACTTTTTGATCTGAATGTTGAAGCCAGAATTTTTTGAATTTGACATTGTCATTTGTTTCTGCAGCCTAAGGCGTCCCCTCTTCATTTAGCTGTTCTCAACAACCTTGTCACGGTGGTGAACAGCTTATTAAGTGCCCAGCATGACACTGATGTCTTAAATCAGGTAAGCCAGCAAGTCAGAACCTGGAGAGTCAATTTTCTTGTTTCAACTCAGTGTGTTTAGGGGTAGTTTTGATCAAGTTCAAGGTTCCTGGGAGGAACAGGCACCTTTATTTTTTATGCTTTTCCTCCTCTCACCCTCACTCCCACTTGCACACACATATTTTGTCTTTTTCAAATGCACAACTGGGATTCAGCCAGTGCGTTATTAAACTGTTCACATTTAACAGGCCCAGTGCTTCGGATAGATAAACTGTAGCTCGGTGGTAAACCACCAGAGCCTCTTTAAATCAAAAGCTACTCTCCCAGTGTGAAATGTTGTAGTTGGCAGGGAACCCTTTTCCCCCAGAAGGAAGCTTTGTTTCTGTATGACAGACAGTAAATGTATCTTCTTTTTGCCCAAAGGCAAAAGAGACCTCTTGAAAAAAAATTTTTTTTTAATCTCCATGAATTCAGTCATTGGAGCAGAACCAAATGCTCCATAGAAGGCATCCATCACTGGCTAGAAGTGGAAATGTTGAGATGGAAGAATTAAGAGGATGGGGGTGGGTGCTCTCTGCACCCTGGTGTGGGATGGGCTGCCCTCCTCCGGAGGCCAGGAGTGGGAAGGAAAACTCTCAGAGAGAGGGGTCTTAACCCATGAGCCTCGGAACCTCTCCCTCCTTCCTGGCTGCCCGCTCCAAGGTCAGGAGCAGCCATGACTGGTGAGGCTGCCTGAACTTACCCACTGGGTAGTCCTCGGTTTCCTCATCTGTGAAGCCAGAGCACTGATGCCCATCTCTGCTCCAGCTCCAACCTGTGAGGCCACTGGTGCCCTGAGCCGAATGAGGACTTAACTCCCTGTCTGTGCCTTCCTTCCCCAGGGACCATTCTCCTCCCTGGTCTTTTACTACCCCAAAAGTGAGGGGGAAGAAAAATCCCCCTTGTTATTAAACATACATGTGTGTTCAGCTATGTTAATGCCCCAGGTCTCTTCTTAGGAGCAACATCTGTCTCTCCACATGGACAGAACTCACAAGTGGTTCTGGTTTCACTAGCTCCGCTCCAGCGAACGAGGCTTGCTAGACTGCCACCCAGGGTATCAAACTCTTCATCACTGATGGTTTTTGTTAGACTAGGAATACACACAGTGTATAAAAGGAAGGACACATAAATAAGCTAAAAACTTACAATTTGGTTCTAATCCTTCCGAAGAAAGAGAGCTCTCTTAGTATTTTGGCGCGTTTCCTGCCCGAAGATCCCCTGGAGAAGGAAATGGCAATCCACTCCAGTATTCTTGCCTGGAGAATCCCATGGACGGAGAAGCCTAGTAGGTTACAGTCCACGGGGTCGCAAAGAGTCGGACACGACTGAGCGACTTCATCATCATCATCATCATCAGCGTTCTAGCAGTTTTGCCATAGGGAGGTTTTATGAATATTTGGTGTGTGACACTTGTCTCTGTTCCATGTTGGTATAGACTTTTGATAAGTCTGTCAGTGTAAGTTCCATATCTTAGATAATGAGCCTCCAGAGGGGCACACTGCCACCTAAAAGTGGGTCCCTAGTGAGTGCTTTTTGATAGTAATTCCGTTAACATCCCAAGCAGGTTGACCCTGTGTTCTAGAAGGAAGAGTCCTGGACTGGATGGTACTGCCCAGCTGTGTGACACGGAGGAAGTCGTTTCCTCCCCCTGGTTTAGGAGGTGGGCTGGATCACAACCAGTGTTCCTTTCTGTGTGAATACTTTAGAGATGTCTTCACATCAGAATTTCTTTTGGTGGGAGGTATAAGATGGGTGATTTTCTTGTGATTTCGTCTGTTTCTCTGAGACCCTCTTGTCCTTTTTGTATTATTACTGGTTATTTCAGTTAATTATTAATGGTTATTTCAGAAAGGAATTAAAAGCTGACACTCCTTTTATACGCTATAATGTAGGAAATTTGCAAAGTAGAGAAAAGCATCAAGAAGGCAATAAAAATAACCTCTGATCCCTCCATCTAGATGTTATCATTCTTAACATCACCAATGCAGTTTCTTCTCTTTCTGTATTTTTATATGTAAATTAATCTCAGCTAGATAGTGTTTTTTTCCTAAGGTTTTAAATGTTATAAGCACTTTTTCATTTTTACACATCTCTGAAATTATTTTTTATTGTGGCAAAATAGATGTAAGATAAAACTTAACCATTTCTAAGTGTACAGTTCGGTGGCATTAAGCATATTGACCATGTACATAACTCTCACACTGTCTCCAGAGCTTTATCTTTCCAAACTGAAACTCCATACTCATTAAACAGTAATTCCTTTTTCCCTCCTCCTCGATACACCATTTCACCGTATCTCTGTGAACTTACTACTGTAGGTGTCCCTTATTGAAATTATTTTAAAAAGTCATTTGTGATGGTTGCCTACTTTTCCAATATGTGCATATACCATAATTTATCTCATGAGTCTCCTTATTAGGCATGTACTTCCTTTCAATTTTTCATTGTTATAAGTAACACAGCAATTAATGTCTCCTGTTCCTGTTTGAAAATAACTTAGCTTATCTGTTTTCCCTCATGCCTGTGGAGGACACCTTTGCTTTCCTGTGTCTTTTCGTTATGCAACTTTCTTCTCTCTTTAACGTGCTTGATTTATATTTTTGAAATTTCTCATGGCAGAGGCTGCAGACTCCTTTGCATGTAGCTGCTGATCTTGGCAATGTGGAACTTAAAACCGTGCTGAAGGCTGGCTGTAACTTGAAGATTGTTGACAAGGTCAGTCCATGGACTTCACTCTGTTTAACTGAGCTGGTTGCTGAGTCCTCCCTGATGGCTGAAAGCCTTGAGAGGCAGGATTATAATTAGTTCACTTTAGTGGGTCAGTCGTGTCTGACTCTTTGCAACCCCATGGACTGCAGCACGCCAGGCCTCCCTGTCCATCACCAACTCCCAGAATTACTCAAACTCATGTCCTGCTTATTTAACTTATATGCAGAGTACATCATGAGAAACACTGGACTGGAAGAAGCACAAGCTGGAATCAAGATTGCCAGGAGAAATATCAATAACCTCAGATATGCAGATGACACCACCCTTATGGCAGAAAATGAGGAGGAGCTAAAAAGCCTCTTGATGAAAGTGAAAGAGGAGAGTGAAAAAGTTGGCTTAAAGCTCAACATTCAGAAAACGAAGATCATGGCATCCGGTCCCATCACTTCATGGGAAATAGATGGGGAAACAGTGGAAACAGTGTCAGACTTTATTTTTTTGGGCTCCAAAATCACTGCAGATGGTGACTGCAGCCACAAAATTAAAAGATGCTTACTCCTTGGAAGGAAAGTTATGACCAACCTAGATAGCATATTGAAAAGCAGAGACATTACTTTGCCAACAAAGGTCCGACTTGATGGACCTGAGTTTGGGTGAACTCTGGGAGATGGTGATGGACAGGGAGGACTGGCGTGCTGCAATTCATGGGGTCACAAAGAGTCAGACACAACTGAGTGACTGAACTGAACTGAACTGATGTCCATCGAGTCGGTGATGCCATCCAGTCATCTCATCCTCTGTCGTCCCCTTCTCCTCCTATCCCCAATCTCTCCCAGCATCAGAGTCTTTTCCAGTGAGTTAACTCTTCGCATGAGGTCGCCAAAGTATTGGAGTTTCAGCTTCGTCATCAGTCCTTCCAACGAACACCCAGGACTGATCTCCTTTAGGATGGTTGGATCTCCTTGCAGTCCAAGAGACTCTCATGAGTCTTATTTTTTTGGGCTCCAAAATCACTGCAGATGGTGACTGCAGCCACAAAATTAAAAGATGCTTACTCCTTCGAAGGAAAGTTATGACCAATCTAGACAGCATATTAAAAAGCAGAGACGTTACTTTGGCAACAAAGTTCCGTCTAGTGAAAGCTATGGTTTTTCCAGTAGTCATGTATGGATGTGAGAGTTGGACTATAAAGAAAACTGAGTGTCAAAGAACTGATGCTTTTGAACTGTGGTGTTGGAGGAGACTCTTGAGAGTCCCTTGGACTGCATGGGAGATCCAACCAGTCCATCCTAAAGGAGATCAGTCCTGAATATTCATTGAAAGGACTGATGTTGAAGCTGAAACTCCAATACTGGCCACCTGATGCGAAGAGCTGACTCATTTGAAAAGACCCTGATGCTGGGAAAGATTGAGGTCAGGAGGAGAAGGGGATGACAGAGGATGAGATGGTTGGATGGCATCACTGACTCAATAGACATGAGTTTGAGCAAGCTCTGGGAGTTGGTGGTGGACAGGGAGGCCTGGTGTGCTGTAGTCCATGGGGTCACAAAGAGTTGGACACGACTGAGCAACTGAACTGAACTGAATGGAGATACAGACATAGAGAACAGACTTGTGGACACAGTGGGTGGGGCAGGGGAAGAGAGGGTGCTACAAAAGGAGAGAGTAGCTTGGAAATGTTAGGGGAAGCAAACTGATTGAAATAGCCCACCCTGGCCAGGCACCATAGTATCCGTGTGCATGAGTTCTTTTATGTCAGGAGGTCCTGGTAAGTAACACAGAACTGATCAGCCATCACCAACCAGAAGAGTTTGGGAAAGGTCAAAAGGAGATACCACGTGTCTTTCCACCTCCCGGAAGCCTTTTGTCTGGCAGCCATCTTGGCTGAGGAATGCGTGCGCCACCAAGAAGGACTCTGAGTAGGAATGATTGGCCAAAGACAACCTGGAAACTAACCCTATCACCATAAAACCCAAGACTGCAAGCCACATGAAAGAGCAGTTCTCCTGGGTTCCCTTACCCTGCTGCTCTTGCCCAGTGCCCTTTTCCAATAAACTCTCTTGCTTTGTCAGTGCTTGTCTCCTCGGATAATTCTTTTCCGAGTGTTAGACAAAAGCCCACTCTTAAGGCCCTGGAGGGGGCTGCCCCTTCCTACAGCAGAAACATATACACTGCATGCATCCTAAGTTGCTTTAGTCGTGTCTGACTCTTTGTGACCCTATGGACTGTAACCCACCAGACTCCTCTGTCCATGGGATTTTCCAGGCAGGAATATTGGAGTGAGTTGCCATGCTCCTCCAGAGGACCTTCCCAACCCAGGGATCGAACCCACATCTCTTATGTCTCTTGCAATGACAGGTGGGTTCTTTACCTAGGGCCATCTGGGAAGCCTAAACATATACATTACCACATGTAAAATAGATAGCCAGTGGGAATTTGCTCTGTGACACAGGGAACTCACACGAGGGCTCTGTGACAACCTAGAGGAGTCGGGGGGTGGGAGGTGGGAGGGAGGCTCAAGAGGGAGGGGCATATGTGTACCTATGGCTGACTCACATTGATGTATGGCAGAAACCAACACAATATTGTAAAGCAATTATCCTTCAATTAAAAATAAATAGATTTTTAAAAAACTGCGATTAGGTTGAGTACTAAGTCTGGGTTTGGCAGCACGAGCTTTAGCTCAGGTGATGCCATCTGGGGCCTGCAGCTTTCTCTTTAGCAGTGCATGCAAACATAAACTAATTCTTGGTCTCAGTCTGTTATAATGGCTGGGTGCGTTTTTGAAATAGCTTCAGAGTGATAACGTCTGGGCTAAACAACGTTAAGTGGCCTCACAAAGATAAAATTTTACTCACAAACACACAATGACATTATGCCCCACCCACAAGAGAATCTGGTTCAATTGGTTTGGGATGTGGCCCAGTGTCAGTACTTTTTTAAAAGCTCCCCCAAGTGGTTTTAATAGGCAGAAAAGGTTAAGGATGACTGCTCTAAGTAGCATAACAAACCCATCAAATTGAGACAAAAACTAGGCTAGAATACAGCTAGGCTGAGAGATCCCGTCCCATATGTGACTTGTGAATGTCCTGCATGGTCCAGTTCCACCCAAACACAGAGATGAGTGATCCTCCCTTCAGTTTATCACTCCTTTGGTGTAAAGTGCGCCGCAACCTTTGAACTAAGTAGTTGGGGGTGGCTTATTTGTGTCTTCTGCCACTCGGAGCACTCTGGGTGGGACTCAAAAATGACTCTGGACACAGACAAGTGTCACTTCTGCTGGGGCTTCTGGCTGTTGGTGATGAAAGACCCTCAGCAGTGGTTAAGAATAGCTAACATGGCTCTTCAGCTCAGGAACAGTGGGACTCAATCAGATGGCAGATGGACTCCAGGCCCTCCAAAGTTTCCTGAGGCCAACTGCAGTCTCTCCAAGATGCTGCCCTCCTCTCGGTGGGACTCTTACCTCAGGCCTCCATCCAACCTGCTAAGTCTTTGCTCTCCCCCAGCCCAGAGGATGCTGGGGTGAAGCGGCTCAGTCAGGTTCTCCCTCTAGTCTCTTTCCAATGTGTTTTTATGGCAAAGTCAATTTCTCATGCTTCCGGGCCTTCCCTTTTGATTCTCAAGGGCCTTTTCTACTCTCAACAAAACCTGGTGCTCTGCAAATAAAAGGCTTTGGCTTTCAAAACTATTGTTTTTGATGTGGGCTTCAAGAGCCTATTTTAAATGTCAGAAAGCTGAACTTTGACTGTTTTATTCTAACTCTTTCTCTTCACATTCCGGTTTTACCAATCTTAATTCTTCTCCAGGCAGTTCCTCTGATTTACTAGGGGAAAGGTCAAGTGGAAACAGTGTAGCAAGAAAAGCACAAAGATTAGCCTTTCAAGATACTCTGCTGTGTAAGAAATACTGGACATTGGTCACTCCAGTCTCCCACCCTGACCCCACCCTGGCAAGTGAGCAGGCCAGGATGTTCTGGCTGAGTCTACATGGGCAGAATCAAGAGGAGAATCAAGTTTTACCTTGATAATAAAGTTCTAAATGACAACTATTAAAGCTTTGTTTTCTTCAACAAGTCAATGGCATGAAAATAAAAGGGAAGGCCCGGAAGCATGAGAAATTGACAAGATACAACAATCTTGTTTGGAGTCTGTTTTGAACTAACCACTATTGAAACACATGTCTGAGACAGTAAGGCAAATTTGATTATGGACTGGGTATGAGAGGATGCCACAAAATTATTGTCAACATTAAGTGTAACAATAGCATTTGGTTATGTAAGAAAATATTCTTTTTTCATTTCTTTTTTCTTAACAGATGCATACCGAATTGTGTGCGAAAGTGAAAGTCACTCAGTCATATACGTCTCTTTGCAACCCCATGGACTATACAGTCCATGGAATTCTCTAGGTCAAAATACTGGAGTGGTAAGCCTTTTCCTTCTCCAGGGGATCTTCCCAACCCAGGGATCAAACTCAGGACTCCCACGTTGCAGGCAGATTCTTTATCAGCTGAGCCACAAGGGAAGCCCCTTGTGTGTGGAACTGTGTGTGGGTGAAATGAAATGATATGATGTCCAGGGAAAAGAGAACAGGAAGGAAGGAAAGGAGGGAGGGGCAAACCATATACTCTGGGAAGAAGCAAAACAAACAGAAGAGTAAAGGGGACAGATTGAATGAGTGTGACAGTCCAGTTCAGTCGCTCAGTCGTGGCCGACTCTTTGCGACCCCATGAACCGCAGCACGCCAGGCCTCCCTGTCCATCACCTACTCTCGGAGTTCACCCAAACCCATGTCCATCGAGTCGGTGATGACATCCAGCCATCCTCTGTCATCCCCTTCTCCTCCTGTCCTCAATCTTTCCCAGCAACAGGGTCTTTTCAAATCAGTTAGCTCTTCGCATCAGGTGGCCAAAGTATTGGAGTTTCAGCTTCAGCATCAGTCTTTCCAATGAACACCCAGGACTGATCTCCTTTAGGATGGACTGGTTGGACCTCCTTGCTGTCCAAGGGACTCTCAAGAGTCTTCTCCAACACCATAGTTCAAAAGCATCAATTCTTCAATGCTCAGCCTTCTTTATAGTCCAACTTTCACATCCATACATGACCACTGGAAAAACCATAGCCATGACTAGACAGACCTTTGTGGAAAGTAATGTCTCTGCTTTTAAATATGCTGTCTAGGTTGGTCCTAACTTTCCTTCCAAGGAGTAAGCGTCTTTTCATTTCATGGCTGCAAGCACCATCTGCAGTGATTTGGGGGCCCAGAAAAATAAAGTCAGCCACTGTTTCCACTGTTTCCCCATCTATTTCCCATGAAGTGATGGGACTCATTTTGCCTTTTCATACTGTTCATGGGGTTCTCAAGGCCAGAATACTGAAGTGGTTTGCCATTCCCTTTTCCAGTGGACCACATTCTCAGACCTCTCCACCCTGACCCGCCCGTCTTGGGTGGCCCCACACAGCATGGCTTAGTTTCACTGAGTTAAACAAGGCTGTGGTCCATGTGATTAGACTGACTAGTTTTCTCTGATTATGGTTTCAGTGTGTCTGCCCTCTCTGATGGCTCTCGCAACACCTACCATCTTACTTGGGTTTCTCTTACCTTGGACGTGGGTATCTCTTCACGGCTGCTCCAGCAAAGCGCAGCCGCTGCTCCTTACCTTGGAAGAGGGGTATCTCCTCACAGCCGCCCCTCCTGACCTTCAACGTGGAGTAGCTCCTCTCGGCCCTCCTGCGCCCATGCAGCCACTGCTCCTTGGACGTGGGGTAGCTCCTCCTGGCCACCGCCCCTGACCTTGGGCGACTGGTAGCTCCTCTCAGCCACGCTTCTGTGTGGTCGTGGCAGATGGCACGCTTCTGCGGTGCGGACTGTGCTCAGTCTATCTTTGACCCAGTTTTCTGTAGAGGGGTGGAGCTGTGTTGCCTCCCTGTTATTTACCGGGGGCCAAACTATGGTGGAGGTAATGAAGATAATGGTAACCTCCTTCGTAAGATCCCATCCATGTACGACTACACTCACTGTCCCCAATCCTGCAGCAGGCCGCCACCGACCCATGCCTCTGCTGGAGACTCCTGGACACTCCTGGGCAAGTCTGGGTCAGTCCTGACAGCCTTACTTCCATAAAAAGGAAACACTGAACAAAACCTAAATGGCCAGGAGCTAAAGAAGGGTTAAAGGCATTTTGGGAAGACCTTAAAAATATGCATGCACAGGAACACAAAGAAAACTCAAAGGAAAACATATCAGATGTTTATAAGGTAATCCTTTCAGTGTAGACAAAATATGAAAATTGCTATTTATGTTTATTTTTATCTCAATCTTTAAAATTTATATTTCTGGCATATGTTTTATAATATATTGATTTAATGATAAATACCCTGTGATAAGGCACATGCTCACATTTTCTTCACTGACAGGAGTTTGCTACCCAGAATGTTTGGAAGGCACCACACTCAAGCCTAGTCCCGTGAGTCACTCCATGTTCTGGCAAGAGCCAAGGCCGGAAAACAGAGGCAGTCCAAGACTGTATGTACATTACGGGCTTCATCCAAAGGATTAATAGTATCACTAGACACTTTGTGCAAATAAAATCTATCACAGGTTACAATTACAGTTTGTTAGACTTAAAGACTTTTCTTCAATATGCCCTGACTCTAAAATAGCTAAAAGGTGGATTAAATCCAGGTGCACACATTCCAGTGGTAAAGTATTAGAACAGAAAAGGGCCAGCATGACTAAGACTTTAAATCCTATGACTATAGGACTGGATCTCTATATTTGTGAAGGCTAATCAGGGCTAAGATTTTTGCTGGGTGAATCTAGTTCTCCTTGAGCTTCTCACGCATCATTCATAACTTTTATTCAAGAAGATCACATTCCTAGGATCTTCACAAACTTAAACCACTTCAATCTGATCATCACTACCATGAAGTCCAAGAGGACTCCACTCACCTGGGTCTCCAAACAGCCAGCTCCAAAGGCGTGGACCCAGAGGTTAAGAAGTGACCCCCCAGAGCAGATGACTCACGCGTCTGCCTCTGCAGCCACAGCCTCTCCGCTGAACTCCAGGCCTGCTTTCCATCTCCCCGCTGCCCTCACCTGAGTAAAGGCCTCCCACAGAGTCTCAGGGAGAACCCGCCACTCCCTGATGACTGAGGCCTCACCCTCCACAGCTCAGGGATGGGCACCCCACCGCCCTGGGGGTCCAAGCCAGGGAGCTGGGGGGCAGAAGGTCTCCCCTCTCCCTAGCCCCTGCTCACAAGTCCTGTGACCTCTACCTCCTCCTCCCATCTCATCCTGTTTGCTGCCCCTGAGAGCCTGGGTGACAGGTGCCCAGTCTCCTGTCATTTCCTGTCACCTGAAGGGACACCCCACCTCCAGCTTTCCAGGCACCAGTCCTCCCTGCAAAGCCACGACGGCTCCCACGCTGTGCCGCCGGAAACCCTCCCGGGGCTCTGCTCAGGGAAGCGCGGCCTTGCACTGCTCCACCCCAGCCGTCCTCAGGCTCCGTGCTGTCGTTCCCAGTCCTCCCCGTGCTTCTTCATGCCTCGGGCTCGGTCTGAAAGCCTACCCTGTGTCCTCCAGTCTCCTGGTGCCAGTGTTCACGAGAATGCCCAGACCACATCATATATCACCTTGTCTGCGAGGTCTGTGGTATTTCTGAAACAGATCCTCTGTGTTCCCACAGCACACTGCATATACATCTATTAGTGCATTTAACCCAATATAATATTTGTTGTATGCCCTTCTTGCCCTGTAGGCTTCCAGAATAAGAAAGCACTCTACCTAGCAGGGTTCAGTCATGGTTCGATCACTAAGTCACGTCTGACTCTTTGGGCCCCCACGCACTGTAGCTCGCCAGGCTCCGCTGTCCTCCTCCATCTCCCAGAGCTTACTCAAATTCAGGTCCATTGAGTCAGTGATGCTCTCTGCCTCATACTCTAACCAACATCCGGAGTACACATTAAATATTTTTTGGTGAATAAGTGAATGGATTAACAAATGAACCGCTGTGCGTTACTTTAAAGAAAAAGGGAAGAATCTTTCAGCATCACCTTTTACACCCTGTGGGCTTCCCTTAAGGCTCAGCTGGTAAAGAACCCGCCTTCAATGAGGGGAACGTGGGTTCAATCCCTGGGTTGGAAAGATCCCCTGGAGAAGGCAAAGGCTACCCACTCCAGTATTCTGCCTGTGTAGTCCATGGGGTTGCAAAGACTTGGACACGATTGAGCGACTTGCACCTCACTTTGCACCCTGTGGCACAAACACTTCCGTTTGCCCCTACTGCTTTCTCGAAAGCTGTTCTTCTCTCCACTTCCGTGCCGCATGCTCACCTGTATGAGCTCCTGCACATACCTCCTTGGTCTTGTGTATTTCTGGTGACTGGGTGAGCAGCACTGGATCGCAGGGCTGTGACCATGCTTTGCTGCCAGGTGCAGGGCAGCGCTCCCCTCCTGCAACAGAGACCCAGCTCGGGAGAGCTTCCCAGGAACATGCCCCGCCCACGGGCAGAGTTGCAGAGTGCCTTCCAGGGGCAGGAGCCACACTGGATAAAGCTGTGGCTCCAGTACTGGCCATGTTTTCCATCGTTTTAAGTGAAATTCATATTTTTAAGGTTTTAAATTGAATAAGGTTTTTAATTGAATAGCTGTTTGAATAAGAAGGGAACAAACCATCCATGTTTTTATTATTATTATTATTTTTTACCTTCGCTGCTTATCTGCTGGTAAAAGGTGGAATAATGCAAGTAATTGTTTATAAGTTTTGGGAAGGCAAACTGTTGCAAGATTTCTGGGACGTAGTTTTAGCAATATTATGCTGATAGATTTTACAACGTGCAGCACTCTTTGACCCACACTTTCACATCTAGGAATTTCTCCTTAAAAAAAAAAAGCATCAAAGACGTGCACAAGGACATGGATGTCCATTCGGTGTTTCCTTCCCTGGTCAGATGGGGCTGGAGTCCCCAGAAGATCTCAGGGGAAGAAAAGAGCAACTGGAGCTGACAGTAGAAAATTCCGTGTAGTCCTTTGATTTCAGACATTTCTGGAGCAAAACTGGTGATTCGGACAGTCCACTGAAAAAGTGGGTTGGTTTCATTGGGATATCCCATGATCTTTCTGACTGCAGTAACAAGTGAAGAACTCAACTGCTCACCAAAATGCCATTGCTAAATCTGTACCTCAACTGCCATTTCCCTTTCTCTAGTCCTTGGTGAAAAAATAAAATTCCATCTCACCTTGTCCTTTTCTGTAGTATGCAGATTAAGGAAGATAAGTTTTTCTATCATTTCGACGTGGACCCTCTCTGCCGCCAAAAGAAATGGTTTTCTTCCCTTCTGAAAATCAGTCACAAACTCCAGGATTATTACACACTTATTGAACACACAAGACTACTGGCCACGTGAGGAGCATTTTGAGGAGGGCAAGGAGGCCAAGGCAGTGATTCTGGTCACGGCATTCTGGGCTCTTCTTAGGGGAAGGTCATAACAACCTCTCTCACTTCAAACCAGATCCAGTTCTGAGTTTTTGCCCCAAACTTCATCAACACAGAATCATTTTCATGGGGGCAGAGAGTTACGTTTAGACATGGTCTTTCCAAAGCATCTGGGGAGGCCCCACCTCACAGCCAGACTATCTTCCCTTTCAAACGGAACATTTTTACCAACTTTCTGCATTTATGGAACAGGTCTTTTACTCAGCTATTTATTGAGAAGCTGATTTTGTGCCAGACCTCTTCTGAGTCACTTGCATATCACTCAGTAAGCTTTCCCTTACTAATGCTTGAAGCAGAAATTCTCCAGGGTTTAATATTTACATGACTCATTGAGACATGAAAGAAAGAAAGTGAAGTCGCTCAGCTATGTCTGACTCTTTGCGACCCCGTGGACTATAGCCTACCAGACTCCTCCATCCATGGAATTTTCCAGGCAAGAATAGTGGAGTGGGTTGCCACTTCCTTCTCCAGGAGATCGTCCCGACCCAGGGATTGAACCCAGGTCTTCTGCATTGTAGGCAGACACTTTACCACCTGAGCCACCAGGGAAGTCTTGACATGACAAGTCTTGTCTTGAGACATGACATTGTATCACCTGCTTCTTTTCAGGCCCTTCCTGCTTGTTAATGGGGCTTCCCTGGTGGCTCAGATGCTTGCTCGTATACTTATCTTTGACATTCACTAAGGATCAACGGGAAAACTCTTGAGAATAGGTCTGTATGATGTGGGATGGAGAAAATAGGAACTATCCAGAGAATACAGCTTAAGCTGTATGAGAGATGTTTAGGTGCGATTTGTTAGGGAGGAAAGTTCAAGGGTAGAATCTTCTGATTATGGTAATTTCTCCAACTTTTCACATTGCAAAGGGAGACTGCATTTTTGATAGCCAAAACGTCATTTGGCTATCGAAAGAACAGTGAAACACCTCTAGGAAAACTCAGTTTTCTAACCTGAGATATTTAAAAGCAGGAGAAGAAGCTGGGGTGGCCAGCTTGGTGGGCAGCAGAAGTCTTTTCATCGACTAAAGAAAACATTCACAAATTGGCCTGCTATGTTGTTAGCCAAAAGCTTAGCAAGATGTTTGGAATGTTGAAAGCAAGACACAAGACTCTTTATAAGAAGTTCCCTGAATCTGAGATTTGTTATCTGATCTCCTGCTAATGTAAGATAATAAAAAGTGATGGTCACTGTTTGCTTGAGATAATAGCTCATGATTTTCCAACAACTTAAAGAAAAAGGAAGGAAAAGTGCTAAAATAATAAATGGCTTCCAAAAGAGTATGTATGCATCAGTCCTATGGGACTCTGTCCACGCCAGAGTAACACACAGGCAACAAAAATTCACTTTATTTATATTTCTGAGCCAGATATGTTGCCAGTTAGACCTGTATCTCTAGCCCTTCAAAGTCTGAAATCCTGTCCTCATTGAATCAGCAAGAAAGGACAAAGCAAAAAGACGGAGACGCTTGGGGCCCTCTTTTGCTGCTTGTCAGATTAGATTCCTAATTGGAGATAAAGCTCTGTTTAGTCACTAAATCGTTGTCAACTCTGTATGAGCCCATGGACTGTAGCCCACCAGGCTCCTCTATGCATGGGATCTCCCAGGCAATTATTGGAATAGGTTGCCATTTTCTTCTCCAGGGGATCTTCCCCACCCAGGGATCATCTCCTTCATCTTCTACTTGCCAGGTGGATTCTTTACCACTGAGTCACCTGGGAAGCCCCATGAGCCATCAACAGCTTTTGGGAAATGACAGAATGATTGCGCCCGGCTTATACAAATACCCGCAAACAGTGCCAACAAAGGTCCATGTAAACCAATCACAAAAAGAAAGATGAGAAACGCTGGTTATATGCTAGATGAAAACATTTAGTCACATTCTTACAAATTAGTCACTCATTCATTCAACAACTATTAACAATTATTAAGCAGATATATATTTATCAGATATTGTCCTAAGCAAAAGTGGCCAAGATAAAAAATACAAACACCCTATCCTCAGGAAGCTCAGAGTCCATTAAGGAAGATGAGCATATATGCAAGTGATTGTAATGAAATGCAACAACCAGCTTGGTGATATGTGGGGGTCCATAACTCAGTTTGAGTTTGTGCCTGTGGCTGGGGAGGCAGGTGATAAGAAATGATGGCTAATGCCCTGGAACAGAAGAAAAGAAGTCCCTGCACTCAAGGATGCCCAAAGGATGCCTTCTCCTCTGGCATTCACAATTCATCTGTAGTTCCTCCAAGTCCAGATGCAGCTTACCGATCAGGAGTCATTTTTATCACAATATCATATTGGACTATAGCCTACCAGACTCCTCCATCCATGGAATTTTCCAGGCAAGAATAGTGGAGTGGGTTGCCACTTCCTTCTCCAGGAGATCTTCCCGACCCAGGGATAGAACCCAGGTCTTCTGCATTGTAGGCAGACACTTTACCACCTGAGCCACCAGGGAAGTCTTGACATGACAAGTCTTGTCTTGAGACATGACATTGTATCACCTGCTTCTTTTCAGGCCCTTCCTGCTTGTTAATGGGGCTTCCCTGGTGGCTCAGATGCTTGCTCGTATACTTATCTTTGACATTCACTAAGGATCAACGGGAAAACTCTTGAGAATAGGTCTGTATGATGTGGGATGGAGAAAATAGGAACTATCCAGAGAATACAGCTTAAGCTGTATGAGAGATGTTTAGGTGCGATTTGTTAGGGAGGAAAGTTCAAGGGTAGAATCTTCTGATTATGGTAATTTCTCCAACTTTTCACATTGCAAAGGGAGACTGCATTTTTGATAGCCAAAACGTCATTTGGCTATCGAAAGAACAGTGAAACACCTCTAGGAAAACTCAGTTTTCTAACCTGAGATATTTAAAAGCAGGAGAAGAAGCTGGGGTGGCCAGCTTGGTGGGCAGCAGAAGTCTTTTCGTCGACTAAAGAAAACATTCACAAATTGGCCTGCTATGTTGTTAGCCAAAAGCTTAGCAAGATGTTTGGAATGTTGAAAGCAAGACACAAGACTCTTTATAAGAAGTTCCCTGAATCTGGGATTTGTTATCTGATCTCCTGCTAATGTAAGATAATAAAAAGTGATGGTCACTGTTTGCTTGAGATAATAGCTCATGATTTTCCAACAACTTAAAGAAAAAGGAAGGAAAAGTGCTAAAATAATAAATGGCTTCCAAAAGAGTATGTATGCATCAGTCCTATGGGACTCTGTCCACGCCAGAGTAACACACAGGCAACAAAAATTCACTTTATTTATATTTCTGAGCCAGATATGTTGCCAGTTAGACCTGTATCTCTAGCCCTTCAAAGTCTGAAATCCTGTCCTCATTGAATCACCAAGAAAGGACAAAGCAAAAAGACGGAGACGCTTGGGGCCCTCTTTTGCTGCTTGTCAGATTAGATTCCTAATTGGAGATAAAGCTCTGTTTAGTCACTAAATCGTGGTCAACTCTGTATGAGCCCATGGACTGTAGCCCACCAGGCTCCTCTATGCATGGGATCTCCCAGGCAATTATTGGAATAGGTTGCCATTTTCTTCTCCAGGGGATCTTCCCCACCCAGGGATCATCTCCTTCATCTTCTACTTGCCAGGTGGATTCTTTACCACTGAGTCACCTGGGAAGCCCCATGAGCCATCAACAGCTTTTGGGAAATGACAGAATGATTGCGCCCGGCTTATACAAATACCCGCAAACAGTGCCAACAAAGGTCCATGTAAACCAATCACAAAAAGAAAGATGAGAAACGCTGGTTATATGCTAGATGAAAACATTTAGTCACATTCTTACAAATTAGTCACTCATTCATTCAACAACTATTAACAATTATTAAGCAGATATATATTTATCAGATATTGTCCTAAGCAAAAGTGGCCAAGATAAAAAATACAAACACCCTATCCTCAGGAAGCTCAGAGTCCATTAAGGAAGATGAGCATATATGCAAGTGATTGTAATGAAATGCAACAACCAGCTTGGTGATATGTGGGGGTCCATAACTCAGTTTGAGTTTGTGCCTGTGGCTGGGGAGGCAGGTGATAAGAAATGATGGCTAATGCCCTGGAACAGAAGAAAAGAAGTCACTGCACTCAAGGATGCCCAAAGGATGCCTTCTCCTCTGGCATTCACAATTCATCTGTAGTTCCTCCAAGTCCAGATGCAGCTTACCGATCAGGAGTCATTTTTATCACAATATCATAAGCAATGCTGCTTAGTAAGAGTTAATATTGTACTTTTGTCTTGTTTGTAGTGACACAGAGCCAGGAAGTTAACTAAGGTTTAAATTCTCATGCAGGAAGGAAAGGCGATTTGTTAGTGGACACCATTATGTGTCCACTCGCAGACAGAACACAGGATGGTGTTCTGTCTGCGAGTGGACATCTGCTGGTTGTGTCTTTGGTTTTCCGTGGGAGAACCGCTCCCCTGCCCCTCTCCCTGCCAACACACACACACAACCATCAGTTTAGTCCATTTACTGGTGTCAATGGCCAGGCTTTACCTGCCACGATCATATAACCCATGGTCACAGGAATTGGTTCAGGATTGGACACAACATTTCAATGTTTGGCAGGGCCTAACAGAATTACTGTGATTTATATACGAATATTTGATGAGGGAGAAATTTTCTTTCTTATGAATCAAAATCGATAACACTATTCATAAGAATTTAAACTTGAGGCTGCTAGCAGCCATCCTTCCCACTATGTGGAGAGTATGCTTATCAGTACTGCCAACAGAGGGACTTCCCTTGCGGTCCAGTGGCTAAGACTCCATGCTCCCAGTGGAGGGACCCCGGGTTCCATCCCTGGTCGGGGAACTAGACCCCACATACTGCAACTAAGAGTTCATATGCTGCAAGTAAAGATGTCACATACTGCAAATAAGACCCGGCACAGCCAAATAAAAAAAATTTTTTTAATGCCAACAGAGACAGCCAAGAGTTGGGCGGGAGCTGAATCTAGCCATGCCTGCAGCCAGTGAGATACACACTCAAACGCTTTAGTTAGGAGTTCACAAACTACCTTTAATGTTTATTCCAGATTAAACTGGATTTTTGTCACTCATAACAGAAAGAATTCTCACTAATACACATTTAGCAATCTGGGGAAAAACACTGCTGGAAATATTAAAAGTCTGTTCAGCCTTAAAATGGCCTTACTCTTTTATCCTTGGTTGCTACAAAATCTTGCATTTCTGCATGGCTAAACAACGTGACACAGGACCCACCCACGAAGAAAGTCTAGTCTGATAAGAAGTGGAAGGTTATCAAAGATAAAGCATTTTTCCTCCCTAACAAAACAGCCATTGCTTTGAACTTTGGATGCTCTTTAAAAAATGTTATCATCAAAAAAAAAAAGTGAAAGCCAAATTACACAAAATAAGGACATTTAAAGTAGTCTGTATCTTATAAACATATCAAAAGGTAGCATAAAGAAAGACCAGCTGACAGTAAAATGAGATACAAATCTTTTCTCCTATCGCTAGTACATATTATAAGCAAAATAAGAAGTTTAAAAATGTGACTTTTTAAAATATAGTTTATTGTGTCTACTTTCATTTTTTAACCACCCAACCCTTTTAAATTATGTTCAAGTGAGCCTCTATCCAGTGCAGCAGTCTCCAAGAAGGGAGACTGTCCTCACTGTAAGGCAGGGAGATTTTTCCGCCTGGAGGACTGTGGAGCCTGGTGTCAGCGCCTCAGGCTTCAGAACCCAGACAACCACAACTCAGTATCCTAAATCCCTTTCTTAATTAGCAAAAATAAGAAGGGTTCAAAATTTCTGTTCCTTTTTTTTTTCCCTATATTAGCTAAATGTGTACTTAACCTAATATGTCTTAATAAAATGCATTTAAATTGTTTGCACATGAATAAGTCTGAGGAGTTAAAGTTATTCATTAAAATTATTTTTCTTTTTTCTTTCTTTCTTTTTTTTTTGTATTTATTTATTTTTTTACACGAACTCCCAAACATGAGTTCAGTTCAGTTCAGTTCAGTCGCTCAGTCATGTCCAACTCTTTGCAACCCCCATGAATTGCAGCACACCAGGCCTCCCTGTCCATCACCAACACCCAGAGTTCACCCAAACTCACGTCCATCGAGTCAGTGATGCCATCCAGCCGTCTCATCCTCTGTCATCCCCTTCTCCTCCTGCCCCCAATCCCTCCAAGCATCAGAGTCTTTTCCAATGAGTCAACTCTTCGCATTAAGTGGCCAAAGTATTGGAGTTTCAGCTTTAGCATCATTCCTTCAAATAAATCCCAGGGTTGATCTCCTTCAGAATGGACTGGTTGGATCTCCTTGCAGTCCAAGGGACTCTCAAGAGTCTTCTCCAAAACCACAGTTCAAAAGCATCAATTCTTCGGTGCTCAGCCTTCTTCACAGTCCAACTCTCACATCCATACATGACCACTGGAAAGATCATAGCCTTGACTAGATGGACCTTTGTTGACAAAGTAATGTCTCTGCTTTTGAATATACTATCTAGGTTGGTCATAACTTTCCTTCCAAGGAGTAAGCGTCTTTTAATTTCATGGCTGCAGTCACCATCTGCAGTGATTTTGGAGCCCAGAAAAATAAAGTCTGACACTGTTTCCTCATCTATTTCCCATGAAGTGATGGGACTAGATGCCATGACCTTAGTTTTCTGAATGTTGAGCTTTAAGCCAACTTTATCACTCTCCTCTTTCAGTTTCATCAAGAGGCTTTTTAGTTCCTCTTCACTTTCTGCCATAAGGGTGGTGTCATCTGCATATCTGAGGTTATTGATATTTCTCCCGGCAATCTTGATTCCAGCTTGTGCTTCTTCCAGCCCAGCATTTCTCATGATGTACTCTGCATATAAGTTTTATGAGCAGGGTTACAATATACAGCCTTGACATACTCCTTTTCCTATTTGGAACAGTCTGTTGTTTCATGTCCAGTTCTAACTGTTGTTTCCTGACCTGCTATAGGTTTCTGAAGAGGCTGGTCAGGTGGTCTGGTATTGAAATAAGGAAAACAAACATATGCTTTCACATTAATTACTTGTGATTAGAAAAGCTGGGTTTAGAAAAGCCAGAAGAACCAGAGATCAAATTGCCAACATCCATTGGATCATCGAAAAAGTAAGAGAGTTCCAGAAAAACGTCTACTTCTGCCTTATTGACTATGCCAAAGCCTTTCACTGTGTGGATCACAACAAACTGTGAAAAAATTCAAGAGATGCAAATTCCCAATAATCATGTATAGACGTGAGAATTGAACTATATAAGAAAGCTAAGCATTGAAAATTGGTGCTTTTTAACTAATGTTTTGGGAAAGGCTGTTGAAAGTCCCTTAGTGAAAAAAATCTAATCAGTACATCTTAAAGGAAAACAGTACTGAATTTTCATCAAAAAGGTAAAACTAAAATTCTAATAAGTAGGCTACCTGATGATAGAAACTGACTCACCGACAAAACTAGCTGACTAAATTAAAGATATAACACACACACATTTCTACTTTAACTGGGGATTATACCATAATCCCTCTGAATCTAGCAACAGTTGCCATTTTTTAACCAGGGAATTTTTCTCACCCAGAGATCAGTTCTAGGTTTTAACACCCATTGTACTCAAATACTGCAAATCTTTCATTAACCAGTATAAATAGCCTTGCCAAAACAAGGCCTCAAAAAATTAGTTTAAGACTCAGAATTGTTCCTCTCCACGGAAATCTTTAGTAAAAGGCGAAAGATTTATGCGATCTGAAGAGAAACCAGAGTATAACCTACACACTTGTAAGTCACAGCCCAGGTAACAGGAACTCCTAGCTCAGAGAGAGTGACTAGCTAACACCGAGAGCCAGTGCCTGAACAAAAATTTCTAGATTACTCTGTAAACAAGGGTCTAACTTCAGAACACATACGTAAAAGAAAATTTGAAGTTTTATCATTTTAAACTTGTACGGTGTGCAGTGCGCGGTGGTATGCAAATAAGGCAAGTGGGCGGGCTTCCGCTCGGGAACGCCGTCTTCGCGCGGCGCCCCTGTGTCAGCACTAGGGGGCGAAGCGGCGGGGGGCTGGCTGGCATGCACGCGCCGCCCCGAGCGGAGACCCGGGTTTCAGATGTTTTGTGTATTGTATGTCCGAGATTGATTTCTGTTACAGACTTTGCTGTTAAATTGAAAAAGAAAAAAATAGCAAGTGACTGGCCCAAAATTCGTGACCGTGGTTCCTCCCTTCGGTGGATTGAGGGTTTTCAAAGTTTGACAGTTTCCTTTTTCTTGAACTGCGTGGTGGCGCGCAGGTGATTTGTCTGTACGGTGCACGTCCAAGATGTGCACTCTGGAATATTCTGCCGTTTGAGAAAAATTCATAGCCGTGTCCTGTTTAAAAGGGGAGCGTTGGATGTCCCCAGGGGGTCCAGTGGTTTGGGCGCTAGCTTTCACTCCCTGCTCGTTCCTTTCCTGGTAGGGGACTAAGTTCCCTCAAACTGCGCAGGCAAAAAAAAAAAGGCCCTGGAGCCTGGGGGCTGCCGTCTATGGGGTCGCACAGAGTCAGACACGACTGAAGCGACTTAGCAGCAGCAGCAGGGTTATTTGACAAGCTACCAAGCTGAGTAAAAGGTTCACTAACAGCCATTAGTTGGGCACCCAAAGTCCCACCTGACTATCCCCACACGCAGCCCAGAGAGGATGTCCGGGAGGGCCTCCCAGGGGAGGAGGCCGGTGGAGACCAGCAGGAAGAGCCCCGGTCTTTCATGGGCGTATCTGCCTCATGAAATTTCCCTTCACCCTGCTATGAGGAATTCACAGCTGAATTCAGCAAAAGGGGAAAGCGGTGGGTCCCTACATAACTGGATATTTGAGAGAGAAAAAGAACATTCAGCAAAAAGTGCTGGAAGACAGTGCGTTGCTTCTGAAGTCATGGAACTGCTGTGAACGGGAGCCGCGGGGTCAGTTCTCCCCAGACGAGAGGCCACAGGTTTGATGAAATCTAAGGCTGTGAGGTGTGGACCACAGGTCCACAAAAGAAACTGTCTTCTCAGACCCTCATGCTCATTATCTCCAGCCTTCTGAACAAGGATGAGTTTTTTTGCATTTGGACCTCTAGAGATTTCCTGTAAAGATTCCTTTAAACCAATGGAAGTTCCTCTATTTACGCAGCTGAAACCAACCTAATGTTGTACCACCAGACTTTGTAAATATTCAAAGATACATGAATGGCCTGTGAGGCCGTTCCCTTTAGTGTCCCTCCCTCTCCAAACTTTTTGGTCTGAGTACTTATTTTTGATCACTATAGAGAGAAAAAGAACATTCAGCAAAAAGTGCTGGAAGACAGTGCGTTGCTTCTGAAGTCATGGAACTGCCGTAAACGGGAGCCGCGGGGTCAGTTCTCCCCAGACGAGAGGCCACAGGTTTGATGAAATCTAATTCATGGGGTCGCAAAGAGTCGGACACGACTGAGCGACTGAACTGAACTGAACTGAAGGCTGTGAAGGTGTGGACCACAGGTCCACAGAAGAAACCGTTTTCTCAGATCTCATGCTCATTATCTCCAGCCTTCTGAACAAGGATGAGTTTTTTTGCATTTGGACCGCTAGATTTTTCTTGTGAAGATTCCTTTAAACCAATGGAAGTTCCTCTATGTACACAGGTGAAACCAACCTAATGTACCACCAGACTTTGTAAATATCCAAAGCTACATGAGTGGCCTTTGAGGCCTTAGTGTCCCTCCCTCTCCAGACTTTTTGGTCTGAGTACTAATTTTTGATCACTAGGTGGAAGTTACACACCGAGTCAAAATATCTAGACCACTTAACCCGTAATTTCTCCTGGCTGCTCTAATCTCTCTCCTCTGGAGGGGCCACATATTTTTTAGAGCTACAGAGTTGGGAGAAACCTCAAAATATTTCCCAGTGTCCTCCATCTCTGCCGTCCTGACCAATCTCTTCTGGGCCTCCCTAAATTCATTTGATTAATAAAAAAATCCTCCCTGTTTGGCTTTCCTTGTGAGCTTTGGGAGTTCCCTCCAAGGCTAATGAGAAGGATTAGTAACTCTGGGCAGGTGTACAGGCTCTCAGTCACTTTCTGTGGAAAAGAAACCGGGCAAGAAAGGCAGCTATGAAGGTGGAGCAGTCTTTTTCTTTTGGTGCATTTCATGAGCTCTGCAATACTTTAAGCAAATACACATGTGGTACCAACAGTGAATTAGCGGACCCTGAGCTCTGGATCCCGGTTCCCACTGGCTTTGGCTAATATCCCTGACCCCGCTCACAGATCTCAGGAAACGGACAGACTGTCTCTCCCACGGATGAGTCCAAGTTTCTTTAGGAATGGGACTCAGAGACTCCTCTCCCTAGATGACCCAGGGGACTCATGATTTGCTCATTGTGCATATGGTTCTCATTGCAGCTGTTTTAGGATCTCTCAGCTGAACACCTGGCTCTGCATAGTCAGGGTTCCTCAGTCTTTGCCCCAACAAATGGTCAGACTTGGAGGGAGAGGAGTGGCGCAGGGAAAACTCAGAGCCAGCTGAAGAGATAACGGACGGGAGCCCAGCAGAAGCTGCACAAGTGGGGAAGGCGCCCCGTAAACCCGCTTTGCTCATTGAGCCCCTCACCCTGTCTGATCCTCCCCACACACAGCCGTCTCCCATGAAAGCATCCAGAGCCCACTGAAAAGGAAGACAGCCCTGTGTCTCATACAAGACAGGCCATGAACACACATCTGCTGACTTCAATGGAATGGAATTCAGTCTTAGGCCACACTCCTAGTTAGCATGGATCAAACTGGAGTGTCAGACTTCTTCATCCTGATATTAAACGCTGTTTGACGATGGTTGTCAGCCTGAGGAAACCAGACAGCGCTTCGCCCTATAATAATTGTTACAACAGCTACATTCAGTGAGCACTGACCCTGTGCCAGGCTCTTTGCTGGGTGCTCTGTCGTCATTAGCGCATTTAAATATCCCGGCAATGGCTGCTTTGATGTTGCTACATGGGCATGGCTTAGGGTCTGATTGCAAAGGGGTGGGAGAATGGCTTGCCATTTTACTCACAGGCAGAGGTATCTGTATATAAGACTGAGGAAGTATGAAAATCATTTAATCAAAGAATGGAGATATTGCTGATAAAAAGAGACATGGAGGTCAAGACATCCCTCAAAATCATGCCTTGGTGCTACCATGAAATAGGTTTTATTCTTCCCATTGCACAGAAGCAAACACTGAGGACTTCAGCAGTTGGAGGACTTGCTAAACCCACATATTTCATACATGCCCAGACCTCAGCCCAAGTCTGTCTGCCTCCAAGCTATAAAATGTATAGTTGCTCAGTCATACTTAGAAGAAGTGAAAGAAATTTATAGACTTCATTTGTCAAAAGTTTTTTTGTTATTATTTTTAAGATTGAGGTAAAAAAAGTGAAAGTTTCCTAAAAGAGATGAAATAAAATGAACATTACTGATTAACTTCTAGAGAGTCTTCAATGGAGAATGAAGTTCAACAGGCACAGTGAAGAGGAGGTCCCATTTGAAATCCAAATGCCAGCCCCACAGAGGATACTGCCTTGTGAAGAAAGCCTAGAAAGGGCTACTCCCTAGCACATGGGCAATGCCCACGGTCCTCTGAGAAGGGGGACAGTACAGCATGGTGACTGGAGTCACCAGATCTGAATTCAAACCTGGCTCTGTCACCTTCCAGTTGGGGACCTCAGACCAGGTACTCAGTGTCTCTGAGCCTCGACTTCCTCAAATATAAATAAAAATACTTCTTCATTATAGAATTACTATAGGGATTAACAGTTAAGTCACTCGGCAATGATTTGTTAAGCATCCATATGTGCCAAGCTCTAGAGCTCTCACTGAAGTAACGTGTGGACACAGCTTTCCTCTGGGCCAAGCGCACCGACAAACATTCAATAAGTGGTGTGTGGTTGCTTCAGTCATGCCCAGCTCTGCGACCCCATGGACTGTATGCAGCCCACCAGGCTCCTCTGTCCATGGGAATTCTCCAGCAAGAATACTGGAGTGGGTTACCATAACATCTCTAGGGGATCTTCCCGACCTGGGATCAACCCCCCGCATCTCTGTGTCTCCTGCATAGTAGGCAGGTTCTTTACCACTAGAACCACTGTAGCTGTTATTTATTATTATTACCAGGCTTCTTATGAAAAGAGCAAAATAGAGACAGGTATGGTGCAAGTGCCGTATACTCCATGGCTCATGGCAGCACCGCCTTGGGTCAAGTACATTCCAAAAGGCCAGGCGTCACAGAATAAGGTACAGACACCCACACAGGGTGGATCCCGTCCACCCCATGGCCAGGAGGAGGGAGTAGCGGCTGCGCCTCCACTGCTTCCTGCCTTGCCCACACGCGGGGGCCAGGGCCGCCGCCAGCACCGATAACTGCCGCCTGCCCTCTGCACTCCCAGAGTCTGTGCTGGCTGCTCTGGGTGTTCCAGCAGCGACGGGAAGACAGTTCAGTGGGGTTTATTTGAGACCCACAGCTAACACACCTCATCAGGCTGGTCCAGGTCTTGCAGGTACAGATCTTGAATGAGGTGGTCCACGATGTGCACGCTATTGCTCTGAGCGGCAGAGTGGACGGCATTCACGCCATCCTATAGAGAGCCAGGGGAGGGGAGGTAATTACTCTGCCACCTTCCCCCTCCTGCGCTGTGAGAGAGGGCTTATGTCCCGGTGTCGTCCACATACCTACCTGCCCCTTGGCTCTCCGGTCCGCTCCAGCTCTAATGAACACGAGCACGCTCTCGAGACTTCCAGACCAGGCTGCAAGTGAAGTACTGTCAAGCCCTGCTTCCTGAAGAAAAGAGAAGAAAGGAACCCATCACTTGAGTGAGCCACCACACTACCTCAACCAAGAAAGGCCAGGTGAATACCTAACTCTCGAAGATCAAGAAATGAGAGAATTCAATGTTCAACAAAAGTGATATTTCAATTCTATGGGGAAAATGAGCACATTTAAAAGTAATACAGGTACAAGTGATTCATCATCTGGAAAAAAAAAANATCCAAATGCCAGCCCCACAGAGGATACTGCCTTGTGAAGAAAGCCTAGAAAGGGCTACTCCCTAGCACACGGGCAATGCCCACGGTCCTCCGAGCAGGGGGACAGTACAGCATGGTGACTGGAGTCACCAGATCTGAATTCAAACCTGGCTCTGTCACCTTCCGGTTGGGGACCTCAGACCAGGTACTCAGTGTCTCTGAGCCTCGACTTCCTCAAATATAAATAAAAATATTTCTTCGTTATAGGATTACCATGGGGATTAACAGTTAAGTCACTCAGCAATGATTTGTTAAGCATCCATATGTGCCAAGCTCTAGAGCTCTCACTGTAGTGATGTGTGGACACAGCTTTCCTCTGGGCCAAGCACACCGACAAACGTTCAATAAGTGGTGCGTGGTTGCTTCAGTCATGCCCAGCTCTGCGACCCCATGGACTGTATGCAGCCCGCCAGGCTCCTCTGTCCATGGGAATTCTCCAGCAAGAATACTGAGTGGGTTGCCATGCCGTCTCTAGGGGATCTTCCTGACCTGGGATCAACCCCCCGCATCTCTGTGTCTCCTGCATAGTAGGCAGGTTCTTTACCACTAGAACCACTGTAGCTGTTATTATTATTATTACCAGGCTTCTTATGAAAAGAGCAAAATAGAGACAGGTATGGTGCAAGTGCCGTATACTCCATGGCTCATGGCAGCACCGCCTTGGGTCAAGTACATTCCCAAAAGGCCAGGCGTCACAGAGTAAGATGCGGACACCCACACAGGGTGGCCTGTCCACCGCGTGGCCAGGATGAGGGAGTAGCGGCTGCGCCTCCACTGCTTCCTGCCTTGCCCACACGCGGGGGCCAGGGCCGCCGCCAGCACCGATAACTGCCGCCTGCCCTCTGCACTCCCAGAGTGCGGGAGGAGTCAGCTGCAGGGCCGGTCCGTCTGTGCTGGCTGCTCTGGGAGTTCCAGCAGCGACCGGAAAACAGTGCAGTTTAGTGGGGTTTATTTGGGACCCACAGCTAACACACCTCATCAGGCTGGTCCAGGTCTTGCAGGTACAGATCTTGAATGAGGTGGTCCACGATGTGCACGCTATTGCTCTGAGCGGCAGAGTGGACGGCATTCACGCCATCCTATAGAGAGCCAGGGGAGGGGAGGTAATTACTCTGCCACCTTCCCCCTCCTGCGCTGTGAGAGAGGCTTATGTCCCGGTGTCGTCCACATACCTACCTGCCCCTTGGCTCTCCGGTCCGCTCCAGCTCTAATCAACACGAGCACGCTCTCGAGACTTCCAGACCAGGTGCAAGGTGAGGTACTGTCAAGCCTTGCTTCCTGAAGAAAAGAGAAGAAAGGAACCCATCACTTGAGTGAGCCACCTCACTACCTCAACCAAGAAAAGCCAGGTGAATACCTAACTGCTGAAGATCAAGAAATGAGAGAATTCAGTGTTCAGCAAAAGTGATATTTCAATTCTATGGGGAAAATGAGCACATTTAAAAGTAATACAGGTACAAGTGATTCATCATCTGGAAAAAAAAAACAAAATTAAATCCTGTATCAAATCATACATACAAAAAAAGCACACGAACAATAAACATACTAGAAGAAAATATAGATTATAATGTATAGTGTTTTGATTCAGAAGTTATAAAAGGAACAAGTTGATAAACAAAGTCAGTAAACAAATGATAGATTTTTAAAATGTAGCTTAATGCGGATAGTTACTTTCTGTAATATATGAAGTATCCTTGCAAATATGAACAATAAACATACTAGAAGAAAATATAGATTATAATGTATAGTGTTTTGATTCAGAAGTTATAAAAGGAACAAGTTGATAAACAAAGTCAGTAAACAAATGATAGATTTTTAAAATGTAGCTTAATGCGGATAGTTACTTTCTGTAATATATGAAGTATCCTTGCAAATGAACAAGGACGAAAAAAGGTGCTCTATTAAGATATTAGTGGAAATGAAACCATTTCAGTTTAAACAATCTGGCAATATCTATTGAAATTTTAAATACAACCAGCAATCCCACTCCTGGGACTCTATCCTGTGAAAATAGATTTCTGGACCTAATGTTATATCAACAAGGTTATTAATTGCAACCCTTAAAACTGACAGCAAGGTAAGTAAATGTCCATCAATGTGGGAACACTGAGCAAATCAGGGAACAGTCACACCGCATCATGTAGGCATTAAAAGTAATTAATTAGGGCTATAACAGTTGGCAAGATTTCCACTAGGTGGCTAGTAAATGTGGGAAATAAGATGCAGAGAAAATATAATACAATCCCATTGTTTTAAAACAAGCAATGACCAAAAACCCTCCTATGTGTTTATGTATGTATCTGTATCTACTGTAAGTGGGTAAGTAGGTGGAAAGATAGCAATGTGGATATGATTATACGAGCAAGAGGACAGGACAGAAATAAACACACGGATCCCACATTACTAAATGTAGTTACTGGAGAAGAGGAAGCGACGCCAAAGAAGGAAACCCAGAGAAGACTGAAGTCAGAAAAAGAATTCTACTTATGTATAAATTATTTAAAACACACTCTCTATATCAAACCATGTAAGTGTGTGTATACACATACATGTGCATAAGAGAGCCTGAGATTCTGCTCAGGACCTACTGACCCGCAGTGATGCTGGAACACTCTGACTTGTGCACCAGATGAGCAGGCAGACAAGTGTGAAAGGAACTAGCTAGCAGTTAGCACCGGCTATCTCAGGAGGAGGGAATGAAGGGCTGTGACTTGGGGAAAGTTGAGGCCTGAGCCCCAGGCCCCAAGTTAAAGAAGTCTACAGGGCAGACATTACGAGCTGGATCTGTAGACTCCAACAAACTGACCTCAGACTCTGTCTCTGCCACTTCCGAAGGTCGCAGTCTTG
The DNA here is from genome assembly GCA_006410675.1 of Oreotragus oreotragus. Lineage (NCBI taxonomy): Eukaryota > Metazoa > Chordata > Mammalia > Artiodactyla > Bovidae > Oreotragus > Oreotragus oreotragus. Next base: position 304,568 of record SJYX01003702.1, on the reverse strand, counting down.
CTCAGCTTAGCCAACCCTAAGCCTCGGGATCCTTATCTGTAACTTCACGTGTCTGCTTTTCTATCCTTTTACCCCTGTCAACAAATCTATGAATAAGGTCTAAGGATCTTATAATGTGGTGACTCTAGTTGATAAGACTTTTATACAAGTGAAATTTGCTAAGTGCATAGAATTTACATGTTCTCACCAAAAAAAGAAATGAGATGATGAGAGTGTTAATTAACTAGACGAGAGGAATCTTTTCACAATGTATACACACACTGAATCGTCACTATGTACATTTTAAACGTATCACAATTTCATTTTTCAACTATACCTCAACAAAGCTGAAAAAAAAATCTTAAGTAAATCTCTTTTAAAAGGAAGGCAAACAACAATAAAAACGAGAAAACCCACAGGGTTTATAGGGGAAATGAGACAGGTACCCAACACTCAAAAACTCTGTCATTGATACATTTTCATTTTTTAAAAGTATAGGACCCTGCTTGGACTGAATGTTTGTGTCTCTCAATAACTCATGTGTTTAGGCTAATCCCCAGTCTGATGGATTTGAAAACCATGCCTTTGGGAGCTAATTAGGTCNGAACACACAGATCCCACATTACTAAATGTAGTTACTGGAGAAGAGGAAGCGACGCCAAAGAAGGAAACCCAGAGAAGACTGAAGTCAGAAAAAGAATTCTACTTATGTATAAATTATTTAAAACACACTCTCTATATCAAACCATGTAAGTGTGTGTATACACATACATGTGCATAAGAGAGCCTGAGATTCTGCTCAGGACCTACTGACCCGCAGTGATGCTGGAACACTCTGACTTGTGCACCAGATGAGCAGGCAGACAAGTGTGAAAGGAACTAGCTAGCAGTTAGCACCGGCTATCTCAGGAGGAGGGAATGAAGGGCTGTGACTTGGGGAAAGTTGAGGCCTGAGCCCCAGGCCCCAAGTTAAAGAAGTCTACAGGGCAGACATTACGAGCTGGATCTGTAGACTCCAACAAACTGACCTCAGACTCTGTCTCTGCCACTTCCGAAGGTCGCAGTCTTGCTCAGCTTAGCCAACCCTAAGCCTCGGGATCCTTATCTGTAACTTCACGTGTCTGCTTTTCTATCCTTTTACCCCTGTCAACAAATCTATGAATAAGGTCTAAGGATCTTATAATGTGGTGACTCTAGTTGATAAGACTTTTATACAAGTGAAATTTGCTAAGTGCATAGAATTTACATGTTCTCACCAAAAAAAGAAATGAGATGATGAGAGTGTTAATTAACTAGACGAGAGGAATCTTTTCACAATGTATACACACACTGAATCGTCACTATGTACATTTTAAACGTATCACAATTTCATTTTTCAACTATACCTCAACAAAGCTGAAAAAAAATCTTAAGTAAATCTCTTTTAAAAGGAAGGCAAAGAACAATAAAAACGAGAAAACCCACAGGGTTTATAGGGGAAATGAGACAGGTACCCAACACTCAAAAACTCTGTCATTGATACATTTTCATTTTTTAAAAGTATAGGACCCTGCTTGGACTGAATGTTTGTGTCTCTCAATAACTCATGTGTTTAGGCTAATCCCCAGTCTGATGGATTTGAAAACCATGCCTTTGGGAGCTAATTAGGTCGGGAGAGTGGAACCCTGAGGAACGGGATTAGTGCCCTTATAAACAGGCACAGAGCTCGACTCCTCACTCTGCTCTCCACTGAGAGTGAATAAACCAGAAGTGGCTCTCGCGAGACACTGGAAGTGCTGCCATCTTGATCAGGGACTCTGCAGTTTCCAGGTCTGTGAGAAATAAGTGTTTGTTGTGCAAACCACCCAGCCTATGGTATATTTCTTACATCAGCCCAAACTAAAACAGACCCTAATAAAAAAGAGTAGTACAATTGTACATTACATGGTTAAGTATTTAATCAAATAAACATGACACTACATATAAAAAAATCATCTATAACTTCTGTAAATATGCTGTCCAAAAAGTAAACCTTCTCAGAATATCTTATTTGCCTCTTGTGATCAACTGTATATGTAATCCTGGAGGACAGTTTGATAAATGTATAGCATAGAAATCAATAAACAAGGAATGAGGTTCTGTGGGGGCATTCCATTTTGAAGTATATAAGCTTTTTAGCAGTAATTTGGGCTGCCACTGAAACTGCATTAATGTCTTCTCTTATTCTCAGTAAAGTGCAGGTATGGAGAAGCAAAAAAAAAAAAATATGTAATCCTGGAGGACAGTTTGATAAATGTATAGCATAGAAATCAATAAACAAGGAATGAGGTTCTGTGGGGGCATTCCATTTTGAAGTATATAAGCTTTTTAGCAGTAATTTGGGCTGCCACTGAAACTGCATTAATGTCTTCTCTTATTCTCAGTAAAGTGCAGGTATGGAGAAGCAAAAAAAAAAAAAGAACACGCCCCAGATTACTGAGATGCATGCTGGGAAATAAGCAGGGTGACAATACACAGCCTTGACAGACTCCTTTTCCTACTTGGAACCAGTCTGTTGTTCTATGTCCAGTTCTAACTGTTGCTTCCTGACCTGCATACAGATTTCTCAAGAGACAGGTCAGGTGGTCTGGTATTCCCATCTCTTTGAGAATTTCCCACAGTTTGTGGTTATCCACACAGTCAAAGGCTTTGGCATAGTCAATAAAGCAGAAATAGATATTTTTCTGAAACTTTCTTGCTCTTTTGATGATCCAGCAGATGTTGGCAATTTGACCTCTGGTTCCTCTGCCTTTTCTAAATCCAGCTTGAACATCTAGAAGTTCATGGTTCACGTACTGTTGAAGCCTGGCTTGGAGAATTTTGAGCATTACTTTACTAGCGTGTGAGATGAGTGAAATAGTGCTGTAGTTTAAGCACAAGCTGGAATCAAGATTCCTGGAAGAAATATAAATAACCTCAGATATGCAGATGACACCACTCTTATTGCAGAAAGCAAGGAAGAACTAAAGAGCCTCTTTATGAAAGTGAAAGAGGAGAGTGAAAAAGTTAGCTTAAAGCTCAACATTTCAAAAACTAAGATCATGGCATCCAGTCCCATTACTTTGTGACAAATAGATGGGGAAACACTGGAAACAGTGGCTGACTTTCTTTTGGGGGACTCCAAAATCACTGCAGATGGTGATTGCAGCCATGAAATTAAAAGACACTTGCTGCTTGGAAGAAAAGTTTTGAGCAACCTAGACAGCATATTAAAAAGCAGAGACATTACTTTGCCAACAAAGGTCTGTGTAGTCAAGGCTATGGTTTTTTCAGTGGTCATGTACTGACGTGAGAGTTGAACTATACAGAAAGCTGAACACCAAAGAATTGATGCTTTGAACTGCAGCATTGGAGAAGACTCTTGAGAGTCCCTTGGACTCTAAGGAGATCTAACCAGTCAATCCTAAAAGAAATCAGTCCTGAATATTCACTGGAAGGACTGATGTTGAGGCTGAAGCTCCAATACTTTAGCCACCTGATGTGAAGAACTGACTCACTGGAAAAGATCCTCAAGTTGGGAAAGATTGAAGGCAGGAGGAGAAGGGGATGACAGAGGATGAGATGGTTGGATGGCATCACCAATTCGATGGACATGAGTCTGAGGAAGCTCCAGGGTTGGTGATGGACAGGGAGGCCTGGCGTGCTGCAGTCCACGGGGTCACAAAGAATCAGACACAACTGAGCGACTAAACTGAACTGAAAGCAGCTTAGAGAGTAGATATTTGTATTATCCTCTGAGCACCACCTGCCCTCCACCTGGGAGCCTTTGTCCACATCTGGAGTAAGAAATTCCATTTACCTCGTTGGCCCCTTCCCCAGACTTGGAGGTGCTGCCCACATTGAACCAGAGTCCTCACCTCTGGGTTATGCAACTGATCCTCTGGGCAGCCCTTTTATCCTTACAAATGCATGCTACTGGACATAAGGTCATCATGGGAAATCAGCAAAAGCCTAAGTCCTACTGGTAATGAAGAAACAGTTTTGTCACCAACAAAGAGCAACTGATATGCATATTCTTTAAAGAGATCTTTCCAGAATGAATACTGTCAACGGAAACAGTTTGTGTGTGTGTGGAGAAAAGACAACCCAAGCGACCAGATTTCCCCCTTACAACAGTTATGCTCTAATCTGAGTGCCAAAGAATTGAAGCTTTTGAACTGTGGTGTTGGAGAAGACTTTTGAGAGTCCCTTGGACTGCAAGGAGATCCAACTAGTCCATCCTAAAGAAAATCAGTCCAGAATGTTCATTGGAAGGACTGATGCTGAAGATGAAACTCCAATACTTTGGCCACCCCATGCGAAGGGCTGACTCATTTGAAAAGACCCTGATTCTGGGAAAGATTGAAGGCAGGAGGAGAAGGGGACAACAGAGGATGAGATGGTTGGATGGCATCACCAACTCAATGGACATGAGTTTGAGTGAACTCGGGGAGGCCTCTTGTGCTACAGTCCATGGAGTTGCAAAGGGTCAGACATGACTGAGCGACTGATCTCAACTGAACTGAATCCATTCTACCAAATGATGGGCTTACTGTATCAGCAATATCCATCCTGACCTTCTGATTAAGCAAGAAATCCACAGCAGATAAAGGATTTGTCCCCAGTGCAAAATGCAAGGCTGTGAGGTTCATCTGAGGTAATATAATTTGTGTCTTCAGTCATCTGATTACTATTTTTCCTTCTTAAGATACCTGGTTCTTTAAATGGCCATAACTTTTTTTTTTTTTTACCTGGTGTTTTTGTTTTGATTATCTGCTCTTTGCCTTGTCTTTAAAAGTACTGAGAACTGTACCCAGCATAATCTTACTTTTCTCTACTATTAGATAACATCAGAGAATTTAGCAACCAACTGGAGTGTAGACCTCAAGCTGAAATCCACTGCATAACCTATGACTGATTGTAACAATATAATAGATTTCAGTTCAGTTCAGTTGCTCAGTCGTATCCGACTCTTGTGACCCCATGAATCGCAATATGCCAGGCCCCCTGTCCATCACCAACTCCCAGAGTTCACTCAGACTCGCATCCNTTTTTGAACTGTGGTTGGAGAAGACTCTTGAGAGTTCCTTGAATTGCAAGGAGATCCAACCAGTCCATCCTCAAGTAAATCAGTCCAGAATATTCATTGGAAGGACTGATGCTGAAGTTGAAACTCCAATACTTTGCCACCCGATGGGAAGGGCTGACTCATTTGAAAAGACCTTGATGCTGAGAAAGATTGAGGGCAGGAGGAGAAGGGGACATCATGGGATGAGATGGTTGGATGGCATCACCAACTCAATGGACATGAGTTTGAGTAAACTCTGGGAGGCCTGGCATGCTACAGTCCATGGAGTCGCAAAGAGTCGGACATGACTGAGCGACTGACCTGAACTGAACTGAATCCATTCTACCACATGATGGGCTTACTTTATCAGCAATATCCATCCTGACCTTCTGATTAAGCAAGAAATCCACAGCAGATAAAGGATTTGTCCCTACTGCAAAATGCAAGGCTGTGAGGTTCATCTGAGGAAACATAACTTGTATCTTTAGTCATCTGATTGCTCTTTCGCCTTCTTAAGATTCCTGGTTCTTGAAATAGCCATGCTGCTGCTGCTATTGCTAAGTCACTTCAGTCGTGTCCGACTCTGTGTGACCCTATAGACGGCAGCCCACCAGGCTCCCCCATCCCTGGGATTCTCCAGGCAAGAATACTGGAGTGGGTTGCCATTTCCTTCTCCAATGCATCAAAGAGAAAAGTGAAAGCGAATATATATACATATATTTTTTTTTTACCAGTTGTTTGTGTTTTGATTATCTGCTCTTTGCCTTGTCTTTAAAAACAGGGAGAACTGTATCCAGCATAATCTTACATTTCTCTACTATTAGATAACATCAGAGAATTTAGCAACCAACTGGAGTGTATTCATCAAGCTGAAATCCACTGCATAACCTATGACTGATTGTAACAATATAATAGATTTCAACTAGAGTGTAAAAGCTGTATTTTTCCTGTATGCAATCATTAATAATGGTAGAATGTACTGATAANTGCCCTCTTCTGATGCTGTCTCTTATACACATCTTGTGTGAGATGAGTGCAATTGTGCAGTAGTTTGAGCATTCTTTGGCATTGCTCTCTTTGGGATTGGAATGAAAACTGACCTTTTACAGTCCTGTGGCCACTGCTGAGTTTTCCAAATTTGCTGGCATATTGAGTGCAGCACTTCCACAGCAGCATCTTTGAGGATTTGAAATAGCTCTACTGGAATTCCACCGCCTGCACTAGCTTTGTTCGTAGTGATGCTTTCTAAGGCCCACTTGACTTCACATTCCAGGATGTCTGGCTCTAGGTGAGTGATCACACCATCGTGATTATCCAGGTCATGAAGATCCTTTTCAACTAGAGTGTAAAAGCTGTATTTTTCCTGTATGCAATCATTAATAATGGTAGAATGTACTGATAATGCATAACAAAAAATTTTCCTAGAAGTTCAGTCCATACGTGGCTCTTTCCCCTGTACTTTTTTGGACTGTAAATTGTATAGAATCAAACAAATCAAGAAAGAGAAAGAAAGAAACAAAAAGAAAGAAGGGAGGGCGAGAAGGAAGGAAAGAAGGAAAGACACACACAGAAAAGAAAGCATGACTATCTTTTGCTTCAGAGAAAAGCCAACTTGGTGCTCCCAGGATGTCTGGAGACAGTCTGATGTGCTTCAGACAAAGGGTGTTTTGCTTGTAAGTAAAACACATGTCATATTTCCCACATTCTGGACATTGATTTTGCTTCCAAAGAATTTACTATCCTTTGCTTCTCATTAATACATTATTGCAAAAATATGAGAACTGTTTAAACATCTGATTTCCTTAGTAGCTAAATCGGTGATAAACCAAGTTTGACAAAACATGAGTTACCCTTGCTATTGTTTGCAGTCTAGAGCTATGTTCTAGGATGTCCAGTTTGGGCTTAGAAACTCCCCTTTAACTTTATTTGTGAATAAGGATACAAACCAAAATAGCATCCAAGGTAAGTCAGTAAAACCACTTCCATTTTTTTTTCATCTTTGTCATCACCAATTTTAAAGAACTCTACAAGCAACCATGTCAGCAATCTGCTGTAAACAGGACTAAAAAAGATGTCACTAGAAACTATAATATAATTCGCTAAGAGTTTACAATAACTTGCTACACTGGCTGTTAGTTTTAGTGTATTAAGTACTTTTATATAAAAGTATGTTTTAAAATATTAGAAAGTTATGTGGAAAAATTTTCACAGGGTTATTGAAAGGTACATTGAAAGGTACATTGGAGGATCTATTTCCTGCTGTTTAGAAAAATGATTATTGCTTTAGTTATTCAACAGTTAATCTAGGTATTACCTTCCAAGATCCTTATTTCTTTTGCTCCCTTCCTTTCTTGTTTCCTTTCCTCTTTTTTGTTCCTAAAATTGTTCTGCTGCAAAAATTTGCCATTTTTCTACTCTTTCTAGGATGTCTATGTGTAATGAACAGGATATTCACACATAACAGTCAATAAAGCAAAAACAGATGTTTTTCTGCAACTCTCTTGGTTTTTCTATAATCCAATGGATGTTGGCAATTTGGTCTCTGGTTCCTCTGCCTTTTCTAAATCCAGCTTGAAGATCAGAAGTTCACGGTTCATGTGCTGTTGAAGCCTAGCTTGGAGAATTTTGAGAATTACTTTCCTAGCCTGTGAGATGAGTGCAATTTTGTGGTAGTTTGAGCATTCTTTGGCATTGCCTTTCTTTGGGGTTGGAATGAAAATGGACGTTTGCCAGTCCTGTGGCCACTGCTGAGTTTTCCAAATTTCCTGGCATATTGAGTGCAACACTTTCACAGCATCATCTTTCAGGATTTGAAATAGCTCAACTGGAATTCCATCACCTCCACTAGCTTTGTTCATAGTGATGCTTCCAAAGGCCCACTTGACTTTGCATTCCAGGATGGCTGGCTCTCGGTGAGTGATCACACCATCTTGATTATCTGGGTCGTGAAGATCTTTTTGTACAGTTCTTCTGTGTAGTCTATCCTTTGTCAAATGGACCTAAAGTGGACAAACCTTGTATCTTGATATTAACATCTCAATTTTAATTGAGATAAGTTGTTAATAATTTTTATTCTCAACAATAAAATATATATTTTACAATATAAATTATATTTTTGAAAAGATAATCAATTCACATGGTCCAAGAATTTACAAATTAGTAAATGTTTTCCAGTAAACATTTCCCATTCACCCCTTCCCTCTGTTGTCTGGCTCTCATGCTATCCTTGCCATACATACCCATTATTATAAATTTCTTCTCTTCTTTCCACAGTTTGTTTATGTATAAACAGCAAACATAAATATATTATACCCTTAGTCTATTCCTCCATCCTTTTTATACAATAGTATATACCTATATTGGAGAAGGAAATGGCAACCCATTCCAGTATTCTTGCCTGGAGAATCCCAGGGACAGCGGAGCCTGGTGGGCTGCCGTCTATGGGGTTGCACAGAGTCGGACACGACTGGAGCGACTTAGCAGCAGCAGCAGCAGCAGCATATACCTATATTGTCCTATATTGAGTGCTGCACTCAATATGCCAGGAAATTTGGAAAATTCAGCAGTGGCCACAGGATTGGAAAACATCAGTTTTCACTTCAATTCCAAAGAAGGACAATGCCAAAGAATGTTCAAACTACCACACAATTGCACTCATCTCACATGCTAGAAAAGTAATGCTCAAAATTCTCCAAGCTAGGCTTCAACAGCATGTGAACTGAGAACTTCCAGATGTTCAAACTGGATTTAGAAAAAGCAGAGGAACCGGAGCTCAAATTGCTACCATCCATTGGCTCATAGAAAATTCAAGAGAATTCCAGTAGAGTGTCTACTCTGCTTTATTGACTATGCCAAAGTCTTTGACTGTGTGGATCACAATAAATTGTGGAAAATTCTTTAAGAGATGGGAGTACCAACCACCTTACCTGCCTCCTGAGAAACCTATATGCAGGTCGAGAAGCAACAGTTAGAACTGGACATGGAACAATGGACTGGTTCAAAATCGGGAAAGGAGTACATCAAGGCTGTATATTATCACCCTATTTATTTAACTTATATGCAGAGTACATCATATGAAGTGTTGGGCTGGATGAAGCACAAGCTGGAATCAAGATTGCTGAGAGAAATATCAATAACCTCAGATATGCAGATGACACCACCCTTATGGCAGACAGCAAAGAGGAACTAAAGAGCTTCTTGATGAAAGTAAAAGAGGTGAGTGAAAAGGTTGGCTTAAAAGTCAACGTTCAAAAAATGAACATCATGGCATCTGGTCCCATCATTGCATGGCAAATAGATGGGCATACAGTGGAAACAGTGACGGAGTTTATTTTCTTGGGCTCCAAAATCACTGCAGATGGTGACTGCAGCCATGAAATTAAAAGACGCTTGCTCCTTGAAAGAAAAGTTATGACCAACCTAGACAGCATATTAAACTTCCAGATGTTCAAACTGGATTTAGAAAAAGCAGAGGAACCGGAGCTCAAATTGCTACCATCCATTGGCTCATAGAAAATTCAAGAGAATTCCAGTAGAGTGTCTACTCTGCTTTATTGACTATGCCAAAGTCTTTGACTGTGTGGATCACAATAAATTGTGGAAAATTCTTTAAGAGATGGGAGTACCAACCACCTTACCTGCCTCCTGAGAAACCTATATGCAGGTCGAGAAGCAACAGTTAGAACTGGACATGGAACAATGGACTGGTTCAAAATCGGGAAAGGAGTACATCAAGGCTGTATATTATCACCCTATTTATTTAACTTATATGCAGAGTACATCATATGAAGTGTTGGGCTGGATGAAGCACAAGCTGGAATCAAGATTGCTGAGAGAAATATCAATAACCTCAGATATGCAGATGACACCACCCTTATGGCAGACAGCAAAGAGGAACTAAAGAGCTTCTTGATGAAAGTAAAAGAGGTGAGTGAAAAGGTTGGCTTAAAACTCAACGTTCAAAAAATGAACATCATGGCATCTGGTCCCATCATTGCATGGCAAATAGATGGGCATACAGTGGAAACAGTGACGGAGTTTATTTTCTTGGGCTCCAAAATCACTGCAGATGGTGACTGCAGCCATGAAATTAAAAGACGCTTGCTCCTTGAAAGAAAAGTTATGACCAACCTAGACAGCATATTAAAAAGCAGAGACATTACTTTGCCTACAAAGGTCCATCTAATCAAAGCTATGGTTTCTCCAGTAGTCATGTATGGATGTGAAAGTTGGACTGTAAAGAAGGCTGAGCACCAAAGAATTTATGCTTTTATCTGTGGTGCTGGAGAAGACTCTTGAGAGTCCCTTGGGGTGTGAGGAGATCTAATCAGTCCATCCTAAAGGAAATCAATCTGAATATTAATTGGAAGGACTGATGCTGAGACTGAAGCTCTAATACTTTGGCCACCTGATGCAAGGAGCCAACTCATTGGAAAAGACCCTGGTGCTGGGGAAGATTGAAGGCAGGAGGAGAAGGGGATGATAGAGGATAAGATGGTTGGATGGCATCACTGACACAATGGGCATGAGTTTGTGCAAGCTCTGGAAGCTGGTTAAGGACAGGGAAGCCTGGTGTGCTGCAGTCCATTTGTTGCAGAGTCAGACGTGACTGAGGACTGAACGACAACACATTGTCCTATATTTAGCATTTTTCCCTTACCAGTATAAAGCAGTATACTTTATATATAAGTATATAAGCACATGGAGAGAGTTTCTTCTTTTGTTACAGTTACAAAATGGACTGTGGTGAGAGCATAACATAATTTATTTAGTTTCCACCTAATGGGCATTTAAATTATCCTTGTATGCTTATGGTAAGTCACTTCAGTTGTGTCCAACTCTATGCAACCCTATCGTCTATAGCCCACTAGGCTCCTCTGTCCATAGAATTCTCAAAGCAAGAATACTGCAGTGGGTTGCCCTGCCCTCCTCATGGCATCTTCCCGACCCACTCAGGGACTGAACTCATATCTCCTATGACTCCTGCATTGGCAGGCGGGTTCTTTACCACTAGCATTACCTGCTGAGAAGGCAATGGCACCCCACTCCTGTACTCTTGCCTGGAAAATCCCATGGATGGAGGAGCCTGGTGGGCTGCAGTCCATGGGGTCGCTACGAGTTGGACACGACTGCGCGACTTCACTTTCACTTTTCACTTTCATGCATTGGAGAAGGAAATGGCAACCCACTCCAGTGTTCTTGCCTGGAGAATCCCAGGGACGGGGGAGCCTGGTGGGCTGCCGTCTCTGTGGTTGCACAGAGTCAGGCACGACTGAAGTGACTTAGCAGCAGCAGTAGCATTACCTGGAAAGCTCAAATTGTTCTTAACCCTTTGCTATTATAAACAGAACTACAATGAATACATTTATATGTGTCTCAACTTGCTTTTTAAATTTATTTAGATATTTTAATTGTAAAATATATCCAATATAAGATGTACATCTTAACCATTTTAATTTTCTTATTTTATTAAAAAAAATTTTATTTAGCTATTTATTGGCCTCACGGTGCAGCATGTTGGATTTTAGTTCCCTGAACAGGGATCGAATTTACACTCCCTGCATTGGTAGCGTGGAATCTTAACCACCAGACCACCAGGGAAGTCCCCATTAACCATTTTTAAATGTCCAGTTCTGTAGTGTTAAGAACATTCACTTTGTTATATAGCCAACCTCCAGAATGTTTTCATCTTACGAAACTGAAGCTCTATAAACTATACCATTCATTTCTTCCTCTCCTAGCCCCATTCTCCCTCCTACCTCTGACTCTGACTGCTCTGGGTATCTCATCTATGTGGAATCAGATGATATATTCCCTTTTGTGACTGTGTACTCAAGGCTCAACCAAGTTGCAACATATATCAAAATTTCCTTCCTTTTTAAGGTCGAATAAGATTCCCTTGTAAATATACCACCTTTTGTTCATCCGTGAGTGGACATTTGGGTTGTTTGCACCATTAAGCCATATTGTATATTTGTTTTTAAAGATGGACAGCTTTATTTCTTGCATGTGATGCAATTCTGCAGGCAACCGTGGTGGGGGGGCTTGGGTGACCAGCTGTTAGGTCCCAGCTTTCCTGAAAGATATAAAAGAAGACACTGTGTGGCAGCTCTGCTAGGCACTCACACTCACTCACAATCACATCTTTGCTCAATTCTTGCATCTCTTCTGCGAGGTGGATGAAATTATCCCAGTTTTCAAGAGAAGACTTGGAGGGTTTTTGATGACATCAGGGCCATTGTAAGAGGCAAGGCTGAGCATCAAAGCCAAAGCTACTGGTGCTTGGCTCCCCAACACTTCTAGGAGTTGCAGTTTCTCCTTCCAGATCTTTACCCTCACTGGTCATGACTCAGGGCATCCCTAATTCTCACTGCAAGCCTGAGTCCTCCTTAGTCCGTTTTAGGACCACATTTCATGTTTGTGGATTCTGAAGTGGTGAAATGTTATTTTACTTGTCTCGGTATGTTAGTTTTCTTTTTCTGAACATAAAAGTAATGCAGTTTGGAAAACATGTTTGTTTCAGTTTGTAACAAACTGGGGAGGAATACAAAACCAGCCATATTTCTGTCACTTAGGTGAAATTCACCAGTGGTGGCTCATTAAATTCCATTGACATTTAGTGTTAGTATTGGTTTGGCCAAAAAGTTCAATTAGATTTTTCTGTCACGATATCTTACAGAAAACCCAAAGGAACTTTCGCCCAGCCCGACATTAACATTTAGCGTTAGTAGCTTCTCGTGCTTTCTTTTTGTACTTTATTCTGTTTTTTCGTTAACAACACCTCCAGGCCAGTCCGGTGAGTAGAGGATCCATAGCATTGGGCAGGGAACTTACGTGGGGCCCCTAATGCAAGTGGATTGAATATCCCAGTGAACATGTCTCTGCTACAGCTCGATTCTCTTTTCAAAACAAAAGCCACAGTTTCCTGGGCCTCATGATCTGTTTTCCAGATTTCCTTTCTCCTCCTCCCTCTTTTCTCATCGGGTCTGGTGCCTCGTTGGCATCCAGGACGTATATAATTAATGATAAAAACTCTCTTTTCTCCCTGTTCCCATGATTTTTACTAAAGATAAGTGACTGTTTCTAAGACTGAATGAAGGTCTGGTCTGGCCCTAATAGCTCAGATGGTAAGGAATCTTCCTGCAATGCAGGAGACCTGGGGTCGATCCCTGGGTCAGGAAGATAATGGCTATCCATTCCAGTGTTCTTGCCCGCTCTATCCTGCGGACAGAGGAGCCTGGTAGGCTACAGTCCGTGGGGTCACAAAGAGTCGGACGTGACTGAGTGACTAACACACACACACTGGATGGGAAAGAAGGAGCCAAGTTTTGGGGTAAAGTTGACTTTCCCTGCTCTCTCAGCCTCCGGTGTCACAAAGCTCCCAGAGGGCCACGCACCCTCATCAGCACAAGTAACTGCATCTCTGCTCCAGCCATGCTCCCTGCAAAGGTTTTCCTGTGAGCTTGAAACCTCTGGCTCTCAGAATGCTGCCTTCCCCAGATAGACTCATTACGGTGGTTCAGACGGCTTTACAAGCCAGAATTTAGATAGCATACAATTAGATGCTTGCTAAATGCCTGCAGAAGGAAGTTCTTAATTTCATTACTATCTCTTTTGATTAGAAGCTGATTATTTTCAGCTCTAATTTTCAGGTTCACCTGGGTCTCAGTGTCTGGACTAGCAGACAAATCATCTGAATTGCTGGGAGTTGCATTTCACAAATACTCAGCCGTGTGAGAGACTTATCAGGATAAGTTTCTGGATCTCTAAGCATAGAAACATGGGTTTCTGGGGTTGGAACTTCTTCTGAGGTTATTTCTTTTCTTTCTTTCTTTCTTCTTCTTTTTTTAAGGAAAAGTATTCATTTATTTGGCTGCTCTGGGTCTTTGTGTGGCATGTGGGATCTAGTTCCCTGACCAGGGATCACATCTAGGCCTTCTGCACTGGGGACGGGGAGTCTTAGCCTCAGGACATCCAGGGAAGTCCCTCCTGAGGCTCTTTCTGACCATTCATTTAAATCATCTTCAGGATCTCTGAGCAGACTTTCCATGGGTCCTTTGGAAAGCAAATGAGAAGCAGCATCTTTTGCTTGGGGACAGTATAGATGTGTGGCTTGTGTACTGCACAAAGTCTAGGGGAACTTTGAACTATACCCACCTTGACAAAGGTATGCCATTTGTCATTTGTATGAGGCGCTATATGGGCTCCAAGGATTTATGCCCCCAAATTAAGTCTAAAACAGCCTTTATTGCCCATTCCAAGGGCTTCCCAGGTGGCGCTGTAGTAAAGAATCCACGTGCCAGTGCAGGAGAAGCAGGAGACGGGGGTTTGATACCTACATCGGGAAGATCCCCTGGAGGAGGGCATGGCAACCCACTCCAGTGTTCTTGCCTGGAAAACTCCATGGACAGAGGAGACTGGCAGGCTACAGTTCATAGTCTCAAAGAACCAACGTGAGTGAGCAACCGAGCATGCATGAATGATTTGGTTAAGATTCTGACCCCTCATCTTCGTTTAAAGGTGGTATGATATAATAGAAAAATCTCTGGACAGGTGTTTAGGAAGTTGAATTCTACATTGTATTAGTGTTACCGTTATTGACATTTATTCTGAATAAAGTTCATCCCTCTTCTGTTTTATTACTCCCCCCTCCTCAATAGATGGCCTTTTCTTGCTGATCTAACGTGGCTCTCTGGGCTCCTGCCATCATATCAGCATTCCGCTTGGGGATGAGGAGGGAAGGAAGGGGAATGACACCCCTCTTCTCTTTAAGGATACTTCCCAGAAGTTGCATGTGCTACTTCACTTACATGCCATGGCCAGCACTTAGTTCACATAGGGAAACACTTGGGTGGCCAAATGCCCAGCTAAGATCAGGAGATCTCTTTTAGAAGAAAGGAGAAAAGGCAGTTTGGTGGGGGAAGCAGGCATGGGATATTAGCTAAAGTCTGTGCCACAGGTGGAGTTAGCTTTTGGAGGAGAAATGTGTGTGATCACGTTATTTATTTGCCGGGGACTTCACAGTGCAGTGAGCCAGAGTGACCCCTGCCAATCTTAGAGAAATGCTTGGGTTCACATTGATGTGTATAAAAAAATCATGTGTTGATGGTGGGTCCCTAGGCCACAATTCTTTCTCTTGCCCCATTGACACAGCTCGTGACACTACCAACATCTAGCATCTCTTAGACCATTACCATGTGCCACAAGCAGTTCTAAGGGTGCAATATGTGTTATCGCACTTGCCCCTCACCACTACACAGAGGGGAAGTTACTGAGACCCAGGGAAGCTGAGGACTAGCCCACATTTTCCCTGCAAGGAAGTTAGGGTGGTGGTGTAGTTGCTAAGTCATGTCCGACTCTTGCAACCCCATGGACTGTAGCCCGCCAGGCTATTTGTCCATAGGATTTTCCAGGCAAGAATACTGGAGTGGATTGCTGCAGTTCAGTTCAGTTCAGTCGCTCAGTCATGTCCGACTCTTTATGACCCCGTGGAGTGCAGCAGGCCAGGCCTCCCTGTCCATCACCAACTTCCAGAGCCTACTTAAACTCATGTCCATTGAGTCAGGGATGCCACCAACCATCTCATCCTCTGTCGTCCCCTTCTCCTCCCACCTTAAGTCTTTTCCAGCATCAGGGTCTTCTCCAATGAGTCAGCTCTTCGTATCAGGTGGCCAAAGTATTGGAATTTCAGCTTCAACATCAGTCCTTCCAATGAGTATTCAGGACTGGTTTCCTTTAGGATAGACTGGTTGGATCTCCTTGCCGCCCAAGGGACTCTTAAGAGTCTTCTCCAACACCACAGCTCAAAAGCATCAACTCTTCGGCTCTCAGCCTAAGGGAAGACTGCCTTGGCTGAGGCCGCAGGGAGCAGCGGCAGCCTCTGCGTGGACGTGCTCACCACAGCTGAGAGGCACCACGCCTAGAGAGAGGTAAGGAAGGCTCAGGTCAGCTCAGCGGAGGCGTCTTCTACAGCCCCCTCTTCTGATGGGGCGGGGGGTTCTGTGTGATTCTTTTTTCCGCGCTAGTGTCCAGGGCCCTGGGAGTGTGGGTTTTCCCTGTCTCCTGGCCTGTGCTGCTCCATCCATGGCGGGAACAGCCGAGTCTCTTCATCCTTTGTTAGTACCAGTGGTGGGAACAGAAGCGTGTGCAGCTAAGTGGGGCCTGGCAGGCCAGTCTACGTGGGCTCTAAGGAGCCCAGCGTGAGCGCCCAGGAGGGGGACTGCTGGCTGTGCCTGCTGTCACAAAGTCTCTGGCTATATATGGTTCCTTCTGGAAGTTCCCAGACTCCCATTCTACTAAGGGGTCAGATGTCATTCGGATGGGTTAGTCACTCAGTCACGTCTTACTCTTTGTGACCCCAGGGACTGCGGCCCACCAGGCTCCTCTGTCCATGGGATTCTCCAGGCAAGAACATTGGTGTGGGTTGCCATTCCCTTCTCCAGAGAGTCTTCTTGATCCAGGGATCGAATCCACTCTCCTCCACTGCAAGTGGACTCTACCCTCTGAGCCATCAGGGAGTGAGCCATCAGTCCTGGTAGGGAAGTTCATATTTAGTTTTTGTATCTTTGTCTTTTATGTGGCTACATTATTTAAATTTCAGGAAGCATTAAAGCAACAGCAATTCTAAATGTGGCTTTATGATATAAAGTTTAAATACCACGTTATTTGGACACAATTTTTCTTCCTCTTTTCAACTACAAGCCCACAAAGTATGAACACCCAAAGATGGCAAACCAGGTAGGTTTGTGTGAGTTACTTTTTACAAAGCAGGTAAAATACTTTCAAATAAGTATTTACTCTAGCATCGATGAACTATACTACTGAGGATATATGTATTCTAGTAAGAAACCAATAATGAAAATGATTATGACCATTAGTAAAGGTCAGTCCTATCCACATCTCAAATGTTTGACATTTTTATGTGCTGCACAGAAATGGTGAAGCTTTTTTAGGTGGGGATAGAAGAGCTGAAATAGCAGCCAGTGATTATTCAGATACCTTAGGAATCAAGTTAAAAGTTGTTAAAATCAAATCTTTTGCTTTATATTTTTATTAGATATTATTCTTATTTAGAGTTTTGCAGTTTGCAACGTACCACTGTGCTGGCTGTTAAGTACTCAAGTATTCTGCAATGGTCATGCAAACCTTATTCATCTTGAGAATACAAAAACTGGTCTCCAGGACATTCCTCTGCTTTCTTGCATCAGCATTCCCTCTGATAGCTGCCACTCATGCAGCATCTCAATAGAATTCCCACCCCGCACTCCACCAAGATTCAATTCCTTTGGGCAGGAATTTCATTACTATACAACCACCCTCCACTGTCCTAGACTGAATCCCTGGTCCAATAGGCTGGAACCAGAATTTAGGTCTTAGTCCCTCTTCCCCTGAAGAATCTCAAGCCCAGATTGTTTAATTTGCTAATGCTGAGAAATGTCCTTTTAAGGCCTTTTAAGGCAAAATGCACTGATTTGCCTCTTTGCTCACAGTACAGTTTAATTGGCTCAATAATCTTGGTACATTGGGATTATATCAGAGTCCACTCTGTCCTCCCCAGACTTTTCTTAGCCTCTAAGACAAAACAAACTTGACAGAGTTGACAACGCTTGACAATTAGAATTCTGTTTAATCGCTCTCCTTTTCCTCTGATTTCTATTCCCTCTTCTTTTTCCTCTTCTTCTTTGTCTAGCCTCACTCTCACTTTCTTAGATCATCACTATGTTTTATTGAGGATGACTTTCCCAGGTTCCATCTTTTTGCTTGTTTTTTAAATGGTTGTTTTCACATTTTCTTTAAAAATAGGAATATTCACCAGTTCTATTTTTAATTCCTGTTAGCATTTTTAGATTCTTTCTCATAGATGAGAATAAATCATTTTTCTACCAGATGAATATGGTCTCTTTCCTTGCCGATCTTTAAGATGGGAGATTTAGATGAACTTTGAAAATCATAAATCATGCCTATAGCTGGTGATGTAGACCCACAGAAAATGCTAAGAGTTGTTAACCCCTGGTGACAACTGGGATCCTGATGTCTGGAGTTGGAGGAAGACTTGTTTTTTCAAAATATATATTCTTAACATTTTTAAAACCAAATTTATTTATTGTTATTATTTTAAAATCTCTTTGTTATTAAAGAAGTTTATATCCTGGCCTAATATAAAATGGTTCCTAATGAGAAAATTAGAAAAACCATTGAAATTTCCTCTCTCTCTCATATCCATTTACTCATCTATCTAACCACCTAATCATCCATCATTAAATTCAATGGTTTAAATGGGAGCTTCCTAACATCTGGCTTATGCTATTTTAATTTCCACCAGTTCTGGCTTATGTTATTCCTGCAAATAATTCAGTGCTTTATGGATGGGCTCTTAATGCTTCCACTGCCTGTTGAAGAAGCCCTGGGCTTTCCAAATCCCCGGCCCTTTCTGTGGAAGCCTGAAGGACAGCGCAGTCTTGGAATGCACACAGCAGGCTTACTTCCAGAGAAATGAAAGTGCTGTAGTGCAGACTTGAGAGCAGAGGTATTCTGTAGCCTTCCCTTTAACTGGTGGTGTTTGGGGTTTTCATCTTAGGTCCCTAGGCCACAATTCTTTCTCTTGCCCCATTGACACAGCTCGTGACACTACCAACATCTAGCATCTCTTAGACCATTACCATGTGCCACAAGCAGTTCTAAGGGTGCAATATGTGTTATCGCACTTGCCCCTCACCACTACACAGAGGGGAAGTTACTGAGACCCAGGGAAGCTGAGGACTAGCCCACATTTTCCCTGCAAGGAAGTTAGGGTGGTGGTGTAGTTGCTAAGTCATGTCCGACTCTTGCAACCCCATGGACTGTAGCCCGCCAGGCTATTTGTCCATAGGATTTTCCAGGCAAGAATACTGGAGTGGATTGCTGCAGTTCAGTTCAGTTCAGTCGCTCAGTCATGTCCGACTCTTTATGACCCCGTGGAGTGCAGCAGGCCAGGCCTCCCTGTCCATCACCAACTTCCAGAGCCTACTTAAACTCATGTCCATTGAGTCAGGGATGCCACCAACCATCTCATCCTCTGTCGTCCCCTTCTCCTCCCACCTTAAGTCTTTTCCAGCATCAGGGTCTTCTCCAATGAGTCAGCTCTTCGTATCAGGTGGCCAAAGTATTGGAATTTCAGCTTCAACATCAGTCCTTCCAATGAGTATTCAGGACTGGTTTCCTTTAGGATAGACTGGTTGGATCTCCTTGCCGCCCAAGGGACTCTTAAGAGTCTTCTCCAACACCACAGCTCAAAAGCATCAACTCTTCGGCTCTCAGCCTAAGGGAAGACTGCCTTGGCTGAGGCCGCAGGGAGCAGCGGCAGCCTCTGCGTGGACGTGCTCACCACAGCTGAGAGGCACCACGCCTAGAGAGAGGTAAGGAAGGCTCAGGTCAGCTCAGCGGAGGCGTCTTCTACAGCCCCCTCTTCTGATGGGGCGGGGGGTTCTGTGTGATTCTTTTTTCCGCGCTAGTGTCCAGGGCCCTGGGAGTGTGGGTTTTCCCTGTCTCCTGGCCTGTGCTGCTCCATCCATGGCGGGAACAGCCGAGTCTCTTCATCCTTTGTTAGTACCAGTGGTGGGAACAGAAGCGTGTGCAGCTAAGTGGGGCCTGGCAGGCCAGTCTACGTGGGCTCTAAGGAGCCCAGCGTGAGCGCCCAGGAGGGGGACTGCTGGCTGTGCCTGCTGTCACAAAGTCTCTGGCTATATATGGTTCCTTCTGGAAGTTCCCAGACTCCCATTCTACTAAGGGGTCAGATGTCATTCGGATGGGTTAGTCACTCAGTCACGTCTTACTCTTTGTGACCCCAGGGACTGCGGCCCACCAGGCTCCTCTGTCCATGGGATTCTCCAGGCAAGAACATTGGTGTGGGTTGCCATTCCCTTCTCCAGAGAGTCTTCTTGATCCAGGGATCGAATCCACTCTCCTCCATTGCAAGTGGACTCTACCCTCTGAGCCATCAGGGAGTGAGCCATCAGTCCTGGTAGGGAAGTTCATATTTAGTTTTTGTATCTTTGTCTTTTATGTGGCTACATTATTTAAATTTCAGGAAGCATTAAAGCAACAGCAATTCTAAATGTGGCTTTATGATATAAAGTTTAAATACCACGTTATTTGGACACAATTTTTCTTCCTCTTTTCAACTACAAGCCCACAAAGTATGAACACCCAAAGATGGCAAACCAGGTAGGTTTGTGTGAGTTACTTTTTACAAAGCAGGTAAAATACTTTCAAATAAGTATTTACTCTAGCATCGATGAACTATACTACTGAGGATATATGTATTCTAGTAAGAAACCAATAATGAAAATGATTATGACCATTAGTAAAGGTCAGTCCTATCCACATCTCAAATGTTTGACATTTTTATGTGCTGCACAGAAATGGTGAAGCTTTTTTAGGTGGGGATAGAAGAGCTGAAATAGCAGCCAGTGATTATTCAGATACCTTAGGAATCAAGTTAAAAGTTGTTAAAATCAAATCTTTTGCTTTATGTTTTTATTAGATATTATTCTTATTTAGAGTTTTGCAGTTTGCAACGTACCACTGTGCTGGCTGTTAAGTACTCAAGTATTCTGCAATGGTCATGCAAACCTTATTCATCTTGAGAATACAAAAACTGGTCTCCAGGACATTCCTCTGCTTTCTTGCATCAGCATTCCCTCTGATAGCTGCCACTCATGCAGCATCTCAATAGAATTCCCACCCCCCACTCCACCAAGATTCAATTCCTTTGGGCAGGAATTTCATTACTATACAACCACCCTCCACTGTCCTAGACTGAATCCCTGGTCCAATAGGCTGGAACCAGAATTTAGGTCTTAGTCCCTCTTCCCCTGAAGAATCTCAAGCCCAGATTGTTTAATTTGCTAATGCTGAGAAATGTCCTTTTAAGGCCTTTTAAGGCAAAATGCACTGATTTGCCTCTTTGCTCACAGTACAGTTTAATTGGCTCAATAATCTTGGTACATTGGGATTATATCAGAGTCCACTCTGTCCTCCCCAGACTTTTCTTATTTGCCTCGAAGACAAAACAAACTTGACAGAGTTGACAACGCTTGACAATTAGAATTCTGTTTAATCGCTCTCCTTTTCCTCTGATTTCTATTCCCTCTTCTTTTTCCTCTTCTTCTTTGTCTAGCCTCACTCTCACTTTCTTAGATCATCACTATGTTTTATTGAGGATGACTTTCCCAGGTTCCATCTTTTTGCTTGTTTTTTAAATGGTTGTTTTCACATTTTCTTTAAAAATAGGAATATTCACCGGTTCTATTTTTAATTCCTGTTAGCATTTTTAGATTCTTTCTCATCTATGAGAAAAAATCATTTTTCTACCAGATGAATATGGTCTCTTTCCTTGCCGATCTTTAAGATGGGAGATTTAGATGAACTTTGAAAATCATAAATCATGCCTATAGCTGGTGATGTAGACCCACAGAAAATGCTAAGAGTTGTTAACCCCTGGTGACAACTGGGATCCTGATGTCTGGAGTTGGAGGAAGACTTGTTTTTTCAAAATATATATTCTTAACATTTTTAAAACCAAATTTATTTATTGTTATTATTTTAAAATCTCTTTGTTATTAAAGAAGTTTATATCCTGGCCTAATATAAAATGGTTCCTAATGAGAAAATTAGAAAAACCATTGAAATTTCCTCTCTCTCTCATATCCATTTACTCATCTATCTAACCACCTAATCATCCATCATTAAATTCAATGGTTTAAATGGGAGCTTCCTAACATCTGGCTTATGCTATTTTAATTTCCACCAGTTCTGGCTTATGTTATTCCTGCAAATAATTCAGTGCTTTATGGATGGGCTCTTAATGCTTCCACTGCCTGTTGAAGAAGCCCTGGGCTTTCCAAATCCCCGGCCCTTTCTGTGGAAGCCTGAAGGACAGCGCAGTCTTGGAATGCACACAGCAGGCTTACTTCCAGAGAAATGAAAGTGCTGTAGTGCAGACTTGAGAGCAGAGGTATTCTGTAGCCTTCCCTTTAACTGGTGGTGTTTGGGGTTTTCATCTTCTTTGATTTCCCATTTTCAGGAGATGGGATGACAAGCAAAGGAACAGGGCCGTTGCCACTCCTCCTGTTTGTTGGAGTCGCCACCCTTACCCTTATCTCTTTTAGGTAGAGAAAGGCTGGGGTGAAAAAGACCCTGCATTTTGAAACCTGAAACAATTATGGGACAGTCATTCCTCCCATTCTTATCCCAGCTTCTGTTCACAAAGTCTGATGCTAGAGAAAGTTCTTGCCGTGCTCATCGGCCAAGTTTCCCTGGAGTTTTCGTGGACCTTCCTGAGGAGCTTACTGATGCTGTGAGGGTGCAGGCTGGTCCATGCTGGAGGCTGGGGCACAAGCCCCCCCAGTTTCTTCTCATAGTTTCAAAAACCAGGTTCCCATACCCCTGTAGTCCACTTCCTGCCCCAGCATTGACTTCCAGATTGCTGTTCAGAGTATCTTTCACTAAGATTCACTTTTATTAAAAAGAAAGACAAAAATATGTAAAAGAGGGAAGGAGACCTCTTGGTGGGCTGTGTGTCCTGGGTGACCCTTATTCCCTCCCTCTGGAGGGAGGCTTGTCTGGAGCCCTGATGGCACATGCGTGACAGGTGCAGTCCTAAGGAACCGTGGCCTCTGCTTTCACTTTGTGATTCCCTCCAGTTGTTTTGGTTGGATTCTGTAGGACTCTGGTGGAATCTTCTTGTGTGTGTGTGTGTGTATTCTTCAAAGGGACAAAAGTTTCTGAACTTTGACAAGTCAGAAAACAAGACTCAATCCAGGCATGGTGTTGTTGGACAGCCTGGCTGCAGTGCTGTAGTACACGTTGTATTACACATGTGATTGTATTACACAGAGTGCAGTTGTATTACACACAATGTGATTGTACTACACAGAGTGCAGCTGTATTACACACAACGTGATCATATTACCTACAGTGCAGTTGTATTGCACACAATGTGATCGTATTACCTACAGTGCAGTTGTATTGCACACAGCGTGATTGTATTACGTACCATGCAGTTGTATTACACACAGCGTGGAGGAGCCCTTCTTCTGCAGTCCTGAGAGTCAGGGTGCCCGTTCACTCTCCTCACAGTCATCAGAGAGCAGGAGGGACGGAAGCATCGACTATGGGGTCTCATAAAGAATATATCCAATCTGGGCCCCATGGAAATGTTGACAGGAGAAAATTAAACACCCCAAAGAAGAAAAAGCGATATTGGTTGGAAGTAAGGCATTTAAAGATGCATTTGTTGTGGTGACATTCCCATAGCCAAGGCACCCTCGTCTGTTTCCTTAGAAGTGGTAAGCAGGCTGGGGTAGAGGCCTGGGACACAGCGTGGCAAAATCCCTCATGCTTCCTGAGTCAGACAGACCCCAGCTTGTTTCAGACATTTGTCTCTATACGGGATGACAAAAAAAAAATCAATCCAGTGATAGTTAATGTTGAAAGCATAGTCTTGGTCACCACCTTATGGATCCATCTGAAAAAAAATACATTGATACAGACTCTGAAGTGAGGCAATCAGAAGAAAACATCTGAAATGATCTGACATGGTTCCTTTCAATCTAGGAGCAGAGCGAGGACATGAAGGGACACATCGACCAGCTCTACCCTGACATTCAGGCAG
The DNA here is from genome assembly GCA_006410675.1 of Oreotragus oreotragus. Classification (NCBI taxonomy): domain Eukaryota; kingdom Metazoa; phylum Chordata; class Mammalia; order Artiodactyla; family Bovidae; genus Oreotragus; species Oreotragus oreotragus. The sequence goes on along the minus strand of SJYX01003702.1, from coordinate 280,872 downwards.
GACCACAGCCCAGAGACCAGGCACATTCGCAGTCTGCTCTGGCACCTGGCTTACTGTCAGCTGGAGGCCAGAGAGCGGCAGAGGCTGGCCCGTTGGCGGAACTTTATGGACGCCCAGATTAGAGCCATCAAGGAGCAGTGGTCAGGCCAGCATGGCCCAGGCCATGTGAGCAAGAGGCAGTCAGTTCACTTACACCCCAAACAAGTACATTATGGCACTTTTATTGCTAATTCTAAGGATACATTTTCATGTGGAAAAAAGGGAAGATAACGCATTGAAAGAGTTGAATATTGATTACAGTTTCTAAAAAAGGATTTCTTTTGTATTGTTAAGATTTCTCCTTGTTGCTAATTAGGCATATAGTGTTCTGCAAAGTCTTCAGAAAAATGGAGTTGCCTTCTGGAAGTTTCTCTTGACCTAAAAAATTGATTTGGAAATACATTATGCCTTCGGAGTACTCACTGTCAGGATAAGGGTTTGGATGTATTGCACTCACACATTACAGGGTGCCTAGAATGTGTTTAGTGCTGTGAGGCGGTCCATACATCAGCTCTGTAAGTTGTGGTGCATGATGGAGGTGATAATCAGGTTGGCATGACAGTATCATAGTAACAATCACAATCATAGTAACTATCATAGTAACAGCCACAATCATAGTATCATAGTGACAGTCACAATCATAGCAACAGCATCATAGTAACAGTCACAATCATAGCAACAGCATCATAGTAACAGTCACAATCATAGCAACAGCATCATAGTAACAGTCACAATCATAGCAACAGCATCATAGTAACAGTCACAATCATAGCAACAGTATCATAGTAACAGCCACAATCATAGCAACAGTATCATAGTAAGAGTCACAACCCAGTTATGTTATAGCTGGCATGAAGGAAGTGGTGGTGTTGGCTTAGTCATTCAGCCATGTCTGACTCTTGTGACCCCCTGGGCTGTAGCCAGCAAGGCTCCTCTGTCCGTGGGATTTCCCAGGCAAGAATACTGGAGTGGGTTGCCATTTCTTTCTCCGGGAGAACTTCCTGACCCAGAAATTGAATCTCGACCTCCTGCATTACAGGTGGATTCTTTACTGAGCTACGAGGGAAGCCCAGGAATTGGGCTTTTGAGCAAAGGAATGACATGTTGATTACGGTATTTAAGAAAAATTAGTCTGGTGGCAGCAGGATAAGGAGGGGCACCGGATTCACCTAGGGGTACATTCTTTATGGGTACAGTTTGCTCCCCCAGAAGTGCTTGTCCCTCTGACAGTCAATGCGGCAGACTTCCTCCCCAGAGCTCGGGCCCCACATTCCTCAGCATGTGGCAGGGGTTTGCAACTGTGACCTGTAGGCAGAAGTGCCCATGGCTTCTCACCTCCATACCCAGCACTTCCCCCAACACCTCTCAGGGGTAGAAAGTCTACTGAGATGTGCCCAGTGGAGTCCTGCCTGGCCAGGAACTGCAGACTTCCGCCCGAGGAGCTTTCTGAAAGCTGGCCTGGCAGGTGGGTGCATGCTGGCTGCTCAGGGTGTGGTTAACGGGCTGCAGCAGCAGGACCTGGGAGCTTACTGACCTGCAGATCCTCACTCCAGACTGGCTGAACCAGAAGAGCCGGCCTATCCCAGTGCCATCTGAACGCTGAGGAAAAAGCTCCACATTGCTTTAAGATTTTCCCTCCCCCAGCATATCAGGGGTGTTATTTATCATTCATGTAATAATCATCCAAGCAAAATATAGGGACAGCTGCCATTATTTTCGCTGGTGCAGTTTTACCTGAAACTGAGAACATAAAAGCGCATCAGACTACAAATCCAGCCTTGTTTCAAGCAGTGGCAGGTACAAAGGGCTAATGCCTGGATGACGCCTACCTTCCATGGTCTTATCCTCCTAGCTCTGGGTTGTTCCCTATGCTTTGAACTCTGTTTCTTTGAAAGAGTGTCCACAAGAGCCCTCAGAGGCAGCCCACTGCAGTGGGTGAGGGCATGCACTCCAGGTGAGACTGTGTGAGCTTCGAGCTCAACTCTGACAGGTAATGGACTGTGTGATTTTGAGCTAGTTCTCTAGAAACCTCACTGCACCAGCGTTCTCAACTGTTAACTAGAAAAGTGTCTGTGTCAAAGGGCTGCTGTGGGACTGAGTGGTACTGCCTGACTTGTAGCAAGTGCTTAATAAAGGTCAGCTATTAACCATGTTATCTGATTTTTTCCAGAAAAGATTCGTCAGTTTAGAAGTGAAGCTGACTCAAGGCCCAAGAAATGTGCAGTTTCATCAATGCCTAACGAAATGAAACTAAAACGATTTTCCATTCAGTATTCAATCCTCTTAAATTCAGTTCTTTAAATGTCATCAAGTTCTTTCAGCAGTAGTATTGATTTTCCTTTCAACTATGAAGATCGCAGTGACAGGATTCTCTAACAGATGAAGAAATGGTATTATACTTTCCAACCACTGAAGTCAAAAAAATTTTGGTTTTGCTTAAAGCAAGTTGTATATGATTTTCACATTTCTGTCATTTGATGCAACACCTGATAGCTTATCTAGTGATAGAATAATCTAAGATTTTGTATATCATGTTTTAAAAATTATGATGGTGGGAACATTACAGTATATGAAAAAAACCAAGGGTTTTAGAACAGACAGACATGGTTTTGCAATTTATTAGCTGTGAGTCTTTGGTCTAATATTCAAGTTCTCAGATCTTCAATTTCCTTCTCCATAGGTTGGGAGAAAGGGCTATCTCTTCTGTAAAGCTGAGTGATGATGGAGAATGCCATGCCTGTGAAATGCCTAACATCGTATCTATAGTACTGAAATGAACCGTTATTTCTAGGCCACAAGAGAAACTTGCTTTGAAAATTTTGTAGCTGTTGCCTTTAAATAACACCTATATGTAATACAACATTTTACTTAAAACCAGAGGTATAGGCACCAATGTTTTTTAATCTCTTGGTGATGTGGTTACAGGTGATTCGGTACTTTCCATTTTTTTCATATTGACCATGCATTATTTTTGTAATCTGAGAAAGTTCTGAAATATGAAATCAAGTATCGATTTCTATCAGCTTATGTGTACCTATTCATTATAACTTAAGGCTCTCCATTATCAAATTCTGACTCTAAGTCTGTAAGGCCAGAAATAAAATCGTGAGCAATTTTAGTCCAGTTATTATACCATGAATTTATAGTTCTGCATTTCATCTCATGCTGATTGTAAATGGTACATTTAAATTTTAAAACAGGTTTTAAACAGGTTCACATGATGCTAAAAAGTTTAAGGCACTATTGCCACCGGAGATCATGGGTTCCACAGACCACGCTTCAAAATCCGGGTAACCTCTTTATGCAATAATAAGCAAAGATGAACACAGAAGCTTATGTGTACCTATTCATTATAACTTAAGGCTCTCCATTATCAAATTCTGACTCTAAGTCTGTAAGACCAGAAATAAAATCATGAGCAATTTTAGTCCGTTATTGTATCATGAATTTATAGTTCTGCATTTCATCTCATGCTGATTGTAAATGGTACATTTAAAATTTTAAACAGGTTTTAAACAGGTTCACATGATGCTAAAAAGTTTAAGGCACTATTGCCACCGGAGATCACGGGTTCCACAGACCACGCTTCAAAATCCGGGTAACCTCTTTATGCAATAATAAGCAAAGATGAACACAGATTTCTACTGTTTAAGTGTTTTAATTGTTGAATTGTTGAATTGGGCTAATACTAATTACTTGGTGCTGCAGACAATATACAATTTCTAGAGTGTAAAGCTTTAAAAGATGCTTACAATATTTTTAGTTACAATATTCATAATGTTGACCTTAGTCTGTCTATGTGGTTGTGGCTCTGATACTGAAGACCATCCCTGGCTGTCATGTAAGTTCCTTACAAAGCAGAGCCCAAGACCAAAGTAATGAGCAACTGCTTTTCTCAGGAGTGAAATCCAGGAAGCAGGAATGAAGGAAAAAGGAAGTGAGATGGGGAAGGAGGGAGAGCTGAGACCAGCGTGATGTAACTAACTGGCCAACACCTGGTATCAAGTACAACTGACACTTTGACCTCAAGGATGGACAGTTTATACAGGCTTTGTAAAGTTAAGAATGGATGTTTGCCCCAATGGGGTGCTGACTCCACGCTGCAGGTGAGCAGAGATTTCAGGTATCTCGACTCTCTGCTGGGCAGGGAAGGCCTGGGAGGAACAGGCCTGTGGTGCAGGTGGGAGAGGAGGTGCTGTGGGTTTGTGCTTATTAGAAACCAAGAGCCGCCTGGCACAGTAGAAGCTGGCTGTAGTAGGCCAGAACCCACAGTAAGTATAAGGAGGATCATATACTATTGCATAAGAAGGATCTAATACTCTTTTGGGTTTCTCTGGTGAACACTCTTTAAGACACAGCCAGATGCTTTTATAGTTCAAAAAAACCTTGGTGTGTCCTTTAGAAAATGGGATATTGACTGACCTCACATTTATTCTCTAGTCCTAGTACTACACGAGGCAGTGAGAAAAACTGTATTTCCAGTGGTAAAGTTAGAGCACAGGGCTAGGTCATGTTCAGACTGAAAGAGGCTAAAACCACCCACTTCTATGAAAGATACAGAAACCTAGGCTCTACACAAGTTCTTTGAGTACTTTGGGAAAGAAGTGGGGTAGGTAGATCTCATTATTTCACAGGTGAGGATCCTGCCATTAAGTGTCTGGCTCAAGCTAACCCAGTCAGCCAGCAGTAAAACCACCAGAAGCCTGGTCTCTGCTCTCCTAAATCTGTCCAGATGGTTTCTTCCTTTCGTCCAGCCATGGACAAGTCTCTGCCAGGCCTGGAAGGTCTGCCGAATTGTCCAGGGCTATACCATCACAGGACAATGTCTGCATGTTCAGAGCAAAAAAGGGTTCAAAGGTGCAGAGTTTCAACAAGGCGAGAAAGAACATGAGAAATAGAATCATTCTACTAGGAAACTGCTTTTTGATGTTTCAGTGACTCTGTTTTTGTGCTGGTAAAATGTTTTTCCTCTGTTAACATTAAAGATTTTACTCATAGGTATTGCTATTTCCCCCTATTTTTAATTGTTAAAATCCTAGAAAAATGAGGACTAATATACTAAAGTCACAAAAAAACTTTGTGGTATTATTACTCTTGGCTTTTATCTTTTAAATTTTCAAATAATACCTTAGTCTCTATTAGTATAAATAATTTTTTAAAATCAAGTTCTCTTTCAAAGTTTACTTGGTAACATTGGAAATGATTTAGCCTTTTACAAAAACAGGATTTATATACTTTGATATACTCAGTGACATGTTGAAGCTATTAAAAAAAATTAAGTCCAGTTTCTTTAATTTAAAAAACATTTTACTTAATTGCTTAAATAAAAAATAACATTAAAATAATTCTACATAGAGTTACAAAGGATGGTACAGCTTGAAAAAGTCTCTTGTAACTTTGAAAAAATGAACATGATATATCTATAACGTTCTAAGAACATGAAATTTTAAAAACTAAAGACTTCTAATTCTTGGTAAAGCCAGAAGAATTAAAAGCCCTCTGTATGAACATATTCATTTTAGTCAACCACTTTTATGGACTGAATGCTTGTGAGAGACTGGGTGTGAGTTGATCTGGTTCCAAGAGACCTGGAAGCTGAGGTACTACCTTCAGGGTGAATGGTCCGCGGATATTTTGCTGCAGTAGCTTGAGGAATGGTTTGCTGAAAAAGCAAAAATATACTTTAAACAATTCCATAAAATTATACATACTAAATATTATTTCAATATTATTTCATTATCTACAGTTTAACTCAACAAACATTAGTACATGTAGATTCCTATTAGGGTCTTCCATTTAGAAAAGTCATCTTTAAAATACTTGATGTAAAATTATACATATCAAAACATTCACTGTGCATTTCAATAGCTCTATGATATAGCTTTTGCTTAGGAAGTGGACAAAACCTCTTGAAACAAAGATCCTCATGTCAGATTCCACTGAATTAGAGTTCCTCCTAAAAGAAATAAAAAATAACCTCCTTTCTTAAAGTATTTTATATAAATGTTTCTTTGTACATAAATAACTGGATAACCGCTACAAATGGAAGAGATTCTTGCGAATGGTATGAAATTTTAGACCTGATCTGACCATAAAAAAAGAGCTATTTCTCCTGAGGGATGATGGGCAGGAGAACTGCAGAAACAGACCATGGCACCACTGGCATCATGTCTACAAAACACAGCACAGAACCAAGTGGCCTTAAGGGCAAGCAATTATCCANTAACCTCCTTTCTTAAAGTATTTTATATAAATGTTTCTTTGTACATAAATAACTGGATAACCGCTACAAATGGAAGAGATTCTTGCGAATGGTATGAAATTTTAGACCTGATCTGACCATAAAAAAAGAGCTATTTCTCCTGAGGGATGATGGGCAGGAGAACTGCAGAAACAGACCATGGCACCACTGGCATCATGTCTACAAAACACAGCACAGAACCAAGTGGCCTTAAGGGCAAGCAATTATCCAGCAGATGGAGCTCCGGTGTCAGAAACCTGGAGAATGGTTTATTAGTAAGTAACTGTTTCTGATAGTTCTAGTTCTTGGGATCCTGGAATAAAATGAAAAATAGTACAGAGGACTGCCATTGTGCCTGTTACACAATCCAAAACAGGTAATAATGGAAGCAGTTAACGGCGATTTAAGTCATGGCCAATTACTGAAGCGTCATTGGACATACTAAATAAACAAAAGGCAGTTAGAGAGACAAATATCAAACAGGGGTTTTAAGTCTTTAGTTTCTTGGTTCTTTTTCTGTCAAGTATCACTCCAATCAGTACAAAACCACAGTTTGTTGGAACTAAAAACAAACACATGTGCTCTCTTTACATCTTATCTTACAAATGGACAGTCTCTCTCCCCCATTTCTTTATAAATATCCTATGTGCTGATAAAAACAGAAATGAGTTCATTTCCTCCCATCTTTGATAACTAAGCTCACATTTTCAAAAATCTGTAGAGAAGTCATCTAAGGACTTTCGAAGTCTGTCCAGCCTACAGAGGCTAAGATGATTCTCCACCCTCCACGTGTTCAGTCTGGACTTGACTTTCATCTCAGTCTGCAGCTTCACTGCCGCACTTTACCTGAGGCTAAATTTAAACAGTCAATCCAGCTTCTTTTGACTTAATCATCTAGCAACAATCTAGTATTCACAAAGAAAAGCAATTACAATCATTCCTTACATCTTTTTGACATATTAAGTAGACAGGAATGTTGTTTAAGCCTGAAAGTTTATATAGAGGGCATTCTCTTTTATAATAAGATCAATCTTTGTTTCTCTTTAGGGATGTGTTCTCATAACTTTTAGAAATTAAACTTTTTGAGATATTGTTGATTTATGTATGATTGTAAGAAATAACATGTTCTCATAACTTTTAGAAATTAAACTTTTTGAGATAATTGCTGATTCATGTATGATTGTAAGAAATAACAGGAGATATCCCATGTGTCCTTCTCTAGTAATTTTTATTAAATTAAATTTGCTTATGGCTTTACAGTTTACAAAGTGCCTTTATACATCTCATTTAATTTTCACATTACCTCATTTAATCCTGAATCCTGACAGTTAACTCTAGGAGCTAAGTACTCTTATTGCTCCTGTTTTACACATGAAAAAAATGGAGGCTCAAATATTTTTTGATTTGTATATGATCACAAAGGCAGTAATTAAATTTGCTTATGGCTTTACAGTTTACAAAGTGCCTTTATACATCTCATTTAATTTTCACATTACCTCATTTAATCCTGAATCCTGACAGTTAACTCTAGGAGCTAAGTACTCTTATTGCTCCTGTTTTACACATGAAAAAAATGGAGGCTCAAATATTTTTTGATTTGTATATGATCACAAAGGCAGTAAGTAGCTAAACTAAGGCATTAACTCAGGTTTTCTTGTTTAATTTTGCTTAAATCCCATGTACTTTTCTTTATATCACATGAATTTATTGCAACCTGATTTTTTCCCCAAGTTAGAAATATGTTGACAATTGTATTTGAAAAAGTAGGAAGACTTCCATTAAAAAAAAAAAAGGAGCAAAAATTAAACACCATAAAAGTAGGTAAGTTTTTCTTAGGGTAAAAAATATGCTATATGGATAGCAGTTAATGAGTAAACAGTTTTTGTCTTTTTAAAAAAATTATTGAGAAATCATTTCTATACTTTACCCTTTTGGCCATCAACACACTGGATTATTTTTTGTATTTGATAATTTTTATACTATCCTGGATGAGCCCCTACCCTCATTTCCTAGTGGCTCAGATGGTAAACCCTCTCCCCGCAATGCAGGAGACCTGGGTTCGATTCCTGGGTCAGGAGGATCCCCTGGAGAAGGAATGGCCACCCACTCTAGTAGCCTTGCCTGGAAAATAGCACGGACAGAGGAAGCCAGTGGGCTACAGTCCCGGGACTGCAAAGAGTCGGACACTGAGTGACTAACACGCACAGCATACAACTGACAAGAAACAGAGCTTCTGAAACTAGAATAGGAACGGTATACACGTAAAGCAGACGCAGCAACTCTAAGCATACAAAGACTGTGACAGTGAGGGCAGAACAAGGGCCAGTCGTCATGGGTCTGGATCTCCTCCTCCACACGGCATGTAAGTGCTTCTTAGTCTATCAACTCCTGGCAAGAAGGTTTTGTGACAAAAAGTTATCAAAGGCAGACTCACCACTGTGACCGGATGATGTTTTTCCACAACAACGGAGCTCATGGGAGGAGAAACTCCCATTATAGCCAAACTGCTACTGATTCTGTTTTTTGAAGCAAAATCACACCTCCCTGTGATCCGGGCCGTGATTGTTCTCCCAGCTTTCTGTTGCGCTGATGTCACAACCCTGGGCCCATACTATAAAAGAAATATCCAGTTGGCAGAAAATCTAGGGCAAAATCTACGGTACTTTTGCTTCTGTAACTTGAAAATACACAGGCACTTAAAATAATTGTATATTCAACCAACTCTAACACGGGGAAATTTTTTAAACAATAAGACAAAAAGCAAAACATAAAACCAACCATTCCAAATACCCCTTTAACCTTGGTATACCAGCTATTTTATAGGATTTTAGGAACTTCTAAAGCTTTATTTTGCAACAGTTACAGATTCATGGGAAGCGGCAAAGAGCGCGGGGAGCGGCCCCACATGTGCTGCACCCAGTCTTGTGCAAGGCCCGCACCTGAGACAATTACTGCACACTTATAGCAGCGAAGCCGGCCAGTCGGCACCGGCACAGACGCCACTTGATCACGTGTGGACTTCCGTAACTACCACTGCGATTGTCATCACACGGCTCTCCCTCACACTGTCCTTTCTTTAGAGCCACAGCCATCTCCCTTCCCAAACAATCCCTATTCTTCAGAATCACTAATCTGCTTAATGAACCGACCCTTATGGATAAAGTACCATTACGCATATGCTTTTCTGTCTTCCCCTTTTCCTTATGGCATTGTTAATATAATTTTTCTTCACAAATAGGTTTCTTTTTTGGGGGAGGGGGGCTCCGCACTGTGTGGCTTGTATGATCTCAGTTATCTGACCAAGGATGGAACCCAGTCCCTCAGCAGTGAAAGCACGGAATCCTAACCATTGGACCTTCCTTTTCCTTTGAGAGTTATTTGCAGTGTATTGCAAAAAATGGGATGATCATATCAAAAGGTAATGCCAGGTTTTTACAGCTTTTGTTGCTTACAGCTGGACAATACCCCAGAAAGGTTACATTTACACCAGGAGTAACACATATATGTACTCATTCTTTTTTCATGATAACTAATCCCATCAGCTGGACAAGAATCAAAAGGAGTAAGAAAAAAGGAAAATGGCATATTTAGAAAACTCTAATATTTGTATTTTAATATCTGACATGGAAACAATGCAGATTATTGCTCAAGACTGCAAGGCTCTGAAGCCAGATTTCAAACTCTAAATTCAAACTGCATTAGTCACTGGCAAGTTATTCTCCCTAGCCCTCAGTTTCCTCATTTATGAAACAGGGAGAGCAGCCCCAGCTGACTAATGCTAGCCTTTCAGTTTCCGTTCAGATGAAGAGTGAAGAGAAACCTTACTAAACAGCTTAAAAATCCAATTAAAACTCTTCCAATTATTTCAACTGGAGTTATAAAAAGTAAAGTGCCATCTACTGTTCAACTTTGCAAACTACAATAGTACATTTGCTCAACAGCACATGTTCAGTATATGTGCTGTCAAAGCAAGCACATATATTTTTTGAAAATTATTTTCATCATGAAATTATGATATTTTAACACACTGATGATGTCTGCAGAAATGAAATAATTTTACAGATGAAAACATTCTTTCACTAGAATGGTATTCCTCCCTTCTTCAGTTATTTGTCTCCTGATACTCTGCAGTTTACTTTCTACACACCTCCTTTTAGCTCCTGGAAATATTGAGGAAGACTAGAAAACGTTTTGGAAGGAAAGGAAGTTTCTGTGATTCGAATGAAGAGAAAGACAGACAGTCCTGAACCACAAATCTCTCTTCTTTTCCTGTGTCCAGTAAAAATGGTTTCACGGAAGGTAAGTAATCCAAGTAATATATTTGTTNCACGGACAGAGGAAGCCAGTGGGCTACAGTCCCGGGACTGCAAAGAGTCGGACACTGAGTGACTAACACGCACAGCATACAACTGACAAGAAACAGAGCTTCTGAAACTAGAATAGGAACGGTATACACGTAAAGCAGACGCAGCAACTCTAAGCATACAAAGACTGTGACAGTGAGGGCAGAACAAGGGCCAGTCGTCATGGGTCTGGATCTCCTCCTCCACACGGCATGTAAGTGCTTCTTAGTCTATCAACTCCTGGCAAGAAGGTTTTGTGACAAAAAGTTATCAAAGGCAGACTCACCACTGTGACCGGATGATGTTTTTCCACAACAACGGAGCTCATGGGAGGAGAAACTCCCATTATAGCCAAACTGCTACTGATTCTGTTTTTTGAAGCAAAATCACACCTCCCTGTGATCCGGGCCGTGATTGTTCTCCCAGCTTTCTGTTGCGCTGATGTCACAACCCTGGGCCCATACTATAAAAGAAATATCCAGTTGGCAGAAAATCTAGGGCAAAATCTACGGTACTTTTGCTTCTGTAACTTGAAAATACACAGGCACTTAAAATAATTGTATATTCAACCAACTCTAACACGGGGAAATTTTTTAAACAATAAGACAAAAAGCAAAACATAAAACCAACCATTCCAAATACCCCTTTAACCTTGGTATACCAGCTATTTTATAGGATTTTAGGAACTTCTAAAGCTTTATTTTGCAACAGTTACAGATTCATGGGAAGCGGCAAAGAGCGCGGGGAGCGGCCCCACATGTGCTGCACCCAGTCTTGTGCAAGGCCCGCACCTGAGACAATTACTGCACACTTATAGCAGCGAAGCCGGCCAGTCGGCACCGGCACAGACGCCACTTGATCACGTGTGGACTTCCGTAACTACCACTGCGATTGTCATCACACGGCTCTCCCTCACACTGTCCTTTCTTTAGAGCCACAGCCATCTCCCTTCCCAAACAATCCCTATTCTTCAGAATCACTAATCTGCTTAATGAACCGACCCTTATGGATAAAGTACCATTACGCATATGCTTTTCTGTCTTCCCCTTTTCCTTATGGCATTGTTAATATAATTTTTCTTCACAAATAGGTTTCTTTTTTGGGGGAGGGGGGCTCCGCACTGTGTGGCTTGTATGATCTCAGTTATCTGACCAAGGATGGAACCCAGTCCCTCAGCAGTGAAAGCACGGAATCCTAACCATTGGACCTTCCTTTTCCTTTGAGAGTTATTTGCAGTGTATTGCAAAAAATGGGATGATCATATCAAAAGGTAATGCCAGGTTTTTACAGCTTTTGTTGCTTACAGCTGGACAATACCCCAGAAAGGTTACATTTACACCAGGAGTAACACATATATGTACTCATTCTTTTTTCATGATCAACTAATCCCATCAGCTGGACAAGAATCAAAAGGAGTAAGAAAAAAGGAAAATGGCATATTTAGAAAACTCTAATATTTGTATTTTAATATCTGACATGGAAACAATGCAGATTATTGCTCAAGACTGCAAGGCTCTGAAGCCAGATTTCAAACTCTAAATTCAAACTGCATTAGTCACTGGCAAGTTATTCTCCCTAGCCCTCAGTTTCCTCATTTATGAAACAGGGAGAGCAGCCCCAGCTGACTAATGCTAGCCTTTCAGTTTCTGTTCAGATGAAGAGTGAAGAGAAACCTTACTAAACAGCTTAAAAATCCAATTAAAACTCTTCCAATTATTTCAACTGGAGTTATAAAAAGTAAAGTGCCATCTACTGTTCAACTTTGCAAACTACAATAGTACATTTGCTCAACAGCACATGTTCAGTATATGTGCTGTCAAAGCAAGCACATATATTTTTTGAAAATTATTTTCATCATGAAATTATGATATTTTAACACACTGATGATGTCTGCAGAAATGAAATAATTTTACAGATGAAAACATTCTTTCACTAGAATGGTATTCCTCCCTTCTTCAGTTATTTGTCTCCTGATACTCTGCAGTTTACTTTCTACACACCTCCTTTTAGCTCCTGGAAATATTGAGGAAGACTAGAAAACGTTTTGGAAGGAAAGGAAGTTTCTGTGATTCGAATGAAGAGAAAGACAGACAGTCCTGAATCACAAATCTCTCTTCTTTTCCTGTGTCCAGTAAAAATGGTTTCACGGAAGGTAAGTAATCCAAGTAATATATTTGTTTCTGCCTTTGTCATTACGGTTCTTTCCAAAAGCAAGAAGACATATTTGAGGTAAACCTGAGTATTTAATTTAGAGGATGAGATGGTTGGATGGCATCACCGACTTGATGGATGTGAATCTGAGTAAGCTCCAGGAGTTGGTGATGGACAGGGAAGCCTGGCGCGCTGCAGTCCATGGGGTTGCAAAGAGTCGGACTGAGCGACTGAACTGAACTGAGTATTTAATTAAATAGAAAAGGAAGAAAACTAGCATGATACCTACAGATGAGTCTGTCATTCTCCTTTCTCTCTAAAGGCTGTACTTACGCCAATGAAATGGAATGCGTGACTGTTCTGAAGGAGCAGAATGTAGTTGGAGGGATGGGGGCAGAAAAAGGCCTATCTAATATTGTATTTTTTAGGTTGCAAAGACTTCAAAATTATCTCAGATAACCAAGCTGTTTCAAAAAGTAATAAAAAAGGGTGGTAAATAGACTCACTCATTGGGTTCTTCCTACACACATTCAGATTCAGATACAAACCCAGATGTACAAATGTACGTGTAGTCATATTTTAGAAGGGAATTTTGAAAAATCTAGCTCTGTGTGTTATCTGGATATGCATATGAATGACAAACCACCATGTTTATTTAAATGAGATCCTTAGCATAGGATCTCACTTCAAGATGTGTAATCATGAAAAATAAACACAGCGGAACACATGCCAGTAGTGTCTTTCTAAATCAAAACTCCCCAACACATTCAAATTTCTCTTAAGTCATATTTTTTCTAAGCCTCTTTGAATGAGGAGCAAAAATATGTTGAGATTTGCAAAAACAGATTTTAAAAATCTCCCCCTAAAGTCAGTAGCTTCCAAAAGGCTACTAAAAGAAATTCAAGTCAGCAGAGATACTTCAGATGACTAACTGTCCAGCTGACTCAATGTGTTCCCTTAGGTACAGAGAGCTGCCAATCACTATGGCACCTCCAACCTAACTCTTTTAGAACCTAAAACCTACTTGGCCATCTTTCTTCCTTTCATGTAAGTGGTCAGGGTCAGGGAGGAGAGGGAGACAAGCAAGTAAGAGTCATCCCAGTACCTTTATAGAGCCTTTATAGAAGGCTTTGTGCCAGATCCAAGCCAGAGTAGGGAAGAAGGGCATATGTTTTTTTTTTTTAAAGGCCCTGCAGAGTTGAGTCTGATAAACTTGGCTGGTATCCTTATGCCCTTTGAGAGACACTGAAGAATACAGGTTTAACAACAGGAGGCCAGGAAGTCAGAACCATGATATGCGGATAAATAGCTTGATTAATTGAACTTCAGGTAAATTCTCTCACAAATACTCCATCCTCCTTCAGTACTCTTCCCCCTCTACGGACCCCTCTATTATCAGCTAGTGACTTTAGGAAAAACAACTGCTATCTTCATTCCAATTAGAAATGAAAACTTAAAACCTAATCAAATTAAGATGGAGTCACTACAGAGTAGTTTAGTATCGGCATCCATGAAGAGGGAAGGCCTCCCTGGTGGCTCAGACAGTAAAGAATCTGCCTGCAACGTGGGAGACCCAGGTCTGATCCCTGGGTCCGGAAGATTCCCTGGAGGAGGGCATGGCTACCCACTCCAGTATTCTTGCCTGGAGAATCCCATGGACGTAAGAGTCTGGTGGGCTACAGTCCATGAGAATTGCAAAGAGTCGAACACCACTGAGTGACTAACACAGACAGACAGCTGAACAGAAAATGTACAGAAGAGCCACTGGCCTCCTAAACCCTTGAAACTTTCTTTCCTTTAAAATTAAAAATGTTCTTCATTTTTAATTATCACTACTGTAATAGAATTGTCAGGTATTATTTTCACAATAAATTAATGTTTTAGTTAATCTGTATATTAAATATTTTCTGTGGATTGGCCTAAAGACCATCTAGACTTTTTTTTTCTCCATGGTTCTGAGTTCAAAATATCTACCACACAAACAAGTTTGGAACCCTTTTCCCAGCACAGGCACCTGCATTACTGTACTGACCATTTCCTCCTGTGCAGCAGAAGCTGTAGCGATCAGCCCAGTGCCGTGGGGGCCAGAAACCGGGAGGTGGGCTGAGGAAGCTGAAGAGGCGGCGGCAGAGGTGATGGAAGCCGCCGAGGGGAAGGCAGCCGCGCAGGTGGCTCCGAGGGCTGCCGCTGGCGGGGATGGTGGCACTGCGCCTGCCGAGGGCACCGGAGTGGCTGAAGCATCCAAATGAGCAGAAGGAGGCTCTTTTCCTTGAACACCAGGCCCATACTCTTCCCTTTTATTGGTCGTGAAATCTGTTCCCAGAAACCACACATTAATTCCATTAACACATTTCCAAGTTAAGATTACTCTTATCTTCCCAACAAGGAAAATCCATCCTAGCTAAAATTTGGTCCCACAGAAATACAGAAATGTGTTATCACTGGATATGTTAATAGAGTTCAGTGAATACAGTATGTCAGTGTTGACTGGCTGACTGGTCAGCACTAACCATTANTAACACATTTCCAAGTTAAGATTACTCTTATCTTCCCAACAAGGAAAATCCATCCTAGCTAAAATTTGGTCCCACAGAAATACAGAAATGTGTTATCACTGGATATGTTAATAGAGTTCAGTGAATACAGTATGTCAGTGTTGACTGGCTGACTGGTCAGCACTAACCATTAAAGACTTCAGACCACTTTAACACACGAGAGTTAATGAGTGATTTGCTTTTATGTGAAAAAAAAAAAAAATTAGGTACTCACCTGGGACCTTACAACCACTACAATAATACGATTGCACTGTGCCTAAGGATTTATGTTCTTTCCATTATTTCATAAAACTATCCTGATAAGTGGCCTGGTATGTAGATCTTTAGAGTAATTTTCTGATAATCACCGTATCCTCTTCATTTACCATCTATCACTCCTATTCTAACAAGACCAATGAATTTTTTTTAATAAACTATTTTTAGAGACATTGTAGGTTCACAACTAAACTGAATGAAAGTACAGAGTTCCCATATACTCCCTGTTCCCACATACCCACAACCTCCCCTGCAATGGACATTATGCACCATAGTGATACATTTGTTAAAATCGATTAACCAACACTGGCACATGCAGATAAATAGCTTGATTAGTTGAACTTCAGGTAAATTCTCCCACAAATACTCCATCCTCCTTCAGTACTCTTCCCCCTCTATGGACCCCTCTATTAGCAGCTAGTGACTTTAGGAAAAACAATTGCTATCTTCATTCCAATTAGAAATTAAAACTTAAAACCTAATCAAATTAAGACGGAGTCACTACAGAGTAGTATTAGACTGACACATCACTGTCACTCACAACTTGTGGTTTAGAAACCAATGTATTTTTAATTCTTGATTTTTTTCAGAAAACAGTAATAAATCAGTTTGTAACACTAAAATCTTTACTTTTGATACTGTAGAAGAAATGAATTCCTGCAGGTAGATTATATGAATTAAGAGCATATTTGTACATAACTGATTTTAGTGACACATATATAGTAAANTGACACATCACTGTCACTCACAACTTGTGGTTTAGAAACCAATGTATTTTTAATTCTTGATTTTTTTCAGAAAACAGTAATAAATCAGTTTGTAACACTAAAATCTTTACTTTTGATACTGTAGAAGAAATGAATTCCTGCAGGTAGATTATATGAATTAAGAGCATATTTGTACATAACTGATTTTAGTGACACATATATAGTAAACTTTTCTCAGAACTGAAACTTAATCTTAGATCAAAGAAATATAAAACGTCAACTTCCAGAAGCTAGGATGAAGGATCCCATTCTAGATTTTTCCCTCTCACTATGAGGATTTGGTTAAAATTTCCATTTGAGACTGTGTATGCATGCGTGCTTAGTCGCTCAGTCATGTCCGACTCTTTGTGACCCCATGAACTGTAGGCTGCCAGGCTCCTCAGTGCACAGATTCTCCAGGTAAGGATACTGGAGTAGGTAGCCATGCTCTTCTCCAGGGGATCTTTCTGACTCACGAAATGAACCCAGATCTCCTGCATCACAGGCGGATTCTTTATCATCTAAGATACCAAGGAAGTCTATATATACCTGATATCAAACATCAGGGTGAGGATTTCAATATTCAGTCACTGGGATGTTTCAGAATATTTTGAATAGAGGGCATTATGTAACCCTATGTTTAAATGGTTTTCTATGTTGTCCTCTTTCCATCTAGAAATTTGGGCTACTATGTAAGTTCTTGTCTTAAGAATATCTTTATATAAAATTGAGCAATAGTTACTTCATTAACAAAGTTTAATGAGAATTATAATGCCTACGTCCTTTGAAATAATTTGGAGAGACTAATTCAATATAAAAAAACTGCTTTTGCTTTGAAAACACACACTCACTGAGTTTTAACATGTTTTTCATAGAAAGTGATTCTGATTGTTTACTTTTAGATGGGTGGCAGACTCATCAGGTATGGAACCAATATTGTAATTATTCTAACTTTAACTGGACACATTTTTCAGCTGAAAGTATTTTTCTACTGTTCCTAAAACTACTTTAAAAATTGGCAGGTATCCTTTTAAAGGCCATTTGTATTGTCACATTTTGTCTAACTCACAGAAACTTTTTGGGGAAGGCAATGGCACCCCTCTCCAGTACTCTTGCCTGGAAAATCCCATGGACGGAGGAGCCTGGTAGGCTTAAGTCAATTCACAACCTTAAGTAGGTTATGTTAAATAGACTTCTTGTAATTGAATGTAGCAAGTTCTAAAAGTTCTCACTGCACTTGTGAAACTCAGTACCTGTTATAAGTAGATAACTAAATTCTTCAATTTAATATATTCAACTTGCTAACAATTAAAACTGAAAGCAGATTCTTCAATTACTGGAGATGGTGCATTTGTTTTCAGCATTACTACTCAATTAAAAGACCACTTATTGGCGAAATCAAGTACTCACTTGGGTATCAGCAAGATAAAGATTCAGTCTTGAGGGTCTGAGTCTAAGTCTCTAACTTGCTGGGGGGCCATACACAACTGCTTTAGAAAGAACACAGCTTGCCTGAACTCACCATCATCCACAGCACACACATTTGAAATAAAAAATATTTGTTGGGGCTTTGAAAATGAGGGCATAACAAGCACAGACAAGTTGTTCACAGGACTGAAATCATATTAACAATGTTACAAAATAAAATTGTGTCACTGACGAATAATCTGATTTTCAAGCAGGATTTAAAAATACCGCAAAAATGTTCACATATTTATATACATTAAGTTTATGAGGCTGACTTAAGACTGCAACAATTATATCATTACTATCCTCTTACATGTTAGTGTGTTTTGTCTTTTAAAGTGCTTGCAATTGTATTTCATTGCATTTTCACAAGAACCCACTATAAAGCCGATAATGAAGATTTATATTATCTTCTTTGTTCACAGAAGAAATTTTAGTTTTCTAAAACCCAGTGAGCAAAATAGGCCCCATTGTAAATTGGTGGCAAAGCTGTTCCATGTCATGCGGATGATAAGAATCATTTAGATCTGAGCCAATACATGGACTTTTCTTGACACAGAATTATTTTAGTTGACTTCTACAGATAGGCCTATATTTATATTTGTTGAAATGAGTTTTAGTTGAGGCCTCTCTTACACTGGAAGACAGGCAATTTTTTTTAAAAAACGGGAAACCATGAATAGACAAGAAATATTTAATCCACAAAACAGTCCAAGGCATTTGGCTACTTAGGAAAAAACCAGAAATTTTATACTTAAAGGCATTACCATTATAGTTAAAAGAGATTTAAAATAATGTTATATATTCAAAGCATTATTATAACACTGAGCCTAAATAGTTAACAGTTTACTGGATCAGATATAAGATACTCTAAGTAACCATGACTGAGAGAATTTTCATGGCAGATTTAAAACTGGATATAACATTATATTAAAAATAGTGTTTGGATAAGATGCTTAAGGCATTACCATTATAGTTAAAAGAGATTTAAAATAATGTTATATATTCAAAGCATTATTATAACACTGAGCCTAAATAGTTAACAGTTTACTGGATCAGATATAAGATACTCTAAGTAACCATGACTGAGAGAATTTTCATGGCAGATTTAAAACTGGATATAACATTATATTAAAAATAGTGTTTGGATAAGATGCTGGATAAGAAAATTAGTGCTGCAGACCACACCAATCACTGAAATCTCTTCAAATCCTTTTTGAAAGCAGGCAGAGAATCTTAAGTAAAACACTAACCTGTATCACCTCTGTTCTGAAATATAGTCATGGCCTCAAGATTTAACGCACACACCCCCCTCATGAANTGCTGGATAAGAAAATTAGTGCTGCAGACCACACCAATCACTGAAATCTCTTCAAATCCTTTTTGAAAGCAGGCAGAGAATCTTAAGTAAAACACTAACCTGTATCACCTCTGTTCTGAAATATAGTCATGGCCT
The DNA here is from genome assembly GCA_006410675.1 of Oreotragus oreotragus. Lineage (NCBI taxonomy): Eukaryota > Metazoa > Chordata > Mammalia > Artiodactyla > Bovidae > Oreotragus > Oreotragus oreotragus. Next base: position 261,619 of record SJYX01003702.1, on the reverse strand, counting down.
CAAGATTTAACGCACACACCCCCCTCATGAACGCTTTCTTCATGGAATCTTCAAAGTGCTCTTTTTCATGCTGCATCCTTTGGATCTCAGCTTTTGCGTTTTCCAAAGCTCCAGTTAACTAAAATCAGGAGAATTTTTAAAAAGAAGAAAAAAAAAAACTGAGCTACAAGGAAGAATATCATTTATTGTTTTAAAAAAGAGACTTCTTATACTGTGAAGTTATTTTCGTATGAAATACTAAAATCACTTTAGCATATACTTCTTCTGCTGAGTCTCAAATTATTTTAAAAGATGCACTTTACCTCCAGTGTCTCCATCAACACAACATTTTCATTCCTAACTATAAGGTCAAGGTTTAAACAAAGGGAATTTCATACTGGCTTCAATCAGGACTGGTGTATTCTAATTACACAGAAGGCTGTTATTTCTTACCATATATTTTTATGTTGGATAGTAAAATATCCTGCCAGCAACAGTAACTGATTTCTTTTCTTTTTTTTTAGCTAAGTGTTATCTATAGAATTTAAAGTGCAAAGTGGCATTAGGTCCAACACCTACCCATAGACCAAATCTAAAGGGACTATGTTTTTTTGCATGTCATTGTCAATCACAGAATGTTATTTGCATAATAAAACTTTAAGAATTTAGTATTATAATGATGAAAAAATTTTTCCTTTTAATATTTGATTACAAGAGGCCTACTGCATTCTTCAATATGGTGCTTATTTTCATTTTGTGTCTCAAATGTTTTCACTTGGAAACAATGTTATATTATTGTTATAAGTCTAAATAACTTCAATTTATATACAACTGCTTTATATCAAACTTATAAAAACATAGTTTATTTAAAATAACATAAGGACAAACTTTTTAATTAACTTATTTAATTGGAGGCTAATTACTTTACAACTGGAGAAATAAATGGCAACCCACTCCGGTATTCTTGCCTGGAGAATCCCATGGATGCAGGAGCCTAGCAGGCTACAGTCTATGAGGTTGCAAAGAGTTGGACACGACTAAACGACTTCACTTTCTACTTTACAATATTGTGGCGGTTCCTGCCATACAATGACATGGATCTGCCACGGGTGTAAACATTTTTGTTTTTAGTCTTCATTTTTAGCTAAATAAAGGCCAGAAGAAGCCTAATAAAGTACTAATAAAGCTAATAAAGCCTAATAAAGCTTTCTTAGAGAGGTAATGATCTGTGGGTGATTTACACTTCCAAGAGAAATGTACATACAAGAGATTTACACAGGTCTGAGGTCAAAGTTACAACTGGTTAAAAGAATAAATAAGTCTGTAAGTCTGACTTAGCGCTGCTCCTTCCCAACAGTCTATCTGAACCCACACCACAGTGAATGAAACTGGAGAAACAGGTTCCTTTGGCAGCGAGTGATGGCTACCCAACTTTTAAATTTTTTCTTAAAAAGGAGAAAATAAAGCAAAAAACGTCTACCAGAGCAACTTTGGCTTCACAGTCATTGGAAATCTGGACACAGACTTCTTCAGCTCTGGCCTGACAAGCTCGTTCCACCACCTCTTTCCACTGCTTCTGTACTACGGCCCGCCAGCCTCTCCAGACTTTCTTTAGTAAAGTTCGCCGAAAATACTGGTCAGCTAGTTTACTTTCATAAACCTGAATGAACGCAATACACAAACTCAAAACACAGTGGACTGGTAAATATACTGGCAGTAGCAATACAAAACAGCCCTGTGGGGTAAGCAGGGTACATGCGTTACCATTTCATACAGTGTACTCATGTTCTTCTCATGTGCAGATGGGAGGACAGGCTTAGAGAGGTTAAGCGACATGCCCAGGTAACACAGGCAGAAAGTGAAAAGCCCGGCTTGCCTCATTCCAGAGTCTAAGCTCTTATCCATCACATCATGGCTTTATGCCACTCATCAAGGAAGGGGAGAAACAAAAAACCGGACGGAAGAAAATGAGTGACTTGCCCATGCCATCTTGGTTATGAATCTGACGATGTTCTGGCTGAGAACAGGACTAGGAGCTGGATGGCAGAAAGGGTGGTGGTGTGGCTCGAGACGGCCCTTTCTCTCCAGCTTGGCGGCCACCATAAGCAGATTAGTTTACCCACTCTGCCATCATATTTCACAGCAAACTTTTGCCATCATATTTTATAGCAAATTGATCCTAGTAGGAACACATGCTATTCTATCAAAGAATTTCAAGTCTCCTGAAGAAGCATTTCCAATTTTCAATTTTCTTAAAAAAATTTTTTATTCAAAAAGTGATGGCAACTTAAACTCTATCAACTAACATTTGAATATAATATATTATCATTATGTCACCCAATAAATAACCTTCCAAATATGACTCAATTTTAAATAGCCCTTTTGAATATGGGTAATGTAGATTTAAGCTACTGGGAAATAAAGGAAAGCACTAAGAAGCACTCTTAAAGGAGAAATCGTACTCCATGACAGCAACAGCCTTTTCCTTAAATATTACTCTCCTGGAACTAAATGCGTAAAAATTACTCCATGACTCACATGATTATCATAAATAAAATATATATATATGTATGTATCTCCATCCCCTACATTCTTGAGTCTTTGTCTTCTTGTGGGATACATATATACTTTTATACTTTTCTACTTCTGATACAATAATCTACTATTCTCAATTTATATTTACACTGATATACTTAATTAAAATAAATTAATTAAATTTATTTAATTAATAAATTAAAATTTAACATATTCACTTAATTAAAATAAAACATATTCAAGTTTAAATTATATATAAACTAAGAACAATTTTAAAAAAGCTTTATGGACATGCATTTTTAAAATTTTTATTGAGGCAAATTACACAACAAACATTTATGCAACATTGTAATGTATAAATATAGTACTGCCTCTTTAAAGATGATATATTCAGGCATTTTAGAAGTAGACACAATATAAGAAGCAGACGATATGCTAAAGATGATAAATTCATATAATTAAATCTGAGGTCAAATTTGTTAAAGGGGTTCCATCACCAGGACATCTGTAACTTAGGTACACTCCATATCTAACCTACCACGAAGCAGAAGAGGTATATCAACAAGTCGACAAAATATATGCAACTATTTTTTTCCCAAACCATACCAACATCAAGTTTAAAGAGTAACATTAAATTAATTCATTTCGATTTATTAAAGAACAAGTCTTTCTCTGACTTGAACAAGAGTTCTAATACGTGATTCTAAATGCTTCTGAGTTCAGAAGTCTAGTAAGTATCAATCAGCTTTTGTTTTTCACACTTACATCCTGCCTCGATTTGACATGGTTGATTCGCCAGTGGAAGAATGTTCTCATCAACTCTATCCTTTCCTTTTGCTTGCCTATGGCATGAGACAAGCTAGAAATCACCTGTAAACAGCAATGAGTAAAATGGCTTTTTTCATATATCAAAAAATGCTATATCAAAGAATACTTATGGATCATTACTGTATTCATCCAGGTAACCTCATTATCTTTAAAGACACCAAAAAACTTCCCCATGTGAATACATCATGGTTGATTCGCCAGTGGAAGAATGTTCTCATCAACTCTATCCTTTCCTTTTGCTTGCCTATGGCATGAGACAAGCTAGAAATCACCTGTAAACAGCAATGAGTAAAATGGCTTTTTTCATATATCAAAAAATGCTATATCAAAGAATACTTATGGATCATTACTGTATTCATCCAGGTAACCTCATTATCTTTAAAGAGACCAAAAAACTTCCCCATGTGAATACACTACTTATCAATGAATGAAGGGGAACAAAAGAGGAAAGAAATCTTCATTATGTGTATCCTGGTAATAATTAATTCAAGAAAAACCATCATACATTGGAGAGTTTTGCTACGAATACAAAATGTTTTTATTCACTAGACTTGAGGGCAGAGACCAGTTTTAAAATATATTTCTAGTCCCTAAGTACCTTTAATAGGTTGGATCAGAAGTTTCTCAATAACTGTTAAATGATTTTCTGGATTCAACAAACTCATAAAAGTAAATAATTATTAGTTACATTTTGATGTACTTTTTCAGCGATAGTATTCCTGTTCTTTAAAAAAAAAATCTATGAAGGCTTTTAAATCCTGAGATAATATTCTCCCTTATAAAGAACTGAAAAACTGAAATATATATCTAAAATGGGCCTATTAAAAGAGATTTAGTAAATTAGGCATATTTGCTGAGAACTATTTATTCTGGTTCTTTAAATAATTTCCAAAAGCGGAAAAGGGCAGGAACTCTAATATACTAGTAATATTCTATTAAGCTGTATAGTGGCATATAGCTGTTCACTTTGTTTTCAAAAACTAGATATGCATGTATACTCTTTTTGTGTGATATACTTTGAAACAAAAAAATTTAATAAAATACTTAAAAACTGTCAAGGATAGAATTTTGAAGGTAATATAGAAAATGACTGACATTAGTATCATTGTTTCAAAAAAGCAAGTTATGTAAAATGACTGATTCTACACTGCATCCTATGACACCCTCAAAAAATGTACTTAAAAAATAACTGCAATCTTATCTAGTTCACTAAAACAGTGAGGGCTGCATCTGTGGACAAGTAGCTGAGGTGTCTGCTGTTCTCTGAAAGCCACCATCCTCCGGGGGGAGCTACAGGTTTGCTTTTGTTCAAGGTGCTGTTGGGAAGCCCCAGATTAGCACAGACCTGAACCCTACTCTCAAGTTCTTTAAGAGACTAACAGAAAGCAAAACAAACAGCGCTCTTGTGCTTATCAACATAATGAAGAAAGGACTTCATGAATGAATAAAGACACATCACAGACAGAGCGTGGGATATCCACACCCCTCCAAGAGGATGGTTTAAAATGGGGTAATGCTGGGTCCCTGACATTCTCTTTAGGGCAGTGTTCCCACACTCAATATAGCACTCTTCGAGCACACTGGACGTGGTGGCCAAGATAAAATGACATGATCCTAGCACATTTAATATGAAGAATAAAGCTTATTTCCAGGCATCTACTTTTCTACTAGTTTCTGAAGTGATCTTCCCTTGTATCTTGTACGATCTAAACACTCAGTTCCTGGCATTTATTACCTAACAAGACATTTACTGACTCTCACTTAAAAGAGCAGTATGAAAAAGAAGAAGGTATATATGCAACAGATATATAGCCCTTTCAAGTCATGTTGTGTTTGGACTTGGGGTTGGGACAGGAAGAGCAGCAGCCGTGTCAGCTAGACACTCACATGTGCACCTGATTATGGAGAATTATTCCAAAATATTATTACAAAGCCGAATATCCAGGGAGTTAATTAAAACTATTTTAATGTTCTTGGCAGTGGGATTGGAATTGTTGATAAAGTTGATCCCTTCATTTAACTGTCTTTTAGGTTCTCTCCTTGTTGCCATGAGTATTGCAGGTAATAGAATATATTCATAAGAATATCAATCTTGGGGCTAAAATGCCTTGATTCTTTGCACCTCTTTTACAAGTCCTTACATTTAATTACTAATTGATAAGCAGCAGCTTCCTACAAATAGTAGGAGACTGCCACATTTTTGCTATCATGATTGGCTGGGCCTGCTGCTGTTCCTAGTAAGATATTCTGAATTCCATTTTATCAATAAAGCTTGATTTAACAAACAAGAAAAAAAAAAAAAAGGTATCTGTTGAGGTATATACCTCATCTTTTCTCCCAGTGGAGACCTCATAGGTTTTCTGCAGCTCCTTCAAGCTGTTGATCTGGCTGCACAGTTGTTTTAAATCTGCTGCATGTTTCTCTCTCTCTTTTTTCATTTCCATTCGGTGCCAGTCAATAAAATTCAGTCTCCATTTACTTAGTTCAGATATGATGTTTGTCTGAAAAATAAATATGCTGACAATTAAGTAGTTAGCTCCTTAATGCTGCTTCATAAAATGACACTGAAATTAAGAAAAAAATTTAAAAACTCCAAACAAGCATTCAACGTAAGAGTTATTAAAAAAAAATCTACTAAGGAAAAGCAAGCCACAGCTCTTCTTAGTTCACACACCATACTAAGTACATACTTTTGTCTCCCATTTTGTTTCTTTTATGAAATCTTGGATGGCATCACTGACTCAATGGACATGAGTTTGGGTAAACTCTGGAAGTTGGTAATGGACAGGGAGGCTTGGTGTGCTGCGGTCCATGGGGTTGCAAAGAGTCGGACACGACTGAGAGACTGAACTGAACTGAACTGTCTTAAAATTTTTTAGGTTTCATTCATTAATAAATAGGACAAATAAAGTCAAGGACTTAAACATCCATATTTAGGTGAATAAGAGAAAGGAAGTGCAGCACCATGGCTGAGGTCAAGCCACTGGACTGGGATGGGATTTAAACAGAGATGAACAGTGGAAACCACCAGAGGTGATGCTCTCTTCCTCCAAATCATTCATCACAATGGGCCCCTTACAGTGAATCGCCAAGACGGACCAAATCATTCACCACAATGGGCCCCTTACAGTGAACTGCCAAGACTGATCGCTTTTTACCCTCCTGACTGGCATAAGTAAAAAGACCAAATAATCATGTTATCAAAAAACAGTAGGGATAACAGCAGGGTTAACTGATCATGTGACAGGCTTTAAATGGTTGGTGGGGTACGACCTCAATGGACTTACACCATGGTTAGAAGCATGAAACCTGTTCCAAGGAGAAAACTTATACTAAATGATTACTTCTAGAATTTAAGGTTTCAAATATTGGAGACAATCTAGATGCCACAAAATTCTGATGATCATAATTTCTCCGTGTATGTGAATACTCAGTTTAGTTTTCTCAAACTATGTTTCAGAAAAAACTGTCATTTTCTCCACTATATTTTAAGCTGCAGAAAGACTGCCATTTCTGGAAGACTCTGCTTTACTTAGGGATCACTAACATCACCAAAATAAAAATAAATTCTTATCAATTTATCAGTTATACCCTATGGTTGCTATAAGTGGCTATAAAATGAATATATGTTGCTAAGATTGGGTCTTATGCTTCATGTAAAACGAGACAATTCCACTAGTCATAGGTATGATGTGGGAAAGGTTCAACAAGTGTCTCTCTCAGTCACACATAGGCTGAGCCAATCAAAATACTGGAGAAGTTCAGGGGGAATATGCAGAGCTGTTCCAGCAACTATTTAAAACTGTGCTATTCCAAGTATGGCTTCTGAACCGTCACCTGGGAGCCTGTTAGGCACTGTTCCATCTTGAGCCAGGACTAAGAAGTTGCAGCTTATCAGAATCCCCAGGTGATTCATATGGACGGTAACAACTGAGAAGCTCAGATTTACAACACTGGACTGACCTTCGGCAACTATAGTTTGTTTCATTTTGAACTTTTTCATTCAAAGAAATGAAGAATAAACACTGGACTCGAGCAAAACTGCTACACTATGTATTAAACAACCGTAATACCTTAAGACCTGAACTCCAGAGATCAAGCACATTTTCCATCTTTTGAAGGTTTTCATCAGAAATAAGAAAATCAGTCACAATTATTTCATGGGCATCCACAGGACTGGAATCAGACCCTGGTGATGAAGAGTCAACTAAAAGATTTGAGCTGAAAAAATCCATGACCGGGTGAGGCGGCTTCCTTGGGGATGCTGCTGCTGGTGATGACCCTAGAAGAAAAGAAAAGTTGGAGTAATCTAATCTGTGCTCTAATCCAGCAGCTTTAAGAAAAAATGCCACACATTATAATGCATTAAATCTGTCTTAAGTGTACTGAGCATCTTATACAATTATTTTTAAAAGTACTGCTTAACAAATTATCCATAGTAAATCCTTGCAGTAAGTAATATGCTGAAATTATTCCCCTCGCTACCTGGATAATATTCACCAAAGCGCAAAATGTTGTATATTAACAAAAACAAGCAAAGGAAAAGTCATACCATCTGTCTTTGAATGACCTGAAGTATTTAAATCGCATCCTTTCCCAACTTCCATCCTTGTTTCTCTCACTGCAGGGCTATTTCCTGATGAAAAGAAAGAGGTTTTTTCTTTTAATTAAACCTAATCAGTCTTATATAAAACACCTAATCACACATACCTAATTGAAAAAAGGTAGCTGTGCATAAGTAAGATTTTAGAACAAGGAAAATACAGTAGACTAGGGACAGGAACACTAAGACAAAGAATGAGAAGGAAAAACTGTGAGACTTGAAAAAGTCTTATTGCATCATTAATAAGTTTAATTTGCCCAACAAATATGGATGAAAAAGAATTCAGTTTACTAGTGGCATTCAGTTCATGCTGACATAGTATAAGTGTCATGTCCTACAACACTGGACATTTCTAGGGTCTGCTGCTTCTCACTAGCTTTACTAAAACTTAAGCAACACTGCGCTGCTGCTGCTAAGTCGCTTCAGTCGTGTCCAGCTCTGTGCGACCCCATAGACGGCAGCCCACCAGGAGCCCCCATCCCTGGGATTCTCCAGGCAAGAACACTGGAGTGGGTTGCCATTTCCTTCTTCAATGCATGAAAGTGAAAAGTGAAAGGGAAGTCACTCAGTCGTGTCCGACTCCTAGCGACCCCATGGGCTGCAGCCCACCAGGCTCCTCCTGGTTCCCTCCAAATAGGGACTTCTTTACTTCTACCTCAGAAACCTTTAGTCAATACATGGCAAAAAGGAAACTGGAAAAGAACCTCACAAGGATGGCTTTGTCAGAGGCTTAGATACTTTGCCAGCTTCAACACAATCTTCTTTACACCAAGCAATGGCAATACCAAGAGTAAAGAGAATGGGGTGATAAATTTACAAAGTTCACTCTAAGTCTACGTATGAATAAGAATGTCTAAATTCACTGAATTTATGCATTTTGATCTCAAATACTTTTTGGAAAGGGCAGAGCATAAACAAATACTATCATTATTTTTTCTCAGTCACTCAGTGGTGTCCAACTCTTTGCAACCTCATGGACTGCAGCACACCAGGCTTCCCTGTCCTTCACCATCTCCCGGAGCTTGCTCAAACTCATGTTCATTGAGTCAGTGATGCCATCCAACCATCTCATCCTCTGTCATCCCCTTTCCTCCTGCCTTCAATCTTTGTCAGCATCAGGGTCTTTTCTAATGAGTCGGCTCTTCACATCAGCTGGCCAAAGTACTGGAGCTTCAGTTTCAGCATCAGTCCTTCTAATGAGTATTCATGATTGATTTCTTTTAGGATTGACTGGTTTGGTCTCCTTGGAAGTCCAACGGACTCTCAAGAGTCTTCTCCAACACCACAGTTTTAAAAACATCAATTCTTTGGCATTCAGCTTTCTTTATAGTCCAACTCTTATATCCATCATGACCACTGGAAAAATCATAGCTTTGACTATATTGTACATGCTAGGAAAGACCAGCATTCTTAGGTCCCAAAGACTGCCTGCATGTGTGCATGTGGACTCAGTCATCAGCTCTTTGCAACCCCATGGACTGCAGCCTGCAAGGGTCCTCTGTCCATGGGATTTCTCAAGCAAGAATATGGGAGTGGGTTGTCATGCCCTCTTCCAGGGGATTTCCCGACCCAGGGATTGAACTCATGTCTCCTGCATGGGCAGAAAGCCCCAAGTGATTGCTGTAGGAGAGTATTTGGGTTTGGGTTTGCTCAGTAGAAAATGCATGTAATTAAAACATGGTTAAGATCACTCACAGAGAATGAATAAATCCAAGGGTCCTATCTCTTGAAGATCAACAAAATTTGGGCAGAAACTGTTCAGTGCTAGTTATGTTTCAGTGTTAGAAGAAATACATATGTTGTGAGGTTCTGGTCCTGTTCGTTGATCCGGTGCTGTAGGCTGAGAGGCAATGAAACTCCACGTCTCCGGAGGGAGAGGAACGACAGGCAGCAGGGCTGTGGCCCCCGAGGCCCCCGAGGCGGCCGAGAGCCTGCGGCTGAGCTCGCTGCGCTGTGTGCTCCGAGGAGGGTCTTTGGGGTTTACCTGCTGCTAATAATTGCCCATTATCAGGGCCGATTCAGGAGGGTAGTCTGTGCCCCTTGAAAGAACACTCATTTTGAGTGAGCTGTTTGGGATCTTGTATTGAATAAGGAACAGATTGTAAAAGGAGCTTCATCCTCCTTTCTCCACCTTTCACTCACTCATCTATCAATACATATCCTGGTTTGTATTAGTTCTCAGTTCTGTTAGTAACACAGTTCCCAGGTGGGTTCGGCTTCGTGGTGACAATCCAGACAGTCCTCCAGGACCAGATAAATACTGCTGACGAAGTCCGAGCGTGTGGTCATGAACTTGAGCGGTTCTGAGGGCTATCTATGGACTATCTCTAATGTGGGGGCTTGGGCATTTCATTTCCAAGGTTTCTCGCCATAAAACCATTGTATTGAAAGAGACGCAACACACTACATTAAGAGACCTGTAATTGCTACTGTGTTTGCTTTAATTTTATGATTTTTCATAAAACAGTCAAACGAAGTTCAAATAAAAATTCAAGTGTCATATAAGAGCCAAGAAAAACATATTAAAATGTAAACTCTCCCCCGATGACAGACATACACTGTTGACTGAGAAGAAGCACTAGAGAAGTATTTTCACTATTATAAATCAACAGAATTAAAAAGCTCAGTAACATCTTAAATTAAGGGACATCTTGAAAAATATACATAACCTGGACTTTGAAGAATATCATCAATTATAGCAGGAATTTTAATATCTGGCACTGCTTCTCCCTTTGAATGAGACGGTTGTGAAGTACCTGCTTCAATATTTGGAGTCACTATAGTGTAACGAAGCAGTTCTTCATACTCTTCCTATGAAAAGCCAACAAAAAAATAATGCATTATATCCCTGTTANAATATCATCAATTATAGCAGGAATTTTAATATCTGGCACTGCTTCTCCCTTTGAATGAGACGGTTGTGAAGTACCTGCTTCAATATTTGGAGTCACTATAGCGTAACGAAGCAGTTCTTCATACTCTTCCTATGAAAAGCCAACAAAAAAATAATGCATTATATCCCTGTTACAATGGACATTCTGGTAAAGGAATGGTCACAAAGATGTTCTCTACTTCAGTTTCCAAAACAGTATGCTCAAACAATAGAAAGAAACGTGGACTTGGGATTTATGTTTTTCATTCATCATTTGCTTACTCTCTTGTAGTAAGTGAAATTTCTTAAAAACAAGCAAGAAACTCAACAAATAGACCTAGCCGTACATTCTGGTAAAGGAATGGTCACAAAGATGTTCTCTACTTCAATTTCCAAAACAGTATGCCCAAACAATAGAAAGAAATGTGGACTTGGGATTTATGTTTTTCATTCATCATTTGCTTGCTCTCTTGTAGTAAGTGAAATTTCTTAAAAAGAAGCAAGAAACTCAACAAATAGACCTAGCCCAATTTCTTCTGGTGATAATGCTTTAGTACCCATATTCCTTCAGCATGTCAGTTTAAAGCAGTGACACAAAGATTATCTGGGGCATTTTCCTGAAGCCTATCAGCATCTACAGCACAGAAGAACCTTCTCTCAGCTGGCAACCGCTTGCAAGGGAGAAAAAGAACCAGTCATGCCTGTTTGGAATTTAGTTCCATGACGCTGCTCCCAAAGACTCTACAGTGGGAAGTCTAGGGATGAAAAGTAGTTTTGGCTCTTGTTGTCTCCCGCCCCACCCAATTCTACAAGCACCCTGAGNAGCCTATCAGCATCTACAGCACAGAAGAACCTTCTCTCAGTTGGCAACCGCTTGCAAGGGAGAAAAAGACCCAGTCATGCCTGTTTGGAATTTAGTTCCATGACGCTGCTCCCAAAGACTCTACAGCGGGAAGGTCTAGGGATGAAAAGTAGTTTTGGCTCTTGTTGTCTCCCGCCCCACCCAATTCTACAAGCACCCTGAGTCTCTTTTCATATATAAGCATGGAAAGAGTGTAACAGAAATACTGGAAGAGAAAGAATAATAAAGTGAAAAAGAGAACACGAACACCAACCTGTTCAATTGTACCTGCTGGCAACATGGCACATGAGAAAAGAGGATTAAAAAATGGCAGGTCACCAAGGGTAGGCATTACAGGAATAGTCAAGGTTAAAACAAAAAGGAATTTCCTGATACAGATAGATAGATATTTGTTTAGCCAAATCAAAAAAATTCTCTCAGTACTGGAACTTAGTTGTGTTCAAAAGGGGCTGGTCACAGAGGCCACATATATTCGTATTAAGGACTTCGAAGAGTCTTTTTTAAAAATTTATTTATTTTGGCTGCGTTGGGTCTTAGCTGTGGCACGCAGGATTTTTAGTTGCACATACAGCTAGCTGAAGTCCCTCTAAGAGTCTTATGGCACGGACCTAGAGAACGTCTTTGCATTAAGAATTGGGGGAAGGTTTAAAAGCATATGAAGTGTCTTATTCTAAACTATTTTTTAATATTAATTTTTCTCCATAAAAAGTTCAGATATAGAAAATTCCATTATCATTTCATTAGTCATAAGTGTCTTATTATTTGATTCACCATCAGGATGAAGAGTTAAGTGATGCTCCAAATTACCTCCTTGAAATGTCACAGTAAATATGTGCTGAATTGAATTAACAAAGATTGTCTAAAGCAAAGAAAGAGCCCTACCTTTAGTAAGAACATTATGATACAGTATAGGTGTTTGAAAATTAGCAACTCGTATTGTTTCCCTATGGGTTTCTGTGAGTAAGAATATTTAACTAAACACACCCAAGTATTTTGCTATCATTAACTTTTTAGAATCTACTTCTTCTGGAGGCAATAACAACTAGATAGCCACCAGGGAAGTTCAGTATGAGTTAAAGGGGATGTAAATACATGTACATTAATAATGTTCAATATATGTATATATTTTAATTTAAGGGAAAAAATGGAAAAATTAGTCATTTAAACAATTATTTACATCTCATATATGCAGACACAGGCCAAATGGGTTATTTTTTAGTTTAGGATAAAAATAAATAATACCATCTTTCTTTTTTGTGCCTTTTTTAAAAATTGGAGTATAATTTATTTTTATGAATTTATTTGTTTATTTTACTTTATTTTACTTTACAGTACTGTATTGGTTTTGGCATACATTGACATGAATCCGTCATGGGTGTACATGAACTCCCAAACATGAACCCCTCCCTCCCACCTCCCACCCTGAATTTATTTATTTTTAATTGAAGGTTAAGTGCTTTACAGTATTGTGTGGTTTCTGCCCAACATCAACAGGAATCAGCTACAGGTATACCCATGTCCCNCCAGAGGGAAGGGATATACAGGGCAAGGAACGGGGAAGGGGCGTGGCGCTTCCATGCCTTCTCCTGACAGGCCAGTCACCCCACACTTTCACGCGTTCTCCAACAGGAAGTTCCCCAAACCCAGTCCTTTTGGGTTTTTACGGGGCTTTATTAATAGGCACAATTGACTAAATCAATGACCACTGGCGACTGATTCAACTTCCAGGCCCTCTCCCCTCCCTCCAGGTGGGGGAGTGTGTGTGACGGAAATTTCCAACCAGGCAATCACCTGGTTGGCCTTCTCCTGGCAACCAGTCTTCATCCTTTTGGTTGAAGTCCAAAAGTCATGTCATCAGCGTAACAAAAGATACCTTCATTTCCTCAATAGTTAGGAAATTCCAGTATTTTTAGGAGCTCTGTGCCAGAAATGTGATGAAGACCAAATATTTTCTTTATAAATCACAGTATCACTGGTATGCCTAAGTTAATCGTTCTCTTTTGAACAAATTGGAATACAGAAAAGAAGAAGGATGCAGTAAAGCACTGTCACCTAAAAAGAAAGCACGAAATGGGAGAGATACCATTTCAAGGGAAGGCAAGGATGAAACATCTATGTCACAATTCCAGACCACTTTTACCCTAGTAAAAACTCACGGATACTTTTCCAATAGCTTCCCAGTTCCTAAACCTGTAATTTCAATTAAAGGAACACATTTGTTTCATAAAATATTTCCCTAAAGCTTCTGTCATCTTCTACGGTGTCAAACGCCACTTATTCTACTTAGGCATAAACATACCATCTAGCTCTTCCCCTCTTAAGAGGGAGAAAACCCAAGATAGAGCATGTCAGTGTTCTCCCACTTAAAATCTACTCTAGAAATCTTAATCCATATGTCTGATGATAAAACATTCAGAGTTAACAGGAATTTAAAACATTTCATATAAAAGCCACACCTTGCACAGTCGGTGTTCTTGTCACTGCCCAGGTCCTGGGCACCAGCGGGTGCTCAATGGTGCGGCAACAGGGGCCAGAACCAAGAGTGGAACCCTGGGGAGTCTAGGGCCCCAGAACTCTGGAGAGTTTCCACATCAGACTGATTTGCATTAAAGTGAAAGCAACATTCATGAGAGAAAGCTACAAAGAGAAAATTTCAACAAAAAAAGTGTTTCTTCAGATTTTCAGCTTCTCCTCTCATGGTATTGTTTGGAGCTTTGGTACAGAGAATGCTAGAAGAGTCCATGATTATTTTCTGAAAGGTTAATTAAAACAGTGCAAGGTATTTTTCCAAGTGTGTAAAATAATTCCCAACGTTTGATATTATTATAATTTTATACACACTACAAACATACTTATAAATGCAAATGGCATGAATGATTGAGAAGTGTATTCCTAGTTTTTCCTCATACTGTCATGTGTTTGAAATAAGAAAGTCATAGTAAATTTAGACATGTCTTCCTACCTGAAGATCTGAGGAGACAGAACTGCCTCGGTTGGAGTCTTTTGGCAACACTGGAGGTGAGCATATCTCTCCGTCTGATGACATTCTGTATAAATACTATAAAACAGTAAACACTAACTTTAGTTTTTTGCAATATTTAAACTAAAATAAAATGCTTTCTAAATATGAGTGTGTGTGTGTGTGTGTAATTACATCTTATCCTGGAAACAATAATCATTCAACATGTTAAAATCATTCAACATACTGAATACCCACAGACAAAAATCACTGGGCAAGAAAAAAATACTCAGCTCCCAAGTAGTGAGTTTATGATGTGGTCAAGGAGATGAGGTAACTACATGAAAAGACTAAAGGAAAATGGAAGCTCCTCAGAAACAGCCACAGCTAGGGCTGTGGAGCATCAGAGAGTGTGACTGCTGTTCAACAACGCATGAGCGCCTGGACGCTATGTCTTCTCCTATGAGACACTGAACCCAGAGAGAATGAACGACTTGTGTAAATTCTCTGTTTGGGAAACTGACCTTTTGGGAATACTCTTTTAAGAAAAGCAAGATTATACAGGAAAACAAATTCTAATACCATGCAAAGAAACACTGTTTAAGATCTTAACCAAAAAATAAGTAACAATATAAGTACTTTTAGTGACAAGTACATAAATTACTTAAGAGGCAAATAGTGACTATTCAAAATGATCTGAATACCAGTTATATGTAAGACTTGGGGAGAAAGGTAAGATGAGGGCTGGACATGCATATACTGCTGCTGCTGCAAAGTCGTGTCAGTCGTGTCCGACTCTGTGCGACCCCATAGACGGCAGCCCACCAGGCGCCTCTGTCCCTGGGATTCTCGAGATAAGAACACTGGAGTGGGTTGCCATTTCCTTCTCCAAGGCATGAAAGTGAAAAGTGAAAGTGAAGTCGCTCAGTCGTGTCCGACTCTTAGTGACCCCATGGGCTGCAGCCTACCAGGCTCCTCCATCCATGGGGTTTTCCAGGCAAGAGTACTGGAGTGGGGTGCCATTGCCTTCTCTGCTTTGAGCAGCAAGCAGTATGATTTTAAGGATGTTTTAAATTTAATTAATTTTGAAAAAAGTGCTGTTACATTCCAAAACAACAGAGGCACAAAGTAGAAAGGTTGGAGTGCCTTTTTCATGGGGTAGGATGGTGAGGGTGTGAAGAAATGAGAATAGCTGACTGGGGTGTTGAGACCTGAAAGACAGATAAAAGATTAAAGGACATGTGAGGCAACAGTGCAGCATAAGCAAAGACAAAGAGATGTAGACATATATGCCAGGAACTGCAAGTATTTTGAGGCCGGAGCAAAGGGCACAGATCAGGGTTTGGCTAAGGATGAAACAGGCAAGGTAAGGAGCTGCCAGATCATGGACGATCACAACTACATCATGTTAAAAAGTTTCGTCTTTTTTCTAGGAGAAGTTATTAAAGTCTTGATTAAACAAGTGATAACATGATTAGGCTTGTCTTTTAGAAAGATCACTCTGACAGCTTTCAGGAGGGATTTGAGAGGTGGGATACTAAACAGAGAGCAAGTGAAAGCCAACTGCAGTAGTCCAAGACATATATGTTCCTTCTGGCAGTAATCCAAGGAGATAAATGGGGTCAGAGGTATGACTCTAAGTTGAGTCGTGGCAGTAGAAATTCGAGACTATGATCAATAATCGGTTAAGGGGTTAAAGGGAAGAATTGCTGGTCTGGCCCAGATTTCTGGCCGGCAACAATGGATGGTAGTGATACTCCCCAAGGCAAGGAATACAGGAAGATGAGTAGGCTGGGGAAAGGGTAATGTGGTCCCATTATCAGACCTAGTGGGGTGAGGTGGCTCTAAGGCCCTGAAGTGAGGCTGCAGGTATGCAGTATCCGGCCATGCCAATTATTCGATGCACAGCTCCAAGTACTGCCATTCACAATGGCTACAAGGTGAAAGGTGCTTCTTGGAGTTAAGCAAAATGGGAGCCCTGCACTGGAGGTAAAGGTCTGGAAATTCATTTTGAGGAATCAGCATAATGGGAACTGCTGATAAAAGGGAGAGGTTAAGATCATCTAGGAAAAGAAGTGTGAGTTCTTATTCTGAGGTCCCTAGACCCAAACCATGTGCAGTATTTTTAGCGCATGCATATTTTTTCTAGGAAGAGGCTCCTCATCTTCCAATATGTGTCCAGAGGGTACTAAAGACTTAGTAAAGTTAAGGACCACTACTGTAGCTGGGATGGGCTTCCCTTGTGGTTCACTCAGTAAAGAATCCACCTGAAATGCAGAAGACACTGGTTCAACCCCTGCGTCGGGAAGATGCCTGGAGAAGGAAATGGCAACCCACTCCAGTATTCTTGTCTGGAAAATTCCATGGACAGAGGAGCCTGGCAGGCTACAGTCCATGGGGTTGCAAGGGTGGGATATGACTTAGTGATTACACCACCACCACTGTAACAAGAGCAAAGTTAAAATCAGAACTGCTAATATTTAAAGGGTAAGTGGAGAGGAANACCCACTCCAGTATTCTTGTCTGGAAAATTCCATGGACAGAGGAGCCTGGCAGGCTACAGTCCATGGGGTTGCAAGGGTGGGATATGACTTAGTGATTACACCACCACCACTGTAACAAGAGCAAAGTTAAAATCAGAACTGCTAATATTTAAAGGGTAAGTGGAGAGGAACCAAAAATGATGGGAAAGGAAGTCAGAACAGTAGAACCCTGAGAACAGCATCACAAAAACTTCCAGGAGGGAATGGTCAGAGACGGATGCCAAAGGAAGAGGAGAATCTGGCAGAATCCCTTGAGTCTGGTAATCAGAAGTTGCTAAGGCATTTGCCTGAACAATTTCAGTGGAAAGTAGAACAAGTCTTAATCAAGTAGGCTGAAAATTAGCAGATGAAGAAATTGAAGGAGAAAGGGCAGATCCAGGTAGAAGTGCAGTATTAGAATGGAAACAGAGATTGAGGCTAGACTATGGAAAGGAAATTTTAACTGTATTCAATGAGCACTACTGTGTAGACACAAGGTAAGTAAATTAAATCTCAGCATGAGTGACTTAGTTAAGCCAATTAGGGAGGATAAAATAAGCACATGCATCTGCACCAAGGAAGGCTGCTTTAAGGGACTCAAATCCACCACTGTGGTAACTTTGTCCTTTCTATTTCCATTCACGTCTTCCTTTAGGCTGTGTTTGAAGACTGGTAATAAGGGGGGCTGGGATTGGAGGTACACTAATAAGCTGAAAAACATGGTCACATCTTAAAAAGAGTTTCTTAATATATATATATATATATCCTGCAGACACAAAACGAATAGTGTACTTTTAGAAAATATGCTATAAATCTTCCATCTGTCCTGCTTTGATGACATCAAAGTATGACAATTGATCTAAAACCCTACAACAGTAGCATTTCCTTATTGTTTCCAGTTCTGAGACAAAGGAGGAAAATGAAACTTGCTAGGACTTCCCTGGTGGCTCAGAGGTTAAAGCGTCTGCCTCCAATGCGGGAGACCTGGGTTCGATCCCTGGCTTGGGAAGATCCCCTGGAGAAGGAAATGGCAACCCACTCCAGTATTCTTGCTTGGAGAATCCCATGGACTGAGGAGCTTGGTGGGCTGCAGTCCACGGGGTCACAAAGAGTCGGACACGACTGAGTGACTTTACTTACTTACTTGATGGAAAGCAGATGCACATCAGATAATCAAATTTTCAGAATTCTCTAACCCAAGAGCTCAGAAATCACGAGATAAAAAGTTCTGAGCGTTTGTCTATGGCCAAAGAAGTCAAATTAGATCTTGGTAATTAGCTGGCTGTTACTGGAAGCTGGGTCCAGGAATTCAAATTAATCCCCAAGAGGCACTGGAAGAGTGAATTAACGTGCGAGCTGGCAGCTGAGTGACGTTCCTGCGGCCTTGACCTGTCCTAACTGCAGGCAGCCCCTCCCCATGCCACAGGAAAAGGCAGAGGAAAAGGCAGCTGCGAGCAAGCACAGGGCTACAAGTTCTCTTATCCCTGTGTCACATCAAATTGTTACTTAAAAACAATGAAGGGTCACACACGGTCATTTTACCCCATACGTCTTAAATGACCCGAACCTACAGCTGCAATACCGTTATTACACTTCAGGCAACTTTCCTCCATGCCCTCTCCTCCCCGACGCCGAGGAGGGGAAATCTCTCGATCTTGCTGTCTCGCAGAGCAGCTCAAGGGCCCTACTTTCCGGAAGACGCCCCCAACCTCGTCGTGTCCGATCCCCAGGAGCTGCGACCCCGGCCGAGGCTATTTAAATACCACTCCAGAGCCTCCGCCAGGGGCGCCGCTTACCCACCGCCGAGGCTCTCTGCAAACCCCAACTCTACCCTCCGCGTCTTCTCCCCTCGTCGCCGCTGCAACAGCGAGTCCAGCAGCTTCCCCAGCAGCAACCTGACAGTTTCAAACTGCAAAGAGGAAGTAAAGACGGCCCCGGCTATTGGCCACCAGCTTCAGCAACCTGCCGTCTGATTGGTCCGCGCGTCGGGGGCGGGGCTCCGGACCGGGGAAGGGCGAAGCCGGAATGAAGTTGCTTCGGGAGAGCAGCAGCCTGGCTAATGCTGGCTCGGAGAGGGCGGAGTCTTAGGTAGCTCCGCCCCGCGTTCAGAAGCCCGAGATCAGTGCAGTTCTGGCCTGCGGGCTACCGGGCAACCCTGAGAACCGATTTGGTTAGACTGCCAAGCAGGACTGAAGTCAGCTAGAGCGGAATACTGTTGTCTTTTCGACAATGCCCGCAGTCCATGCGTGTGGTCCTCAGGCATATGAACTGTCTCCTTCCTCGGGTGCCCCACGACAGAATCACTACCCCCGCCACCTGCCGATTACTTCAGTCTTGGGCAAGACTGAATTTTTGACAAAGACCAACAGTGATTATGATCGCAAGGGTCTGCGGACCAAACTTTGAAACTGCTAGACTAGGTTATATTAATGACTTCAAACGTGTCAGATTGCAAGGCAAGCCCTTCTGGCGAAGCGAGTGTTGCCCTTACTGCTAAGTCGCTTCAGTCGTGTCCGACTCTTTGCCACCCCATAGACGGCAGCCCATCAGGCTCCCCCGTCCCTGGGATTCTCCAGGCAAGAACACTGGCGTGGGCTGCCATTTCCTTCTCCAATGTATGAAAGTGAAAAGTGAAAGTGAAGTCGCTCAGTCGTGTCTGACTCTTGGCGACCCCATGGACTGCAGCCTACCAGGCTCCTCCATCCATGGGATTTTCCAGGCAAGAGTGCTGGAGTAGGGTGCCACTGCCTTCTCCAGTGTTGCCCTCAGAGTCGTTGTTAAGTACGTTCTGGTTGTATCGCCTACTTACCGTCACCTTGGATAATGCTATCCACATATTGGGTTGTAGGGGGATTAAATGACTTTCTATATTTAAAATACCTATCACACAAGCATCAAAAAACTAGCCTTTCTGCCTGTATTGGCATAACGGCTTAGAGGTACATTAGGATCCACATGGCAAAGGGAATGAATGTTCCAATCTGAAGAGCAAGTAATGAGATTCTGGTGAAGTTTCAGGCTCCTTGTAGTACCGAGAGGATGAGGCATCCGTTTCTTTTTCTGTAGATAGCAATGGCATAGCCTGGATCTCACCTACTTACCTGTGAGTAGAGGCAGACTTCTATTTATGCAAGCAATGAAATAAGAAGAGCACCATCAGTTTCTTTGGCACAAGCTATATTTGTTCCCCGCCCTCCATCTTCTCCATGCTTATTACAAGGACAAATTCCTATTGATAGATAGAAATGCACAACCGGTTCAAAAATCTGTCTTTAAATTGAATTGCCATGCAGTGACCCCTTACAATGTAATTGTTTCTGATTCATTATCCCCGTGCCTTCTTGTACTTGGCTCCATGTTTCTCTTCTCTATCTCTTTGCGGGGCAGATTTTCATAGAAAATTGTTGGGTAAGCCATCACCACTCTTCCATGAAGCTACATTTAAAAGAGAGAACAAACCTGTCTCTATGTTATTAATTTAGAACAGATTCTTTTCCAAGATTCCTACAGGGGGAGCCAAAGAGAGGAGACTAGCACCCACAAATCCATAAAAATTGAATTGCCAGCTTGAACCCTGTATATTTATTCATTCAACAAATAGTTATCTAACAGTCATCATGTACAAAGCATTCTGTTGGTACTAGGAAAAGAATGGCAAGCAAAATAGACATATTCTGCTGTCATGGAATTTAGTCTAACTGTGAAAAACAAAGTTAACAACAACAAACCCCTCTCAAAAATGCATAAATAATTATGAATTATGTTTGAAGTGAGGAGAAATCAGGAAATGCCTGTGTGATAAAGTACATTTTAGCTGAGACCTGAAGGATGAGTATTTAAAGAATTGCTTTCTTTGAGCTGCAAATTCGGAGGGAGGAAGTGGCAAATAAAGAGAAGTACAGGGAAAAGGAACAAGGGGTGGAGATGGGAGAGATTTCAGGGTTAGAACCCTTGCTAAGGTTATACTGGGTGAGAGTGCCATGGTGTGCCCCGAGATCTTGATGTATCACAGCTAGCCCACTGGATGTTTTTTCTTTTTTTCTTTTTCTTTTTTTTGATAAATTCTAGTATTTATTAAATTATAAAGTCTGTAATCAAAAAAAAAAAGTGGATCAAGAGAAACACAGTTCAAAAGCATCAGTTCTTTGGCGCTCAGCCTACTTCCCATATATTCACTTTAATCCAGGTTTTCTCATTAGGCTACCACTCACTTTAGATTGGGTTTTCAGGATAAACGTAAAGATTAGATTCGTATATGCAAAGTAAAAGATAACACAAGATTGGTGACCTTGTTTAAATGCTGTGTAGTAAATTGAATTCTATACTTAGCCAGGTTTTTTGAACATCATTTTTAATGAATGACACAGCTACCTATAAAGATCTATGGAGATTTCAGGTCAGATTATGAATAGGTAGTACTTTGTAACTAAAGCATACATACTTTCAATTATTTTTTTTCTTTTCTTTTTTGCAGATTAATGACTACAGAGAGTGAGATCAGATTTGTCCACAAGGAGATGGGCATAATACCAAGCTGGGGTGGTGCCACCCGGCTGGTTGAGATCATCGGCAGTAGACAAGCTCTCAAAGTATTAAGTGGGGCCCTTAAGCTGGATTCAGAAAAAGCATTACATATAGGAATGGTGGAGGACATCTTGCAGTCTTCAGATGAAACCGAATGTCTCAAAGAGGCACAAGAGTGGCTACAGCAGTTTATCAAAGGGCCACCAGAAGTAATCAGAGCTTTGAAAAAATCTGTTTCTTGCTGCAAAGAGCTTTGTTTAGAGGAGGCATTACAGAGTGAGAGAGATCTTCTAGGAACAGTTTGGGGTGGACCAGCAAATTTAGAGGCTATCGCTAGGAAGGGAAAGTTTAATAAATAATTTTTAAAAATAGCGTGTTAAAGCCCCAATGATTAATATGGATAAAAGTTGAATGATATCAAATATACATGTCAAAACTATTTAGAAGGTAATTAGTATTTGTAGTATTAGCATAACTGTTTGACTACTTGAACTCAGTTGGCCTCGCTTTCAGTTTATTCAGGTAGTTACTAAGTGATTCTGAACCTCTAAAATACACAACACTTTTGGCTTAAACATAGTCATTAATTCCCAGATTCCCATGATAGTTATTAGGCTATAAACAGACTAGTTTTTGACAGGAAAAACTACACAAAACCTATTCCTGGTGTTCTTATAAAGTCTTTGTCTTGTCTTAACCTGGAAATAATTTACAAAAATAATGTAATGAAGCTTAGAGAACAAAAGTGGAAAGGGGTCAGGGGACAGGAAGATATGCAAAGTTAGGATTAGTCCTTTTCTTCTGCTCCATGCAGCTGCATTAAAGAGGTCATGGACTGGCCCTTCTTTTAAGGATGCTCCTCACTCCACCCTTCTATAGATTTGGACCTCATTTGATGTTTCAAATAATTTCTATTTTTGGTTATCTATGAAACAATGATGGCCACCATACAAAAAGTCTGTTGATTCTACAAAATTGGCCAGTTGATTTGTATGCACCAGAATTTCCATGCTAGCAGTTACTATAGTTTATGTAGTAATCAAATTTTCTTTAATCAGACTCATGAAGCATCGTGTTACACATGAATCAGATTTTTTTTTTCTGAGAAGTAGCCATCTTTTCTTTTATAACTAGCTATATTTAAAAGTAAATTTAATAATGGATGACAAACTTTTATGATCTTAGTAATACAGACTTAAAAATCTAAGTCAACAAATTAAGTCCTAATCTTATCACAAGAGGTAAAAGATGCTTTTATTAGTGACAGTTTATATTTGCCATTGTAACATTCAACTCATATTTGATAAATTGTATTAAAGACAATTTGCATATGCTTCATCAACATGATCCTGCTGTTTTGATTTAGCAAAGTATAGAAGATAAACTCATGTTTCTTTTCTGCAGAATCAAATTCTAGATTACCAAGTTAACCCAACATTTCCAACCTTGCTGTAGATTCTACATTTTGTGTTGAGTCAGTTTGTGTCTACTAAGGCTGTTTAGAAATAAACCTACCATTTAATTCATGTAAGTGCTAGCCATTAATGAAGCCTGGCAAGGAAGACCCAGTATATACATAGCCTCTTCTATCAAGTTATTTAAGACAGGCTTTAGGTTTATTTCCACACATATTTATTCCACGAAAATTCCCTGGACACTGTTTAAATCTTCTCTATGAAGAAATCAAACTTTTCTGAGCAAGTGACCATGTAAGCTGAATATACCACCAATTTAAACCACCACCTTTTTAG
Organism: Oreotragus oreotragus; assembly: GCA_006410675.1. Taxonomy (NCBI): domain Eukaryota; kingdom Metazoa; phylum Chordata; class Mammalia; order Artiodactyla; family Bovidae; genus Oreotragus; species Oreotragus oreotragus. The sequence continues at coordinate 238,184 of SJYX01003702.1, read as the reverse complement.
TGATCTTTGGCCACAAAATGTTTCCATTCCCTTCCAGATTCAAACAAGAGACAGGTTAATTTTGATAAATTCTAGTATTTATTAAATTATAAAGTCTGTAATCAAAAAAAAAAAAATGGATCAAGAGAAACCTCTAACTACAAGGACTAGACAGCAAAGCCTATGAGAACGCCATGAAGTGTGTTACAGACAAGGTTCTGAAACATAAGTTATAAGCTGTTTTCTTTACATTTCCATTTCAGTAACTTTACTATTAAGTAGTTGTTATTCTATTTTAAAACCCCAAATTCACATTTGTTCTCAACATTATTTAAGCTATCTGTTCGTACTGATACCAGGTATCTCGTAGGTGCCAAATTTTAGTAATGGTTTTATGTCAATCCATGCAGAAAAATATGAACCAATGCAGTAGTCAGATGAGGACCATTAATGCACAGATAATACACACACGCTGGCTGAAAGAACTGAAGGTATTTTAAAAAACCAGAAAATAAACAGACCTCAAGAAAACTGTGTTATTACTAAACAGCTCTCAACTATTAACACCCAAGTTCTTTATATTAAATTTCTCAACAGAGATGTGTTAGACATTTTAATTACAGGGCTATCCTTCCCATACCCCTTCCCACCCCAACTCCCAAAATGCACTACTAGGGATGAGTATAATGTTACGTGGGCAGAAATTTACAGATAACCATCTTCATCTTGAGCATGGATCTGAAAACTTTATTTAAACTTCCGTTACTGTGCACTGTCATCAGGCCTTCGAGATCTGACACTCACTGTTCCACCCGCTGCCACTGATCGATCAGTTCCTGATCGATCAGTTCCTGATCGATCAGATCGATCAGATACTGTCTGATTTGGATTAGGAACCAAAAGTCTCTGTTGGGTCAAGGAGTGTTGTGCAACAAGCGCAGATACATCCTCACTATCACTACTGGCATCGGATTCGGTTTCTTCAATCGAAGTGTCTGGTGCTGGTACCCTGCCTGAAGATGATGCTTCATGCTCTTCTTCTCCTTCCCCTCTATGACTCCTTTCCGCTATGCTGTCTCCACCAAGTTGTAAATGTGCAAAAGAGTCTTCCAGAGAAGCGCCTGCATCAGGGGATGGCGTGGCGGGGCTTGTTAGCTGACCATCTACTGACGTCAAGGGCCTCACGGACGACGACTGAACAGAAGCTCCGCTCTGAGCCGGTACACTGTCCGCTCCGTCAGCAGAGCTCTCTCTCGCTAGGTTTACGGTATTAGCATCACAGTCCAGCCTAAGTCCCGCTACTCCTTTCTTTGGTATATCTATTATATCCCGCTTGATCTTCCTGCGACGTCCGTGTTCGTTTCTCCTATACTGTACCATATTTTCAAGATCGGCAACATACAGAAACCCGGCAATCAACATTTCAGTGCTCTTTTTACCTTTGGAAAAAGCATCTTCCAGCTCTCTGCTAGTGCGCTCATCATACTGCCACCACCCGTTTCTTCCTTCGTAATACCAAGCATATTCACCGTTTCCTCTACTTGCTGCCTTGAGTTCTTCTGGTGACAACAACGTTGGCTTATCAAGGAAATCTTCGGGAATTTCTTGTCGACAGAGGGCACATCGCTTTCCAAGCCATGAAGCTCCCTTCACACACAGATAGCAGAAAACATGCTTACAAGGCAGACTGACTGGGTGAACACATGTTTGCAGACAAATGGCACATTCAGGGACAGTTAGAGAAGGTGCAGTATTAGAACAGGACTCATTTGCTTTCCTGTTCGTAGGAAGCATGTTTATAGAGTGATCAGTTTCTCCACAGCCAGCCATCATTTCTATTACAGACCCCACAGATGCCTGCCACAAAAATAAAATCTCATCTTCATGAGTAATCAGCCAGTTTGCAGAATTTTCTCCTCCATTGCTGGATCATCCTCTGTGGCTACAGCCAAAGCCGCCTCGCTGTCTTTTCCTGGATGTTTTTTCCAAGACTGCTGGCTCACAGATTTTTCCCTCCCTTCTTTGTCATCATCTACTCCTCCATTCAAACGAACCGGCCTTTGTCTCAGCCTCTCAGGCTGGGCTTTTTTTCCTCAGGTTATAAGTGGTTGACGTAGTAAATTAACTTCCACAGATGAGAGAGGCCATCTGTGGCATCTCCAGAGAGGTCCATTCCTTATGAACTATGAGTACTGGCCTTCTGGAAACAATGCTCTAAAACACTGTGACTTGGTGAAATCTGAGTTTCAGCAGGAAGGTTTGCAAAGAACATGGTAGACTATTTTGGGGCAGTTGGCTTACAATGAATGTCTCCACAAAGAAGTTCTGTAGTCGAACTGCACAATCTGTTTAGAATGCCTGTGCACCCTGAGAGCCAAAAAGATGGATTTATTGAACACATTTAACTGAGAGAGAGAAGCAGGGGAAAGACTGTCAATAAGCGAAGATGAAGGGAGGTGGTAGGCATCATGGGTGCCGACGAGGCATTGTGGCAGCACTGTGCAAGGCAGATATTTGTAGTACAATAAGAGTTTATTCAGAATATCTTATTTCCTGGAATCCATAGTTGCATTTTGCAACACAGCGTTCCCTGGCCTTTGAATGGCAGAAGGGAATTTGTTTCTTACCATTATCTGCCTTCTGTTCTTCCTAATTATGAAGACATGCCCTTGAACTTCTCTGTTAGCATCCTCTAGTCAAATAAAAACTTCTTTATCCTTAGCATTTCTTTCTCCTGATAAAACAATTTAGAACTAGCTGCGAGAGGTAGATTAATTAGTTTTTCAGAACACAGTATTACTGAGTCCCACTGGTATTTTGAGTACTATACAGATGTTATATTCTTGAGTCATTAGGGCTTCTGAGGGTAGGTTTGCAGATGAGAGTATTTCAGCTCAGTGATAGGAATCTGTGCAATTATTTTTTTTCATCCATAATTTTTTTTATTAGCACATAATGCAGGAGACCTGGGTTGGGAAGATCCCCTGGAGAAGGGAACGACTACCCACTGCAGTATTCTGGCCTGGAGAATTCCATGGACTGTGTAGTCCATGGGGTCACAAAGGGTCAGACACAACCTAGCGACTTTCATTTTCACCTTCTGGTGATTCACAGTATTGTGCTAGTTTTAGGTAGACAGCAAAATGATAAGGTTATACATATATGTTCTTATTTAAAATTCTTTTCCATTATAGGTTATTATAAGATATTGAGTGTAACTCCCTGTGCTATATAGTAGGTTCTCACTGTTTACTTATTTTATATATAGTCGTGTGTACCTGTTAATCCCATATTCCTAATTTCCACCCCCCAACACCTTTGGTAACCATGTTTGTTTTCTGTGTTTGTGAGTCTGTTTCTGTTTTGTAAATAAGTTTGTTTATACTATTTTTTAGATTCCATATATAAGTGATATATTGGAGAAGGTGATGGCATCCCACGCCAGTACTCTTGCCTGGAAAATCCCATGGACGGAAAAGCCTGGTAGGCTACAGTCCATGGGGTCGCGAAGAAGAGTCAGACACGACTGAGCAACTTCACTTTCACTTTTCACTTCCATGCACTGGAGAAGGAAATGGCAGCCCACTCCAGTGTTCTTGCTTGGAGAATCCCAGGGACGGCGGAGCCTGGTGGCCTGTCGTCTGTGGGGTTGCACAGAGTCGGACATGACTGACGTGATTTAGCAGCAGCAGCAGCAGCATAAGTGATGTATAGCATTTGTGTTTCTCTGACTACTTCACTTAGTATGGTAATCTCTAAATTCATCTCTGTTGCTACAGATGGAATTATTTCATTCTTTTTTATGGTAGGTAATATTCCATTTTAATCTGTATCTACCACACCTTTTTTATCCTTTCATCTGTCAATGGACACTTTGGCCATTTCCATGTCTTGTAAATAGTGCCACTATATCTTTTCAAATTGAAGTTTTCATCTTTTGCTGAATATACCCAGGAGTGGGATTGTTGGATTATATGGTAGTTTTATTTTGGTAGTTAAGTAACCTCAATATTATTTTTCATAGTGACTGCACCAATTTATATTCACACCAACAATGTAGAAGGGTTCCCTTTGCTCCACGCCCTCTCCAGCATTTATTATCTGTAGACTTTTTGATAATGGCCATTTTGACTGGTGTGAGGTGACACCTTGCAGTTTTGATTTGCATTTCTGTAACAATCAGTGATGTTGAGCATCTTTTCATGCTCCTCTTGGCTATCTATATGTCTTCTTTGGAGAAATGTCTATTTAGATCTCTGAAAATCTAATTATCTAATTATTAGATCATAATCTTTGGAAGGAATGATGCTAAAACTGAACTCCAATACTTTGGCCACCTCATGCGAAGAGTTGACTCATTGAAAAGATTCTGATGCTGGGAGGGATTGAGGGCAGGAGGAGAAGGGGACGACAGAGGATGAGATGGCTAGATGGTATCACCAACTCGATGGAAGTGAGTCTGAGTGAACTCCGGGAGTTGGTGATGGACAGAGAGGCCTGGCGTGCTGTGATTCACGGGGTCGCGAAGAGTCGGACACGACTGAGCGACTGAACTGAACTGAATTGAATCTAAATTATGAGTCTCTCCTTCCGTCCCTCTCCCCTGCCTTCCTTCTTTCCTGTCCCCCACACCCCGCTTTTTTTTTAATGAAGGGAAGGGAAGAGAAGCTAGAGCCAGCATTTCAAAGCAGATTTGAACACTGTTGTTATAGACTTTGTTTCATCTCCCTGATAGTACCATTTGAATAGATTTTTGTTGTTGTTCCAGTTTGTATGTGATGGGTCATGCCAATCAGTCCACCTCTATCTATGTACATGTTCTAAAGTTCAACTGCAAATTTGTTGTTTGCAGTTGAAATGCAGTTTTCTGCCAAAAAAATGAAACTGTTTTTTAACATTAAGGTCAGCTCCATTTTGAGTCCATAATAGGGCTGAAATATTCAGACGCAAAAAAAAAAAGTAGAAAACAACATTTTTGCAACACTAGTAGATGTAATAAAGAGGAGAAATAATACCAAATGACAGCAGTTTTATTGTGTTCTTATCTTGAATGCTGATGAGAAAGAAAAAGGGTGATATGGTGGGTGTGAGGATCCACTGTTTTTGAAGAAGACCACAGGAAAATGTTATTGAAGGCCTGGGGAATTGATAGGGGGATGGCAGGAGAGGAGAAGACATGGTGAAATTAGCATGAAACAGATCTATGTTTTCTGCTCTAAGATAATACCTGGATCTTCCCTGCTCCTAGCCCGTGTAAGCATCTGTGAGTGCTGGTCTCATACAAAATACTTCGTGAGGTGAAATACTAGTCTCACTGTGTACAGACTGTGTATGTGTCTTAATGTGTCTCCTATTTCAGAATCTGTGGGAGGATAGGTAAAAGCAGAGTGGATTCCCAGATTACAGACTCTATCATATTGCTTATTGTTGGGGGTCTATCTTAAGTCTGATATTAATTTTCATTATATAGCCCCCTTCCCTTCTACCTACTTTCAGATCCCCTGCTGCTAAGTCGCTTTAGTCATGTCCGACTCTGTGTGACCCCATAGACGGCAGCCCGCCAGGCTCCCTCGTCCCTGGGATTCTCCNATCTCATCTTCATGAGTAATCAGCCAGTTTGCAGAATTTTCTCCTCCATTGCTGGATCATCCTCTGTGGCTACAGCCAAAGCCGCCTCGCTGTCTTTTCCTGGATGTTTTTTCCAAGACTGCTGGCTCACAGATTTTTCCCTCCCTTCTTTGTCATCATCTACTCCTCCATTCAAACGAACCGGCCTTTGTCTCAGCCTCTCAGGCTGGGCTTTTTTTCCTCAGGTTATAAGTGGTTGACGTAGTAAATTAACTTCCACAGATGAGAGAGGCCATCTGTGGCATCTCCAGAGAGGTCCATTCCTTATGAACTATGAGTACTGGCCTTCTGGAAACAATGCTCTAAAACACTGTGACTTGGTGAAATCTGAGTTTCAGCAGGAAGGTTTGCAAAGAACATGGTAGACTATTTTGGGGCAGTTGGCTTACAATGAATGTCTCCACAAAGAAGTTCTGTAGTCGAACTGCACAATCTGTTTAGAATGCCTGTGCACCCTGAGAGCCAAAAAGATGGATTTATTGAACACATTTAACTGAGAGAGAGAAGCAGGGGAAAGACTGTCAATAAGCGAAGATGAAGGGAGGTGGTAGGCATCATGGGTGCCGACGAGGCATTGTGGCAGCACTGTGCAAGGCAGATATTTGTAGTACAATAAGAGTTTATTCAGAATATCTTATTTCCTGGAATCCATAGTTGCATTTTGCAACACAGCGTTCCCTGGCCTTTGAATGGCAGAAGGGAATTTGTTTCTTACCATTATCTGCCTTCTGTTCTTCCTAATTATGAAGACATGCCCTTGAACTTCTCTGTTAGCATCCTCTAGTCAAATAAAAACTTCTTTATCCTTAGCATTTCTTTCTCCTGATAAAACAATTTAGAACTAGCTGCGAGAGGTAGATTAATTAGTTTTTCAGAACACAGTATTACTGAGTCCCACTGGTATTTTGAGTACTATACAGATGTTATATTCTTGAGTCATTAGGGCTTCTGAGGGTAGGTTTGCAGATGAGAGTATTTCAGCTCAGTGATAGGAATCTGTGCAATTATTTTTTTTCATCCATAATTTTTTTTATTAGCACATAATGCAGGAGACCTGGGTTGGGAAGATCCCCTGGAGAAGGGAACGACTACCCACTGCAGTATTCTGGCCTGGAGAATTCCATGGACTGTGTAGTCCATGGGGTCACAAAGGGTCAGACACAACCTAGCGACTTTCATTTTCACCTTCTGGTGATTCACAGTATTGTGCTAGTTTTAGGTAGACAGCAAAATGATAAGGTTATACATATATGTTCTTATTTAAAATTCTTTTCCATTATAGGTTATTATAAGATATTGAGTGTAACTCCCTGTGCTATATAGTAGGTTCTCACTGTTTACTTATTTTATATATAGTCGTGTGTACCTGTTAATCCCATATTCCTAATTTCCACCCCCCAACACCTTTGGTAACCATGTTTGTTTTCTGTGTTTGTGAGTCTGTTTCTGTTTTGTAAATAAGTTTGTTTATACTATTTTTTAGATTCCATATATAAGTGATATATTGGAGAAGGTGATGGCATCCCACGCCAGTACTCTTGCCTGGAAAATCCCATGGACGGAAAAGCCTGGTAGGCTACAGTCCATGGGGTCGCGAAGAAGAGTCAGACACGACTGAGCAACTTCACTTTCACTTTTCACTTCCATGCACTGGAGAAGGAAATGGCAGCCCACTCCAGTGTTCTTGCTTGGAGAATCCCAGGGACGGCGGAGCCTGGTGGCCTGTCGTCTGTGGGGTTGCACAGAGTCGGACATGACTGACGTGATTTAGCAGCAGCAGCAGCAGCATAAGTGATGTATAGCATTTGTGTTTCTCTGACTACTTCACTTAGTATGGTAATCTCTAAATTCATCTCTGTTGCTACAGATGGAATTATTTCATTCTTTTTTATGGTAGGTAATATTCCATTTTAATCTGTATCTACCACACCTTTTTTATCCTTTCATCTGTCAATGGACACTTTGGCCATTTCCATGTCTTGTAAATAGTGCCACTATATCTTTTCAAATTGAAGTTTTCATCTTTTGCTGAATATACCCAGGAGTGGGATTGTTGGATTATATGGTAGTTTTATTTTGGTAGTTAAGTAACCTCAATATTATTTTTCATAGTGACTGCACCAATTTATATTCACACCAACAATGTAGAAGGGTTCCCTTTGCTCCACGCCCTCTCCAGCATTTATTATCTGTAGACTTTTTGATAATGGCCATTTTGACTGGTGTGAGGTGACACCTTGCAGTTTTGATTTGCATTTCTGTAACAATCAGTGATGTTGAGCATCTTTTCATGCTCCTCTTGGCTATCTATATGTCTTCTTTGGAGAAATGTCTATTTAGATCTCTGAAAATCTAATTATCTAATTATTAGATCATAATCTTTGGAAGGAATGATGCTAAAACTGAACTCCAATACTTTGGCCACCTCATGCGAAGAGTTGACTCATTGAAAAGATTCTGATGCTGGGAGGGATTGAGGGCAGGAGGAGAAGGGGACGACAGAGGATGAGATGGCTAGATGGTATCACCAACTCGATGGAAGTGAGTCTGAGTGAACTCCGGGAGTTGGTGATGGACAGAGAGGCCTGGCGTGCTGTGATTCACGGGGTCGCGAAGAGTCGGACACGACTGAGCGACTGAACTGAACTGAATTGAATCTAAATTATGAGTCTCTCCTTCCGTCCCTCTCCCCTGCCTTCCTTCTTTCCTGTCCCCCACACCCCGCTTTTTTTTTAATGAAGGGAAGGGAAGAGAAGCTAGAGCCAGCATTTCAAAGCAGATTTGAACACTGTTGTTATAGACTTTGTTTCATCTCCCTGATAGTACCATTTGAATAGATTTTTGTTGTTGTTCCAGTTTGTATGTGATGGGTCATGCCAATCAGTCCACCTCTATCTATGTACATGTTCTAAAGTTCAACTGCAAATTTGTTGTTTGCAGTTGAAATGCAGTTTTCTGCCAAAAAAATGAAACTGTTTTTTAACATTAAGGTCAGCTCCATTTTGAGTCCATAATAGGGCTGAAATATTCAGAAGCCAAAAAAAAAAGTAGAAAACAACATTTTTGCAACACTAGTAGATGTAATAAAGAGGAGAAATAATACCAAATGACAGCAGTTTTATTGTGTTCTTATCTTGAATGCTGATGAGAAAGAAAAAGGGTGATATGGTGGGTGTGAGGATCCACTGTTTTTGAAGAAGACCACAGGAAAATGTTATTGAAGGCCTGGGGAATTAATAGGGGGATGGCAGGAGAGGAGACGACATGGTGAAATTAGCATGAAACAGATCTATGTTTTCTGCTCTAAGATAATACCTGGATCTTCCCTGCTCCTAGCCCGTGTAAGCATCTGTGAGTGCTGGTCTCATACAAAATACTTCGTGAGGTGAAATACTAGTCTCACTGTGTACAGACTGTGTATGTGTCTTAATGTGTCTCCTATTTCAGAATCTGTGGGAGGATAGGTAAAAGCAGAGTGGATTCCCAGATTACAGACTCTATCATATTGCTTATTGTTGGGGGTCTATCTTAAGTCTGATATTAATTTTCATTATATAGCCCCCTTCCCTTCTACCTACTTTCAGATCCCCTGCTGCTAAGTCGCTTTAGTCATGTCCGACTCTGTGCGACCCCATAGACGGCAGCCCACCAGGCTCCCTCGTCCCTGGGATTCTCCAGGCAAGAACACTGGAGTGAATTGCCACTTCCTTCTCCAATGGATGAAAGTGAAAAGTGAAAGTGAAGTCGCTCAGTCATGTCCGACTCCCTGCGACCCCATGGACTGCAGCCCACCAGGCTCCTCTGCCCATGAGATTTTCCAGGCAAGAGTACTGGAGTGGGGTGCCATTGCCTTCTTCTAGCCTGCATCAAAATCACTTGATGGTTTCCTAAAACACAGTTTGCTAGGCTTTAACTCTCAGATTTTCTGATTAAGTGGGCTAAGGGGTGGGGGGCGAGGAGGCAAGAATTCACATTTCAAGCAAGTTTGCAGGTGATGACATGATGCTGCAGGTCTAGGGCCACACTTTGCCCTGAGTCAGGCCTGTCCTGCCCCTCTCTGTGAGCCGCATGCTGTCTGGATACAAGTTTCAGCGTTCCCCAGCCTGTCACAGTCAGACATTTATTTGGCTCTGCCCTGGACCCTCCAAGCTTCGTATCTGATCCTCTGCAGGTTAAAGTTCATTTTCTTCCCAAGTCCCAAAGATACCTTTCCAGACTAAAGACTGTGGAGCCCCAGTTCTGATAGCTGTTCACCTAGAAGATCTCTGGTGTTCTGAATCTTGGAAGTTTCACTCTCTTCTCCACCCCAGTTTCCTCTGTTCTTTTCAGTTGTCTGTGGCACGTCCAATCCCCAGCAAATCCGCTCTGCTGAAGTGCAGCTTTTCGTCACCTCTTCTAAGTAGTACCAGGTCTTAATTCATCCTGTTTGTGGCAGATATGTGATCCTGAAAGCCAGCCTGTGTCACCTGTTTTCCCTCCAATAGCTTTTAGCCAGACTTCTGTCCCTTGCCTCAGAGCTGCCATCATAGAAGCTGTGAACTGGCTTCTGGGGAGACTAGTTCTACAGCTTTGGCTCCCAGATAAGTTCAAATACTTCCCAGGTCTCATCACTCACACGTTGACCTTTCTCTCAGAGCCATGGCTTTTCAGAGCTGTAGTTTCAAGCTCACAGCAGCCTTGGAGTAAAGCCAAGATCTCAATAATATTTCTTTTGTTCGGTCCCCACAAACCTGATGATAAAGCCTTCCTCTTCTGTGAGTCACAAAGAGGCTCCCGTCAGATCCTGTGAAAGGTTTTTGCCATTTTCTTCCTTTCTCACTCAGGATTTCTCCCCGCTGCCTCCACCATCCCTGTCCTCGAATGACCTGCAGCTGAGACCTCCCATTTCGCAGAGACACTGCTGCAGCCTAGCCTGCCATCACCCCCTACACCCACCTGTTCCCGCGGTGGCTCTGCTTTCTCAGACCCCTGCCGAGGCACTGGTGGCCATTCTGCTACAGCAAGGGCAAGACAGCGCCGGTCAAAATTGCCAACGTCTCTGCTGAATGCACTGGCCCTGTTGCGGCCAGAGTTGCTAGGGGCCCGCCTGTTGATGTGGAAAAAGATGGTGGCTTTCATGCGATAAAGACGATAGGTTCTCTGCTAAAGTGGAAAGGAGCCTTAATATTTATTATTTATTAATTAGCTTATTCGGCTGTACCGGGTCTTAGCTGCAGCACTCAGGATTTTCCATCTTCATTGAGTCCTTTCAGATCTTTTTTAGTTGCGGCATGCAAACTCTGAGTTGCGGCAGGCGTGTGGGATCTAGTTTCCCGACAAAGGATCAAACCCAGTCCTCATGCACTGGGAGCTCAGAGTCTTAGCCACTGGATGACCAGGGAAGTCCCCACAAAGTGGGAAGGATCCTTTTGTATCTATTACCTAATGCTTTTTACCTGGGTTCCCAGGGAGTGCTTCCCAATGTTGCCCTGTGACAGGAGAGAATTCAGTGAAGGAGCCTTTGGAAGAGATGGCTATCCGCCTCCCAGAATTCCACTGTGTAAAATTAGTTCCAAGAAGTCTCTGCATAGGCGTTTAAAACTTTTCTGAACTCCCTGCTCTGCCTTTGTATTCAGTGGAGTTATGAAACTGGGTGCCCACAATGTCAACAGAGCGTGATGTACATCATTTTCAGGCCAAGGAGTTTAAGAGAAGTAGGCGTCCCTCCTTTCTCTTCTTTCTTCTCCCTCGGGCTGGCTCTAAGACCTCAGGGAATGTCACAGTATAGGATGGAAGGAAACAGCACATCTGTCTCGGACTCTTCTATAAGCAAGAAAAATAGTTTTCCGTGAGATGTTACGGAAAAATCCAAACAAACTTTTTGGCCAGCCCAATATTTTCTGTACACATAAAAACATTTAAAATGGTAAACTGCAAGTTATGTATAATTTACCACAATTTAAAAAATGCATTACTACTGTGATAAGTTACTGAAGATTTGATGTTTACTTGTACAGCAGCTACCATTACCCCAATTGATTCTCAACTCCCTAAAGTTGTTTTATTTGAGACTTCATTTCCTCGAACCATGCTGTAACTCTCGCACAGAGTGCATCAGGGGCAACACTCCAAGTTTCACTTCTCTTTTCACATCGGCCTTTTGTCCTTGGCAAGTCTTTCTGTGCCTGGACTCCCTTAGCACTTCTTCAAAGACCTTTCTAGAAACACTCCTCTTATTCTAGAATAGTGGTTTGGCTGAAAGACTCCAAGACAAGGTGCCTCCAGATTCGGCTCCTCCCCTTACTAGCTAGCTGTGTGACCTTGGATAAGTTACTTAACCTTTGTGTGTCTTGGTTGTCTTAACCACTAAAGGGGCCAATAGCATTACTTACTTTCAAAGGTTCTTGTGAGGGTTCTCTGGACCCAAAGAGACAGTACACACAGCTGGCTAGAGCACACAGCGCTGTTCCCTAAGCTTTAACTCCGATACTACTGATAGTGTGCCTCATGGCACCGCCAAGCCTACCCACGTATAGATGACTCTTGGATGGATAATTTAAGTTTGAGATGAGCTTCTTACTTACTACAAAATAGTAAAATGTTACTTTAATAACAGATGTAATTTCCACTCAAACAGTAAGGGCAGATTCTTACATTTTGGGGTACTCAACCCCAAAAGTACTTGAGTAATTGTTACGTATCAAGCAATTTGCTGGACCATTTAATTTTGCTGGACCATTATATTTTGCTATTAGTTGGTACAAAAGTCTGCATAATTAAGCCATGGGAGAAGAACTAAAAATTTAGCTTAATTATATATGGGGAAACGTGATACAATATTAACCACTATTACATTTTACAATATTGTATTGTATATTTATCTCTAAAGTATAGAATTATTTTTCAGAATGCTATTTGCATTTTAGAATTTTTATTAGTAAGAAAAAAAGCAAATGAATAAAACCAGGTCAATTAAAGATTGTTTATTTCCTAGAAGAGAAATTATATTAAAAAGTGAGATTTTATAATATTCTTCAAGTGTCATTTTTATTCACTTGAGATATGTAAGATATGTAATCCTAGTATTATATAAAGAATGCTCTGTCATATGCCTTAAAATATGTGTGTATACATATATATATGTATACATATATATATATAATTCTGCTAATATAAAAATGAAAAGTTCATTTTAAAAGTTATGAGTTGAGGAATTTCCCTGATGGTACAGTGGATAAGAATCTGCCTGCCAGGGCAGGGGAAAGAGCTTTGATCCCTGGTCTGGGAAGATTCTACAGACATGCTACTGAATAACTAAGCTCATGAACCGCAACTACTGAAGCCCATGTGCTACTGAGGCCCCTGTGTCTGGAGCCCGTCCTCTGCAGTGAGAAGCCTGCACGTGGAAACAGAGTTGCCCCTGCTTGGGGCTGCAACTAGAGAAAGCCTGTCAGCAGCAATGAAGACCCAGTGCAGCCAAATACATAATAAATAAATAAAACAAATAATAAAACAAAACATTCAAAGTTATAGTTGATAGAATTTTATATTTAAAATCATTTTGCTTTAGTTATTATTCAACCTTATTCAATCATTTTTTTCAAAATTAGTGGACATGTATTTAGAGACTATTCTAGTAAAAATTCAAGTCATTTTT
>SJYX01003702.1:207170-221916 GCA_006410675.1 Oreotragus oreotragus | reverse complement strand
AATTTAAATAAAAAAATTTTTTTAAAATAACCTTGTCTTAAAATTATGGAACATTTGTATGGGGAGGTTTTTGTCTTTTTTTTTTTTTTTTTTGATGTAACAGATTTGAAGAAAACTTAATGGAAGTATTGTTATCCAACACTATCATTTAAGAATTATTTTTCAGGGAAAGCAAAATCTTTCAGTATTTATATTTAAATAACTCACTCTTCTAATAATAAAATTCTAATCACAAGTGTCTGTGAAAACTATAAATTTTCTCTTCTATACTTTGCCTATGATAGAATGTCAAAATTAAAGTAAAGTGAGTCTTTTAAAAAAAATGAATACATATAAAGGGCTTTTAATTTATCATTTTGTTACTTTGGGTATGTATTTTTCCTTTCTCCTCAGCTTCCTGTCACAGCTCACAAACACCCAAATTTCTTTCAATGCCTGTTCTAAACACCACTTGTCTAAGAAGTGCATTTTTGTTTTTGTATTATTTCTTCTGATCTCTTCCCTACTTGTGCACTTTGTACGCTTAATTCATACTGTATTCTGTCGTATTTTGCTAAATCCTCTGGAAGAGTGTTTGTGCTTCCTCAATTTTGTGTCACCTGTGGGATTAAGTACAGACCTTACCTGCATAAATGCAAAAAACTAAAGTTAGTGTTTACTGTTTTATAGTATTTATACAGAATGTCATCAGACGGAGAGATATGCTCACCTCCAGTGTTGCCAAAAGACTCCAACCGAGGCAGTTCTGTCTCCTCAGATCTTCAGGTAGGAAGACATGTCTAAATTTACTATGACTTTCTTATTTCAAACACATGACAGTATGAGGAAAAACTAGGAATACACTTCTCAATCATTCATGCCATTTGCATTTATAAGTATGTTTGTAGTGTGTATAAAATTATAATAATATCAAACGTTGGGAATTATTTTACACACTTGGAAAAATACCTTGCACTGTTTTAATTAACCTTTCAGAAAATAATCATGGACTCTTCTAGCATTCTCTGTACCAAAGCTCCAAACAATACCATGAGAGGAGAAGCTGAAAATCTGAAGAAACACTTTTTTTGTTGAAATTTTCTCTTTGTAGCTTTCTCTCATGAATGTTGCTTTCACTTTAATGCAAATCAGTCTGATGTGGAAACTCTCCAGAGTTCTGGGGCCCTAGACTCCCCAGGGTTCCACTCTTGGTTCTGGCCCCTGTTGCCGCACCATTGAGCACCCGCTGGTGCCCAGGACCTGGGCAGTGACAAGAACACCGACTGTGCAAGGTGTGGCTTTTATATGAAATGTTTTAAATTCCTGTTAACTCTGAATGTTTTATCATCAGACATATGGATTAAGATTTCTAGAGTAGATTTTAAGTGGGAGAACACTGACATGCTCTATCTTGGGTTTTCTCCCTCTTAAGAGGGGAAGAGCTAGATGGTATGTTTATGCCTAAGTAGAATAAGTGGCGTTTGACACCGTAGAAGATGACAGAAGCTTTAGGGAAATATTTTATGAAACAAATGTGTTCCTTTAATTGAAATTACAGGTTTAGGAACTGGGAAGCTATTGGAAAAGTATCCGTGAGTTTTTACTAGGGTAAAAGTGGTCTGGAATTGTGACATAGATGTTTCATCCTTGCCTTCCCTTGAAATGGTATCTCTCCCATTTCGTGCTTTCTTTTTAGGTGACAGTGCTTTACTGCATCCTTCTTCTTTTCTGTATTCCAATTTGTTCAAAAGAGAACGATTAACTTAGGCATACCAGTGATACTGTGATTTATAAAGAAAATATTTGGTCTTCATCACATTTCTGGCACAGAGCTCCTAAAAATACTGGAATTTCCTAACTATTGAGGAAATGAAGGTATCTTTTGTTACGCTGATGACATGACTTTTGGACTTCAACCAAAAGGATGAAGACTGGTTGCCAGGAGAAGGCCAACCAGGTGATTGCCTGGTTGGAAATTTCCGTCACACACACTCCCCCACCTGGAGGGAGGGGAGAGGGCCTGGAAGTTGAATCAGTCGCCAGTGGTCATTGATTTAGTCAATTGTGCCTATTAATAAAGCCCCGTAAAAACCCAAAAGGACTGGGTTTGGGGAACTTCCTGTTGGAGAACGCGTGAAAGTGTGGGGTGACTGGCCTGTCAGGAGAAGGCATGGAAGCGCCACGCCCCTTCCCCATTCCTTGCCCTGTATATCCCTTCCCTCTGGCTGTTCCTGGACTACAGCCTTTTATAATAAACTGGCGACCTAATATTATGTTTCTCTGAGTCCTGTGAACCCTCTAGCAAATGAGTCAAACCCATGGAGGGGGTCTTTGGAACCTCTGGTCCCTAGCTGGTTGGTCTGAAGCACAGATGATAATTTGGCCTTGAACTGGCATCTGAAGTATGGAGCGGGGAGGGCAGTCGTGGGACTAACCCTCAACCTGCGGAATCTGACGCCAGCTCTGTGGGAAAGGGTCAGAATTGAGACACCAAGTGGTGTCGGAGAATTGCTTACAAATCACTCTTTGTGATTGTTGGGTCCAGAATCCTTAGAAGACCTCATAATACGAACACCTTGTAAGGTCTCGTGTTGTCATTTTTGTCAAGAAACAAAGCTTTATGTCAAAAGAAATCTCTAGAGTAGAATTTTAAGAGATGGAGGGGGAAGAATCTTCTGGACATGCCAGAAATCATTTTGTGTTACTGGTTACTGTGCTTAGGATGCCACCCTAACTGAGATTCTGTTTTTAGTCCCTCAACTTAATGCCCCTACTGGTCCTTGACAACAGCTGAAAGCCTGCCCATATTCCCATTACTGGAAACATTTAAAAATATAAATGCCAAAAATAATGTTTAAAATAACATAAAGTAACTATATTCTTTGACATACATAGTAAATATTCAACACCAGACACTTAGTACAAAAGCCCCTCATAATGCTCCATAAGACCGATGATGATAAATGCTGAAGGATGGGCAGCATCCATAATACTTATTCATTTATAATTTCCTCTAATCGCAACTCCGAAGTATCAGCCAGTTGCCCTGACCAACTTGATATGCGTGGGTTCAGCTCTATTATAGGGTCACATCAGTCCAGCGATTGAGGGGGGAGGCAGAATTAAAAGTTTTGGTCATTACTTTAGGGTTCTTTTTTACCTTAAGGCAGGTTATCTTTGACAAGAAACTATTACTAGGCTCAACTCAGTGCTCTGTGACGACCTAGAGGTGTGGAATAGAGGGGTGGGATGGGAGGGAGGCTCAAGAGGAGGGGATGTGTGTATACCTGTGGCTGATCCATGTTTCCGTACAGCAGAAACTAACACGACATTGTGAAGCAATTGTACTCCAACTTTAGACACAGACAGAGAGAGCAGACTTAGGGACNGATGTTGGCAATTTGATCTCTGGTTCCTCTGCCTTTTCTAAAACCAGCTTGAACATCAGGAAGTTCACATGTTGCTGAAGCCTGGCTTGGAGAATATGGTTCACGTATTGCTGAAGCCTGGCTTGGAGAATTTTGAGCATTACTTTAAATACCTTACCTTACCTAAATAAACATTTGTTGAATTAAAAATGCTGACTATGTACTATTTTCCCCTCCTCTATAAAAGGATTTGTGCTGTCTACTGATGTAAACCTCTCTCCTCATTTCACGTAGACCCACAAACTCCAGAGCGAAGTTCAGCCTGCGACATGACTCAACAAAGCTGTCCCGGCTTGGTAGCTTGACATGACTCAGCAAAGCTGTCCCAGCTTGGTAGCTTCTACAAAGTGGAAGGAAGTTTGTCCCAGCCACGCCAGGTGGCAGTGTGGCCCATGGCTGCATGGCCATCAGGAGGAAAAACAACGCAGTGATTTTACAAAGAAAACATTTGAAAATAATATAACACAAAAGGGATAAATGAACTCAAATTTCTATGTTTTAATCAGAGCTCCCAGGATCTGTGTGTTTTATATGATAGCTGCTGACAGGGAAAAGTGAAAAAAGGAAGTTTGTTATTTGCACTGCCAACAGGTACACAGAGAATTGATAAATATATATCCTAGCAAATAAGAGTAAATATTTATATTACATAAGGGAATAGAAGTGATCATATTGAAATTTATTGCTATTATATGATTTTTAAAATATGAGAATAGCTGTTAAAGGCACAATTATTCTTTGGGATTCAAGTTGTCAGGACTATGCTACCTATCAAAAATTAAGAGATTAATCTGATTGTCAAGAAGTAGCTTTTTTTTTTTTTAGTTATAAAATGGTTGAGTTCTGGTGCAGGTTAATGATTTCTGCAAAATGTTTTCCATACATGTATTATTGTCTTAAAGTTGGGATTATAACTGAAGTCCCTCTGAATTTGGGATATAGTGGGATAAGGGATAATTGCATTATTCTGATATCTACCATATTGCTCCATGAAGTAGTAGTCTGCAACGCTTGGCGAGTTATTATCATGTCTACATTTCGGTTGGTTTTCTGAGTACTTGTTGCAACTGTAGGATATAGGAAGTCACACCAACAGAGAGAAATCTCTCCTTTAAGGTGTTATTGTGGACATTTGTTATTTAGAGCATTTCTTATTACCTATCATCCAATGAGCATTCTTCTAATGTTTGGAAAACGTCCTGTCTTATGAGTTCCATTTGCCCAGGCTGAAGTAGAAAACTAACTTTGCCAGGTTCCTTTGCTATAAGGGCACTGGTGTGTATGGCCTGGATTCCAACAATCAGATGCTCTGGCACGTGACTTTGATTAGCAGCGAGTGATGGAGAAAGGAGGCTTCTAGAACTTGTCATCTGGCAAGTATGGCAACAATAGTATTGGGTTCTACAGAGGCATCGCTGCAGAGTTTCTGGCATCTACTGAGCATCACCAGCATGAGTTGGACATCCGTGCAAGTCAAGGTGGAGGCACCAACCAGTGGTACCAAGGGTGTCTGACCTGCAGGGGCCACTGCACGGTAACTGGACATCATTTCTGTCTGCTCAGCATCCAGACTTGGTTCTCAAACTTTCTTGACACTTCTGTGAGCTACCTGTGCTCACATGCATGAGTGCTGAGTCGTTTCAGTCATGTCTGACTTTTTGCAACCCCGTGGACTGTAGCCTGTCAGGCTCCTCTGTCCATGGGATTCTTCAGGCAAGAATACTGGAGTGGGTTGCCATGCCTTCTTCCAGGAGATCTTCCCAGTCCAAGGACTGAACCCATGTCTCATTACATCTCCTGTATTGCAGGCATGTTCTTTACCACTAGCGGCACCTGGGAAGCCTGTGAGATTCATACAACTTTTAATTTATTTTTTTCCACTTAAACCTTCCAAGGTGGACCCTGGAAGAGTCATTTTTTAAGGGTCCTTAAAAAAGGGTGACCTTTTAAAAGCTGTTTGTCCTTAAATCATGATAGAAATAACGAATGATAGAACACACTATTTTTTTCTTGGGGTTTCCCCAGGTGGTACTAGTGGCAAAGAACCTGTCTGCTAATGCAGGAGATGTAAGAGACAAGGGTTCAACACCGAGTTAGGAAGATCCCCTGGAGGAGGGTATGGCAACCCACTCCTATATTCTTGCCTGGGAAATCCCATGGACAGAGAGGCCTGGTGGGCTACAGTTCATGGGGTTGCAAAAAGTCAGACATGACTGAACAACAGCACTTTCATTTTTTTCCTAGACATAAATTTTGGGAAAAGTTGTAAAACTTTATTGTTTTATAAGTCCAGGGAAAGTTTTATATGAAAGCAAGAAAGGAAAAAAGAAAGACTACACTATCATAATACAATATAATATAATAGTATATTATAATCTGGAACTGATAAAGATCCAACAAATGAGATAAAGCAAGCAAAACTGAGTTAACAAGAAGTCTTTTTAATATTTTTATTTATAAGTAAAATGGTTTTTATAAATAAGAAGGAAATAGAGGACCTAATGTGGCCAATTTCAGAATCTTTGTGGATTGTGCAAATCTATTCAGTTTCTTCTTGGCTTCTTCCACTGCTGGTTTAGGATTGAGCTTTCTTTAGATTCTTTCCCATTTATCTAGTTTTCAAAATTATGCTGTAATTGTCCCTTTTTTTCTTTGTCCTTGTGGTTTTGAGTCCTTTAAAAATGCTCTTTTCTGATGTTTCAGTGTAGATTTGAGAGGAGTTGAATAAATAGAAATTTACCTGAAGAAAAGAAAATAAAGGGGAAATAACCTTAATGTTCAGAACTAGGAATTTTAATGTTCATACTAGGCACCCCATCGGAGAAGGCAATGGCACCCCACTCCAGTACTCTTGCCTGGGGAATCCCATGGGCGGAGGAGCCTGGTAGGCTACAGTCCATGGGGTCGCTAAGAGTCGGACACAACTGAGTGACTTCACTTTCACTTTTCACTTTCATGAATTGGAGAAGGAAATGGCAACCTACTCCAGTGTTCCTGCCTGGAGAATCCCAGGGATGGGGGAGCCTGGTGGGCTGCCGTCCATGGGGTTGCACAGAGTCAGACACGACTGAAGTGACTTGGCAGCAGCAGCAGCAGGAAACACTCTAACTTGATATCAAAGAGTAATTTAGCAAAGTACCAGTCTTTTAGCAAAGCAAAATAGAAGACTTGCTTTTTGTGTGACCAGCACCCTGTTTCTTTTCTAGTTATAGAATCCCTCTTTATTATGGGAAAGCCTTGGCATGGGATTATTTATGAGAAGATAAGAAATAACTGTTGAAGAAAGTGAGGCAGAGGATTAACCAAGGCCATTAGGTAGTACCAAGGACCACCATAGTGTCATGAATTTAAAATGAATTCAGTCCTCTTAGTTGGGTGGTTTCTTTCCAACCATGTTCAGCTGATTAGGTGTGGGTGTGAAGCAGGTAGAATAATTTAGTGTGGGATACTGTTTAGCCAGTTGAAGTGCAGGGCAAAATAGTGAAGGATACAAGAGAGTGATTCTAAAGATGGACAATGGACTCAGTGCGATAAGGGAGAAAAGGAGGACACGAGGTAGGAGAGGGAGAATGAAAAGCTGGAAGGCCCACTGGCCTCAGTGCATAGGTAATTTACAGAGTGAATGGGGGAAAGTGGTCGTCAGAGAATGGAATCACTGACATTGAGATTAAAAAAAGGCTTTTTGGTAAAAAAAGATATTGTTCATCCATTTTCAATAATACTCTTTCTTTAAATAAAAAAATAATATATAATTTGTAATAAAAGTGACATATCTTAAGTATGTGGGTTGATGACTTGACCAATATTAAGAGTCGGACCTTAATACACCTATGTAATTGCCAGGTGGTTCAGTGGTTAGGAATCCACCTGCCAATGCAGGAGATGCAGGAGACATGGGTTCTACCCCTGGGTAGGGAAGATCCCCTGGAGAAGCAAATGGCAACCTCCTCCAGTATTCTTGCCTGGAGAATCCCATGGACGGAAGATAGGCCATAGTCCACGGGGTTGCAAAAAGTTGGAAATAACAGAGTGACTGAACACATAAGGCATATGTAATTACAATCAAAATTAAGATATAGAAGATTGCCATCTTTCCAAGTTAAGATTTATAATTAATTTACTGGAACTTCTCTTTCCTGCATACTTAAATACTCAGCTGAACCTCTGGGATGTACTGAGTCAATCAGCAAATTTTTAAGAAAGCAATCAAGATTCCAAAATGTCACATCACAAGATAACGAATTATATAAAGATAATTGAAGTAAAAGACAAAGGCCACATTGTTCTCTTGGCTCATTTCATTTCTCCCCAACAACGAACTTTCATGAGTTGCTTGGACAATTAAGGTAAATTGGCATTTTAAAGTCTGTGATTATTTGTGACAGGGGTACAATATTTGTAGGCTTTTGTTTGCATATTTATACTGATTATCTATGAGCAACTGTGAGTAAAACACCTTCTGTTTTAGAACAGCTCATTTAGAATAGTACTTGCCAAACATCACTTAGATGTAACATTATATGTAAATCACAAGGGCTTTAATGACTTGCTTTAAAATATTTATTTGAGAAGAGGGAATTAAAAAAATGGAGTGAATATAATCGTAGAGCACAATATAAATATCTTCTATGACTTTGGGGGGAAGAATCTGTTAGAGTAAGTTTTCTGAACACCTCAAGCTTATGTCTTCAAGAGCTGCCTTTTTTCTTTTAACAAGTGATATAAAACTCGGAGAGGGACCAGATCGGGGAGGAGATTAAGAGTTACAAATTACTATGTATAAAATTAAAAAAGCTAGAGGGATGTACTGCACAGCATAAAGAATATAGCCAATATTTTCTAATAACTTTAAATGGAGTATAATCCATGAAAGTATTGAATCACTATGTAGTACACTTGATATACTTAGTTGCTTAGTCATGTCTGACTCTTTGCGACCCCATGAACTGTAGCCCACCAGACACCTCTGTCTGTAGGGCTTCTCCAGGCAAGAATACTGGAATGGGTTGCCCTGCCCTCTTCTAGGGGATCTTCCCAAGCCAGGGATCAAACCCAGGTCTCTTGCATGGCAGGTGGATTCTTTATCATCTGAGCCACCAGGGGAGCCCAGTATACTTGAAACTAATATAATATTATAAATCAACTATACTTCAATCAAAAATGTAATATTAGATTTCCTGCCATCTTAGTAGAACATATAGAATATAATCTACATGTCCTACAGGTGATAACCATGCACATCAGTTCACCCAGGGATGTTGTCTTTGAAATTTGTTAAAATTCATAGAGACCAAGGTGATCAGAAGAGGGAGCAACATAGAAACTTAGGACCCTACTCTCAATGGCATCTTCCTCTTCTTTCCTCCTGTTCTCTGCCCTCCCACACCCATTTGCTTCTAACCTATCCATTTCAACTCAGGAAGATTGAGGGTTGATTCAGCCCAATAGACTTGGTGACCCCTTCACTTTATATTCTTTGACATTTTGGTTTTGAAGAGGGGCTCAAGGGAGACCCTAAATGCTTTCATACAGGAGTCAAGTGCTAATAATCACAGGTCTTCTCAATTTTGTTCCTATAGGTCTCCCAGTTAATTAAACATAGCAAAAGCCTAGCTGCTGGGGACAGGGTACATTACTGGACTAGATCTGTGTACTTTAAAATTTTGCAGTTACAAGATGAATAAATTCTGGGAACCTAATGGGCTTCCCTGGTGGCTCAGAGGTTAAAGCGTCTGCCCGCAGTGCGGGAGACCTGGGTTCAATCCCTAGGTTGGGAAGATCCCCTGGAGAAGGAAATGGCAACCCACTCCATTATTCTTGCCTGGAGAATCCCATGGACAGTGGAACCTGGTGGGCTACAGTCCACGGGGTCACAAAGAGTCGGACACGACTGAGCGACTTCACTCACTCAATGTACAGTATGGTGACATGGTGACTATAGTTAATAATGTGTATGTTCTCAGTTGCTCAGTTGTGTCCAACTCTTTGCACCCCCTTGGATTGTAGCCTGCCAGGCTCTTCTGTCCATGAAATTTTTCAGGCAAGAATACTGGAGTGGGTTGCCATTTCCTACTCCAGGGAATCTTCCCAACCCAGGGATCAAACTTGCATCTCTTGTGTCTCCTGCATTGGCAGGTAGATTCTTTCCCATCATGCCACCTGGGAAGCCCCTAATAGTTAACAATACTATATTATAAACTTGAAATTTGATGAACCTGTAGATCTTACATGTTCTCACCACACACATACACACACAAGTGGTAACTGTGTGAGGTAATGGATGTGTTAAATAACTTGATGTGGTAANTTCAGGCAAGAATACTGGAGTGGGTTGCCATTTCCTACTCCAGGGAATCTTCCCAACCCAGGGATCAAACTTGCATCTCTTGTGTCTCCTGCATTGGCAGGTAGATTCTTTCCCATCATGCCACCTGGGAAGCCCCTAATAGTTAACAATACTATATTATAAACTTGAAATTTGATGAACCTGTAGATCTTACATGTTCTCACCACACACATACACACACAAGTGGTAACTGTGTGAGGTAATGGATGTGTTAAATAACTTGATGTGGTAATCAACTCACAATGTGTACAAATATTAAATCATCATGTTGCACACCTTATATACTTGTTTCTCAACTATACCTCATAAAGATGTGGGGGATGTTCTGTGAACTTAAAAATGTAGGAAAAACCTGGTTGTCCCACTCAAAATTTGGTATTTATTTTTTTTCTGTTTGTTTCTTATATTCGAAGCAGATCCTGAGATTTAAGGACTCAATAAAAGCACAGTTGGCCCTCTGTATACATGGATTCAGATGGAAAATATCTGAAAAAAATTTCAGGTACTTCCTAAGAGGAAAACTTGAATCTGCTGCAGGTCAACAATGACTTACTTACATTGTATTATGTGTCAGTCAATCAGTTGTGTCTGACTCTTTGTGACCCCATGGACTGTAGCCCACCAGGTTCCTCTGTCCATGGGATTTTCCAGGCAAGGATACTGGAGTGGGTTGCCATTTCCTTCTCCAGGGGATCTTCCCGACCTAGGGATCGAACCTGGGTCTCCCGCTTTGCAGGCAGATGCTTTACCGTCTGAGCTACTAGGGAAGCCCCAAAAGTTTGTTTAATTTAGTTTTTGTATGAAAGTTGCTCAGTTGTGTCCGACTCTTTTCTCCAGGCCAGAATACTGGAGTGGGTAGCCTTTCCCTTCTGGAGAAGATCTTCCCGATCCAGAGATCAAACCCAGGTCTCCCGCATTACAGACAGATTCTTTACCAGCTGAGCCACAAGGGAAGCCCCCACATTGTATTAGATACTATAAGTAGTCTAAAGATGAATTAAAGTAGTCAGGAGGGTGTGCATAGGTTATACGCAAATAGTATGTCATTTTATATAAGGACTTGAACATCTGTGGACTTTGGAATCTGCAAGGTTCCTAAAACCAATCTCCTCATACTGAAGGAGGACTGACTACAGTTTAATTGGCAGGTGAAGGCAGGGCCACGTGGGCTTGAGAGAAGGAGCTGAAGCTGGTCAAAAGAGTGTGTGTTTATTGAGTTGGTTACCCTCCCCATCCCTGCCCTGGGCAGCTGAATTTCAGTCCACAGCTGAGCCCATGCCAGCAGAGTCCCTGCAATCTTGAGCATTATTGATGAAGTTGATGGAATGCTAGCATCTCTGTACTTTCTACTTGCCCACGTGGGGCACTGTGTGCATAAGTGGCGGGGGAAGGCCCTTAGGGACAGAAATGGGGGTCCTGGTAAGGTGGAAGTAAGTCATATTAAAAGATAAACTGAGCCCTGTTAGAATTAAGATTTTGAGCAAAAAATCGATATGGCAATGACACTGCAAGTGGTTTTCTAACCACTCCAGCTGGAGCTGGAGGAGAGACTTTTATGGAGAAAGGCAGAAGCAAACTAAGAACATTATTGATTGGCTATGGCTTAAAGCATTTTCAGCTGTTTATGATCTGTTTCCTGTAGGTTTCCATTTTGTAACCTTGAGATGGTTATAGGCTTGAATTTTGGTTTGCCTATGCTGGCGCCATGACATTAAAGCCTTAATCTAATGGCCTCCTTGCTTAATCAATTTAACAGGTTGTATGCACTGAAGTGACGCTGGTAAGGGGGTGTGGATGGGCCACCAACAGTGTCCACTGCAGCTGGAGCCGTCATATGAGAATGCTATGAACTGTAGACTTGCATTTGAGAACAAATTGTAAACCTAAATAAAGAGGTAAACCGAGGCAAGTTTAAATGGCCAGACTTAGAGTTTACTCTGGAATAAAAGAGGAATTGTAATTTAGGAAATGCAAATTGTAGCTAGCTTTAAGCATGTCTGTTGAAGATTTGGGGCAGACGATATTTATGGAAAAGGTATATAAAGAGCAGGTCATCCAGCCAAAGTCCAAGCAGTAAGTCCATTGGCTTGAGTATGACGAGAGACTCTTGGTGGATGTTTATTGATCAGAAAATAAATTTCCATTCTTCTGCAAATCAGGCTTCTAGGGGAAATCATTATTCCTGTTATTAAGTTTCATTTTCCTGAGGGTCCATGCATGAGATTTTCCATTTCACATATTCTGGTTCCAGTTTGGATTGAAATCCTTTCACAAAATTAAGAGACAATTATGACTTTAACTATACTAACATCTGGAAACATTAGTCTACAATGTTTCTGGAGGAAAAAAACCTAACTGCTATTCACATTCCACCTGTGTGTGTGCATGCTAAGTCTTTTCAGTTGTGTCCCACTGTTTGCAACCACATGGACTATAGCCCACCAGGTTTCTCTGTCCGTAGGATTCTCCAGGCAAGAATGCTGGAGTAGGTTTCCACGCCCTCCTCCAGGGAATTTTCCTAACCAGGGATTGAACCCTCATCTCTTACATTTCCTGCATTGGCAGGCGGGTTCTTTACCACTAGTGCCACCCGGGAAACCCTTACATTCTACTTACCTATGGTTTATTTCTCACATAAGTTATCCAGTGAATTGTCTAAGTCAACCTTGTCTCCATTTTTGTAATAGTTTACTGCCAGTTTGAATTTCTTCTCTCTTGAAGAGTCAGATAGGATAGGATAAGCAAGAGAAAATTGATTTTCTAGTGTGAGTTTACTCAACTCCTTCAAATCAGACAACTTTTAAAATTATAGAGTAATAATTCTGAAAAATATTGTAAGTCAAACACTCAGTTTAGTTCAGTTCAGTTCACTTGCTCAGTCGTGTCCAACTCTTGGCCACCCCATGGAAAGCAGCAGGCCAGGCTTCCCTGTCCATCACCAACTCCCCAGAGCTTGCTCTAACTCATGTCCATTGAGTCGGTGATCCATCCAACCATCTCATCCTCTGTCATCTCCTTCTCCTCCCGTCTTTAATCTTTCCCAGCATCAGGGTCTTTTCCAATGAGTCAGTTCTTCCCATCAGATTTACAAAAACTTCATTATTGTCTTCATAAGATGATGTTCAACTGTGGGAACAGTGAGTACACATAAGTAGGAATTCTGTTTCATGTAGTGGGAAGCGTTTTGTTGGAGCATCTTTTTATAACAGATGTTTTCAATGGCTCTTGCATTACAACACCCCTGAGGGGAAAGGATGGTTAACATTTATGCTAACGCACTGGATGGCTCAGCAGGTAAAGAAAGAATCCACCTGCAATGCAGGAGACAAAGAGATGAGGGTTCGATCCCTGGGATGGAAAAATCCCATGAAAAATGAAATGGCAATCCACACCAGTATTCTTGCCTGAAAAGCCCCATGGTCAGAGGAGGCTGGTGGGCTGCAGTCCAATGAGGCGCAGAGTCAGACATGACTGAGCGACTAACTCAGAAAAGAAAATTACTCCTGGCTGTGTCACTGACTGTTTTGAGTCGAAGTCCAGCAAATCCTCCTGCCCAGTGTCACTCACTCCAGTAGGACAAGAAGTCTGGCTCAGAAGCAAAGAAAAGTTCTAGTATTGGAGAGGCAGGAGCTTGGCTCTTGAGCACACCCTCTCCCACAAGCCCTCCGCAGGGCTGCTCTGAGGAGCTCTTGCGGTGGGGGGAGGGGGGAGGGCCGTGGCGCTCGCCCGGGCGGCGCAGGCGCGTTGCTCTCAGCGCTTCCGACTGAGGTGCCGGGCGCAGCCATGTTGTATTGAGGTGCAGGGCGCAGCTCTTCAGCACAGTGTGCGTGGACTTGAGGTGTTGGTGTGGCAGTTCTGCACCCGAAACTCTTAAGGCCTCTGCATATGGCTCCCTAGAGGTATGTGGACTAGTCTAAGCACAAAAGAAGAGGTTAAACTTTATCATCTAGATTCCGTCTTATTTTTACAGGGATACTCAGTGGACTCAGTGGTGACAGATATTCAGATATTTTTGTCTCCTAGCCTCCAATTCCAAATTAGTTTGCGAATGTATATAAACATGTAAGTATATTATATATATATATATAATTTTATTATTTTATTTTATTTTGTATGTGCAACTTTACTTCCATGGGTTGGGAAATTAGGGTCTGAGGTGAATTTCAAGCGTGAAAAGCACTTGTGGATCTGCAATATTTACTCTATACAGTAAATCAAATGGTTCTTGCTATTCCCTTGGGAATTTGTCTGAAAGTCATGAGGTATCAAATAATGTCTGGCCTTAGAAACCTCAAAAGTTCATTTGGGGTTGGTGAGTCTTAGAGCAAATCCCTAGTCTCTCCTGATCACCAGCTCCTCCTTCTCCCACTGAGCAATGATCTCAGTTACAGAGGCCCTACCTTAAAAACAACCCTTAGTTGTACAACAAAAATGAATGATTTAGAGTGCCAGTGGGTCCTAGTGTGCAAGTGCAAGGGTTGGGTGTATTCTGTTGTGTCATATACTCTTGGGAGTAGTTAGGGTTGTACAGCACAAGGACGGTAACACAATAATTGGGACAAATCATGCATTCTCAAACATTTTGTTTTTAGGACCCTCTTAAAAATTATCAAAGAAACCAAAGAGCTTTTGCTTATGTGTGTTACATCTATTTATATTTACCATTTGAGAAGTAAAATAAGAAAAAATCTAAGTATTGGGAAGCTGACAAGCTCATGGTAGAGAATATGAGTTTCCAATATTCTAATTTATTTTTAGAGATTGTTGTTGGTCAGTTGCTCAGTCATGTCCGATTCTTTGCAAACCCATGGACTGCAGCATGCCAGGCTTCCCTGTCCTTCACCATCTCCTTAGTTTGCTCAAACTCATCTCCATTGAGTCAGTGATGCCATCCAACCATTATATCCCCTGTTGTCCACATCTCCTCCTGCCTTCAATCTTTCCCAGCATCAGGATCTTCTCCACTGAGTCAGTTCTTTGCATCATGTGGCCA